>OZ038373.1:115242950-115811978 GCA_964036015.1 Leptarthrus brevirostris | reverse complement strand
GTAATAGATATAAAATTAAAACTTAATTTATGCTTTTTAGCGCTTTTTGTTAAGTCGGTTTAACTTTTTTTTCAAAAAATGTGCTTTCATTGATTTGAATTTGACACCAACATAAGAACGCAATTGTATTTGCTGGCCGCAATTTAAAATCGAGATCAAGAATTTACTCGAAAATATTTTAGATCGGCGGGCACAGATGAATATAATAAATATTGTAGTGTTTTACACGTAGTATAAGACAGTGATTAAAATTAAAGAAAGGAAAATTCGCTCTTTGAAACAGAACATTCCCAGAGTCTTCAAGCTGCTAGGTCCGAAATAGCTCAATGAACTGTCTACGAATTTACCTTGTAGAGTTTAACGCAATGTGCTTATAGGGAAAAGGATGAATATACAAAAGTGTTTTACTTTTCTGCATGTAATTTTGAAAGCTCCATAGTTATAAGTCATTGACCTTGAGTGACTGCGATGATTCTCTGTCTACGATAATTCTCTTTTGCTGTATAGAGTACGGTAGCGCACTAGGGCAGAATTCTTATATGAAGACACTGAAAAGTGAAAAATAAAATAGTTTTTAAAAAATAGTTTACAAAAACGCTAAAAAGCATAAAATAATTTCTAATTTTATATCTATTACATTTTAAAAACTCGTACAGCTGGCAATCGCCATCCTCGTCTGACGAGCGGTGTTGCGCGCGAGTTCTCTTTTACTCTAATCTATCTTTAACAGCTAGCAACCCCTATTTGCGGCCATTTTTACATAGGCAGAGGTATTCCATCGTTCAAAGAAAAAAATTAGCTTTAAATATACGTTATGAACGTATAAATATAACAAAATAATACCTGTTTACACCTGGCTGCGAAGAGGTTGCGGCCAAGTGCACAATGGCAACCACAACTTTTCAAGTTTTTTACAAATTTTGCGGTGAAGTGGATTATATTTTATTTAAAAAGCGAGTGAATGACATTTTTTCCGAAAACAATTAATATTATTTTAATTAAAAATACTAGCGACCACATTTTGATAGGCACCTCGGCAACAATATATTCTCCCATTCATAAATATATGTAAAAATTAGATTTTGATTAAAAACTAAATGAACGCAGTAATCTTGCAGGCGGATCTCGTGCTATAATAATTGATGTAATTTACATCCAGATCCGACTAATAGTTTTCAATTAAAGAGAAATGAATAAAAAAAGTGATTTTTTGACCAGGACTTTTGCAAAATATTGATTCCGTGTTTACGGGAAAAAAACATAAGTGGTAGAAAGAATTATATCTGCAAAAGTATAATAATTTTTCGAGAAGAAGTTTTAAAACAAGAACGATTCTCCTCCAACCACTTCTTCGATTTCGGTGGTGATACTCCCTTGTATCATATTCGAGTAAAGCAAAAAATCTAGTGTAAAAGTTTTTGTATTAATTCATTAAAAAAATTTCGTAGTTTTTCTCAAATTTTAAAAAATCCTTTAGTCTTATATTTTGAACTCGAAATTTTGATCTTGTGCATTTAGACTGTTTTGTATTTTCGAAAATTCTTTACGTGCTCCCCCGTTCGCTCCCTAGAGCCGGATAAGGGTTAAGCTTTGAGGCCAGAATAATTCCACAATTAAATAGACCATATTAATATTAATAATAGCTAAGTCGCATAAGAAGAAGATTTTAGTTCTTCTACGCAAATAATTTCAATTCACAAAATTTATTTTTTAGAATTAAAATTTTGTGCAAAATATTAATTCCGGTTGCTTTTCAATCAGTAGTATAATAAGAATAACATGAATTTAAATTGTACTTTAAAATAAGTTTACCATAAAATTTTCATTGTGTTAAATTCAAATAATAAGATATTAGGTTTTTCTATTTGTAATATTAATTGATTTAGTTAAATTATTATGCTGTGGCCTGACCTAATACCTTATTAGTTTTTCAAAAACGCAGGTCCCTTTTTTTTTGAGCAGTTGGTTCTAGCTTATAATAATATATTTGAAAGGAGCAAAGTTCCTTATAGTTTTCTTGAAGGTATTGTCTTCCCTCTGCATAAAAAAATAGATTTAAATCAGGTTGAAAATTATAGAGGAATTGTGTTTATGAACACAATCGCTAAAATATTCGTAGGAGTTATACAAGAGAGACTATGTGCTTGGCAAGACCATAATAACGTGTTAAACGAATATCAAGCTGGCTTTAGGGCTGGTTACTCTGTCATAGACAATATTTTCAACCTGATAAATATTATAAAATTAAGCTGGGAGCGGGGTGTAAAAAAAAATATACTTTGTAAGTACGGCGTTTCAAAGAAACTTGGGAATGCTCTAAGGAGCTATTACAAGGAAACGGGGCTGGTGGTTTGGAATGGTAAAAGCACCTCTGTGAACTGAAAATTTTGTTAGAGCAAAAAGTTGAAAAAGCAAAACAAACTATACGACAGGGTCTTAACGCAAGTCCTTGGCGTGTTGATGGAAGCTCTATGTGCTCTCTGTGCAACTTGAATGAGAAAGAGGACCTATATCACTTCTTAGCCATTTGTCCAATTTTATCCGAATTCCGTAGACAAAGGTTTAATGTTAGCTGTTTCTCCATGGAGAAAACTATTGAAATTTTAAACGGGAAAAGTTTATATGTACGTTAGCTTTATATGTACCTTGATGCTGCGTTAATTTAATAACTGATTTGTGAGTTTTTGAGATGCTTCATTTTAATTTACTTTGATTTTTCTTCGTTTATTTTCCTGCAATACGTCGTTAGACTTACCCCCCCCCCCCCACCCTTCCGCCACTTTAGAACAAAATTATTCTCCTATTAGCAATGGGTGATCACACTCTATACAACAGCAAAAGGGACCATCCAAATCGATCCACGCGTTACAAAGTTAGGTTCCACTCCCACCCCACCAACATTTTTGGATGAGTGGAACGATCACCACGCCATGGTTTAGAGTCTCGGTTTCTCCGTGGGTTTTGAAAATAACATTAACAAGTTCACTCGGTCTCTGGGAGGTCCTTTGTTCCCCTTACCATAATTGTCTTCCGGTCAAAGACAGGCTAACGCATCATAGGGTTGTCCGCTGGGCTTTGTCTACATAATAAAAAAATGGCTTAACAGCTGTAAAATGATGTTAAAGTGCAAGGCCATGATTAATTAAACAAATCCGAGTAAAAATGATTGAGTTAGTATATTCACGCAAAAGCAAGTATAGTCGATAATATTTTTAAAACTATATACGCGCCACACCGGTATGCTCGCTGCCGCTACAGGAACACTGTGTTCTGGCTTTAACACATTCGATACTGGTGGCTCATTGCTTGGATTATGTAAAATCTCACCCACATAGACGCGTGCTCATCGTGTGGGTCATCGGCCACCGGATATTAAAACTGTTTCCAATAGCCTATAGCTTACAAGGTCAGTCATCGGTCTCGAAATATACGAAATAATTTTATTGTTTTCATTTTAAATTTTAGTCTATAAAAAGTGTGAGCATACCGTCCTTGGTTTGGACTATTTCATGCGTTTTATATTGATACGTGCACACAGCGATGCTGGCATTTGAAAAGTATAATTTTTACTCTTTGCCGCTGTGCGTTCCTGTTTCATGTTAGAAATGGGCGAGCCTTATTTTTATTCGGGTATTTCTAAGAACTTTACATAATGTAAGGTTTATCTCAATTACAGTAAAAATTGAGGTAAAACTTAGATTATGTAAAATTTAATTTATTAAGTTTAAATTTTTTATTAGAACCCTACATTTTACAGTATATCACAGTCCGCAGTAAATCAGTAGTGCAGTAGTTTCCGATATTACCTCTGACATATAATGAAACTGTTGGTTTTTATAATATAAGTATAAAATTGCACTAAAGAATAGCATAAACGAAGCAGTTAATTATGTGTAAATTGATGTTGGACGAATAAATATTCCGAGATAAAAAAAAGGAAAAGGCAAAAACCCTTCGGGTAGGACCAAAGAGTTAAATTTCTTGAAAATCATAAGAATATCAAATATACATATATAGGGTTATATATACTGCCTTGAGCTATCGTTATTTGAGAGACTAATAGCGACCAATTAGGTTGATAACTTTCAGGATAATTAGGTCGATAACCTTCTATGTCACCCACGTGCATCTACTCTATTCCCAAGAATCATAAATATGTTAATGTAGGTATGTGGCGTCTATTTATTCGGTATTAATGCATATCAATTTATAATCACAAATTATAGTCTTTAAGGAAAAGGTCTCCGTAGGGAATCTAAATAGAATAGCAATTTACGTATACCTAATGAGATATTAAATAGTAATAAGGTTACTTCATAAGCATAATTTCGCTGTTTTTTTATTTATGGAACCCAGATAGAATAAAGACACGGCGTTAATTTTTACTTGCAGTTCGAAAGCTGTACCACTCTTCGTTGATTGCCGTGCAGTTGAAGCAGCTTTGCTCAGGAAGAAAACATGTGGGTAGAGAGTTTGCAATTTACTCCTTGGAAGAATTAAATTTACTATCGAAAAAAAAAATTTTCGCATAACACAGTAGCCAAATAGAAATCATTAAAACTTTCCATTAGAGATGGGCGTTGCAACAGCAATGTATTGAAGTATCGATAATATACTTCTAACATCGATATTTCTTATCGATGTTTTCAGCGCCCGATAACTGCTATCTTGTTTTTGCATCGATACTCAGATAGTATCGAAATTCGAAACAAATTTGCAATAAGTTAAAAAAAATCATAATCCTTTTTTTTGAAAATCTCGTCATTTTCTTTGTGCGCGGGCTCTGTGGTATTCGACTGTTCGTTGTTTTTCATTTCTTGACCACTCTTAACCTTTAAGTGAGCTTGACCTATTTATAAGAGGCCGCGGTATCACAAGATTTTTGGCGGTTTTAACGATTTTCTCAAAGATTTGTTGGGATGAAAAATATACTCGCCCAGTACCGCAAGATTTTGAATTTTAATTTGCGTGAAAAGAAACTGTGGCCATGAATAAAAATGTGTTGGGAAAACACAAAAGCAAGGTAGGAAAATGAAAATCGAAATGTATATATAAATCTACACTGGTCCTAATCGATACTTTCCAGGAATTGGAAAATTTATAGTTGTAATGTTGGCATTTTAAATATATTTCTTATGGCATTGCCGTCATTGTGAAAAAATTCTCCAATTTTGGAAAGGAATGAATATTTGATGTAAAATTAATAACTGTATTTTTTCAGACACTGTTCAAAACGCCAATGGTTTTTGAAGCAAGCACGCGCCTAATTGAAATGGCTTGGCTTAAACAGAATTGCTACCGAAAAAGGTAAATCCTTTAGAAGTTTGAGACAAAATCAAACTGGGACCTCGCATGTATTATATAATTTGGCTAGCATTTATTATTATCCATTAATCACACATCGGTGCCTTCAGAGAGGTTTTTTCACTTCAGAAAGTAGTGAAGATGACGGTGGTAATCGTCTTAGAATGGAGCATCTACGAGGGTCATTCAATAATTAAAGAGATAAATTGGTCTTGGGAAAAAATGGTTGGTAGGACATCACTGAGATGAGTCCTGATCAGCTGTTGGATCAACATTGCTGTGTTTATAACCTCAAAATCAAGTTTAACGATGGCAAGTCCACTTGAAAATTCCACATTGTTTGAACAACGTTCTGTGATTCAGTTTTTACTTGCTGAGGGTGAAAAACCAGCTAATATATACTCTTGAATTACTAAAGTGAATGATGAAAGCCAATATTACTCAGATATGCTTTTGAACAACGTGAAGCTAACTATGAGAGAGAAACGTCGTGGATCTCAGAGGAGAGGTGTGATTCTCCATCAAGACAACGCACGTCCTCACACTGCTCAACTAACCCGTGAAACCATCAACAAAATAGGCTGGGAGTTACTGCCTCATCCTCCTTACAGTCCCGATTTAGCACCATGTGATTTCCATTTGTTTGGTCCATTGAAAGAGGCATTGCGGGGGAAGAAGTTCCAGGATAACGAAGATGTCAAAAAATTTGCGGGAAATTGGCTCAAACACCAAGACAAAGAGTTTTTTGCAGCCGGTATAAAAAAGTTAGCAACCGGTTGGAACAAGTGCATAAATGTTGGTGGGGATTATGTTGAAAAGTGGGAAAAGTTTTGTTTTGTAAAAATAAAAGGTTTTTTTCTCAGACAAATTTGTTTCTTTAATTATTGAATGACCCTCGTATTTTAGTGACTTTTTTTATCCAGTAAAAATGACTAAATTTGGAATTGTCGTGGCAAGTGAAATATGATTTCACACTTTTATTGACGAAATCGGACATGGTGTGGTTTCAATTTGATTTTCCAATTATTTTTTGTATGACATGTGAAATCGCAATCGTAATTTAAATGCAAATATTATCGGTGCTCAAAAAGCGACCTGTATTTTGGAAGAAACTAAAGGTTTGTTTTTGGTTTGATGTAATGTTACATTATTGTTACAGATTTTTTTTTTGTGAAAAAAGGCTTCCTCTTATTTCTTAAGTTATACGTCTTATTACATGATTGAAATAAATTTATGTAAAACTGTAATTGAGATTTAATTCAAATCTTGTTACATAGAAGTTACATTTCTTTGATTCATTTCGCATTATTTTGGCATAAATTTTTTGAGTTGGAAAATGAAATTTAGCATTTTTTATAATGACAATTATGATAATTCTGAATCCATAATAATTTGTGATTAGTTAACAATTTAATATCTTATATTAAATTATATTTATGTAATTATTTGAATACCGATTCTTTCAAGTATCCCGGTATCGCAAGATTCGGGACATTGCAATGCCAAGTATCAATAATTTTATTTTCGATTGTCATCTCTACTTTCGATGTTGAACAGCCGCACAACATAATAAATGTAAATATCATGCATGATTGGAACAATGAGAAATCAATTCTATTAGGGGATTTGAACGCCAGGACAGCTGCATGTCCAACAGTAGAAGAGGAGGAACTATATCTCTGCTCCCGATTAAGTAGCAATAGGAAGTCAAGAGATGGTACTATAAATGCTAGAGATGACTTCTAGATCTCTTCGAAGATATGGAATTGATTGTTTTAAATGATCGTACAGATGGCGATAGTGACGGCAAGTATACATCCATTGGAGGAATGTTGGGGAGCAGGTTTTTTTCCGATCATATACCACTAGGTATGACAATTTATGATGATATTATGATGATACACACTGCTTACGGGTATGGGCAATCTCGTTTAAGTGGCTCATCCTGCTTAGAAAGAATGATCCCCCAACCCCCTTAGTCAGGGACACTATTTGCGCTCCATTACAATCTACAGGGATATATGTAAGTCAAAACGTGTGAATTATTTTGGGAGTCTTGCATAAAGATTAAATACGGTTAGTAATCCAAGACGTGGTGGAGTGCTTCCAAGGGAATATGTGGAAAGAGATTTGCTATGAATACGGGTATAAGTATTACCACCTTCAAACACATTTGACCAACGTCCTCAACTCGCAATCTGTCCCACTGATGATCCTTTATGCTGCTCCTTGTGTTGGTGACCACGTTCTTGATAGGAGAATTGAGCTAAGTGAGGTCGACGATGTCCTCGTAAAAGCCAAGTGCAATGAAGTGCCAGGCCATGACATAATCCTCTACGAATTCTACAAAAATGTTACGGACAATTTTTTTTTGAGACTGGTGAAGACATATAATGCAATTTACGATAGTTCTGAGGTCCCCGCTAATTTCACTAATGCTATCATCTTCCCGATTCATCTTCCATGATATCTTCACTTTTGATTTAACCCACTTGATGCGGGTCCGGCCTATCTCTCTTGAGTCCAAAGATTTGGTATTTGACGATGTACTTGTTGCTGTTCCCGATGGTGTTCCTGCCTCCTACTTGAAGAAACTTCAATCGTCTCTTATTTGTGTTCTGCATTACTTGTTTTATCTGTCCTTGCCTTCCGGCCGTTTTCCTGAGCTTTGGAAAACTTCTCTGTTAATTCCTCTCCATAAGAAAGGAAGTAAATCCGACGTTTCTTATTATCAACCGATTGCCAGCATGTGCCATGCTGTGAAGGTTGTCGGGTCCCTAGTCAGTAATGTAGCCATGTTTCACTGCAGGCCTTTTTTGGGGTATTTCCAGCATAGCTTGCTCAAGGGCAAATCGACGACCTTCTTGAATTCAGCTGGGCTTCGTTAGCAGTGTAGTGTTCATTCCTTAGGTTTGCTACTCGGGCTTCCCTAGATGGATCCTTTAGTACTTCCCTCTTATGTTGTCCGTCTGTGACTGATTTATCTTGACTCCCTTGAAAAAAGGCGCAATATTTCGAAATTAGTATTCCTGTCCGATTTATTGCAGGGAAAGATAAATTCACCCGAATTACTGTGGGCTGTGAACATCTCTATTCCGCGACGATCCTTGAGGAATCACGACTTTCTGTACATCTCTGATCACAAAACTCTATATGGGATGCATCAGCCCATCACGCTCATGTCACGGCTCTTTAACCAACTCTTTGCCAACTTCGATATGGATCTCTCCAGGCTGCGTTTGAAGAGCCTACTCAAAAAACGTCTTGTGCTAAGGTTATTTAGGTTAGGATGATTATTTTGTTGTTGTACTGAGTATGATGCACTGTTCCAAAAAGATTGGCAGTACACGGTAAATGGCAAGTTTTGATGCGAAATTTTCAAACTCGCTAAAAACCGTGTACAGCCATCCTTTCGATCTTTCTTGGTCGAGAAATCAAAAGGCACTGACTGATTGTGATAAGAACATTCAGCAGCCATATGCTTGAGGGACAATGATCAGCACTCAGTGGTGGGTGGTGGGTGTTTTTACATGCGAAGTTCTCCGATCCAATACGGATTCGAGTGACTGGAATGGTCGGAAAGAACATTTAGTGTAACCAGATTATATCTTTCAGTAGTGGGTTTGGCGAAATGCTTGAATTTACTTATTATAAATTGTTTTGAATAATTTATTTTGAAATATGTATATATTTTTGGTTCAATTTTGCACAGCCTTAATGAATGGTTATGGATTCATCAAGAAACTTTTTATATTTACAAGCTTTTGATATGGCAACCCGCGTCCAGGAAAATAATAAAAATGTTCTGAGTTGAAATCGTGGCAATATTAGTACCTAGAAGCACAAAACACAACAATCATTTCGAAGGGAATAGGACAGTTCTCTAGGTAACATTTTGGAAGAAATCCTCAATCCTCCCCTGCAGAAGCTGGTGTAGAAAAAGTATATCAGCAACCCAACGACGCTTCTCAAGAGTAGCAAGTTGTTGCAGTCCCAATCGCTCTTCATGTGGAGGCAGAATTAGAGAGTCACTTTAGGGCAAATTACGAAGAGCCGATCTTACAAATCTACGCTGAACGGATTCAATACGTTTAATGTAAGATCTGTAAAATGGAGACCAAACCCGACTAGCATACTCCAGCAGTGGTCTAACAAGGGATGTATACAGATGAAGTCTTATGTGAGGGCTAGGAAATTGCCTGGACCAACGAAGGATAAATCCCAGCATAGAGTTGGTCCTGCAAGCAATATTATTAATGTGGGGGATGAAGTTAAGTTGTATATCAATCATCAATAGATAAGATGAATAGCAAAGGACCAAGCTGACTACCCTGGGGAACGCCAGAAGGAGCCACAAAAGCATCGGAGAGCACGCCCCGAAAACGCTCTCTATAAGTCCTATTAGATAAATACGACTTAATTCATGCAATGAGTGGGGGCGGCAACCTGGCCAATTTGAAAACGATAATAGAGTGAGACAGCTTATCAGATGTCTTACTAAAATCAGTATAAATGCAGTCAGTTTGGCAGCCATATAAAATATCCACCCACATTGCCAGAAACAAACTCCAATAAGTTAGATACCGTGGACCTACCCTGAAGGAACCCATGCTGCCAGCCAGAAATTAAACCCCTACGCTCCATGGACAATTGAGATTGGATTATCTGTTCGAAGAGTTGTGGGATGCAAGAAAATTTAGCAATTGGTCTGTAGTTAGCAATCTCTCTCCTATTGCCACTCTTAAAAACGGGGATTAAAGATGATGTCTTCGAGAGTGCGCACCGAGAAAGATTGCCGGAAAAGTAAAAGTAAGGGACGTAATAACGGCGAAGAACACTTCCTTAAGACAAAAGCAGGAACCCCGTCAGGACCATAAGAAAAGTCATCCGGAAGATCTACAATATATTTGGACAAGATCTCCTCCGTGATAGATGGAATAGGTACGGCTGGCGTATTTCTATTATTAATATGCGAAAAGTTGCTACTATCTGGATAAAAATCAATTGATTTAAATGCGCCCCTAAAATATTCAGCAAATAAATTACAAATAATCTTAGAATCATTACATTAACCCATAGTCCATGGATAGTTATCTACCCTTCTCCTTATATTGACATAATCAAAAAATGCACGGGGGTCAGAGAATAACCTGCCTCTCAGGTTCTGAAGGTATTCTTCATATAGGGAACGAGAAAGACTAATGAAATGTTCGTGGCAGAGAATAAATTCACGACTAGAGTCAATACTGCCCACACACAGGTACTTTGTCCGGATTATATTTTTCCTATTCCTGAGAGTTTTTAATTCTCTATTAAACCAGGGGGGAGCGGATTCTCTACATCGTATCCGGACATAGAACTTCGTAGAAACAAGATACGTTCCTGTCGATATCGTCAATAGACAGACAGGTAAGGAAGTCAAAATTCCAAAGATATTCATTCAGTGCTTCAAAATCGGCCATTCTAAAGTTAAAACTATATTCACATTCGAGATTATCGACACGCACGTCCGAGAGACAATGAAAAGTGACAAGCAATGCAGGGTGAAACATATCAAGATCGTCAAGGGAATGAGACTGGGTTCATCAGAAATGAGCATAGCTGTCTTCCCATATTGTTACTCTCATTGCTTATTTGACACAGTCCAATGCTAGCCAAAGTGTCGAGGAACAGTGATTGTCCCTCAGTCAAATCATGGGGAAGATTGTTATCGTCATCATCATTCACTACCCATCCCACGTTGGGCAAGTTCAAGTCCCCCACGAGGATAATTTCGTCATTAGAACCCAACTGCTCATGGATATAGTCGATATGCTGAATTAGAATATCATGCCGACTCAAACCATTATTATCAACGACATTACCCATATCTGGAGGTATATAACAGCAAAATAAAAAGGGGTTACCCGCATCAAGTGAAATTTTTACTAAGACTTGTTTCAGATCGAGTTGATCAAAAAGGAGGGAGGGTCCACAAAATTAGTATTTAGATAAAAATATATGCGATTGAGTCGTGCGATGAAAGAAAAACGACCGGAATACTACGGGTCGATTCGTGGATTGCCTCAAAAGGTGAGGCGTTCTTCCGACTCTGTATTCGTATCCTGCCCGAAAGATGGTCAAAAGTAGTAGAAACCGATGGGCAATACTTTCATTAGTGTATTTTTTTTATTTTCTATTGATAATAAATATTTTGTTTCATAAAAAAAACGCTACGAATTAATTCCAAATTGCTTTTTAGCGCTTTTTATGTCGGTTTAACTTTTTTTAACCGACTTCCCAAAACCAAAGAGGTTCTAAGTTCGACGCGTATTATTGTTTTTTATTTATATATTTTTTATTTTTTTTTATGTCTGACCGGGCATAACTTCTTCTTTTGGTTCTTTTTATTGTTGTACAGAGTATGATCCCCCATTAATTATAGAAAAAAAAAAATTGGCCTTGGGTGGGGGAGGTGGGAGAGGGGGAACTTTTTAACGCGTGGACCGAATTGGACAATTCTTTTTCTGTTGAGTAGAGTATGTTCCGTGGTTGATACCAGAAGAAACAAATTTTGTGAGGAGGGGTGGGGGTGGAACATAACTTTGTAACGCGTGGTCCGATTTCGATGCTTATTTTTCTTTTGTATAGAGTATGATCCCCAATTGCTAATAGGAGAATAATTTGGCCCATGGTTGAAGGTAATAATACTACCTGAACGTTTCAGGTCACGGGATAATAAGAAAGAAGGATTAAGTACTTTTGTTGTAGTTGTTTGGTTTGTTTAATTTGCACCGACTTCAAAATGGCGTAATAGATATAAAATTTAAAATTATTTTATGCTTTTTAGCGCATTTTGTGAAGTCGGTACAATTTTTTTTTAAAAACTATTTTATTTCAAATGTCAAAGGACAAATTAAATTGTTTAATTTAAGATTATTTACTAAAATCCGACGACCTTTCGATGACCACTTAGTTTCCATCAATACTTGTTGTTTTGAAGTCGAAGCAAATGCAGTTGCAAATTATTTATATTTTTTAATAAATCATCTTCTATCTCCGGTTTGCAATTTTTTAGAGCATAAAAGTGTTCATCATCATTTAATCTCTGTTTACTTTTCATAGCATTAAGTATACAAATCAAATCTTCATTATTTATTTTAAATTTGTCTAGTCCGTTTTATCGTGTGGCGGTCTTCACCAACTTCAGAAATTTTAGGGTTAGCTCTATAGTTATTATTTTATGGGATTTAAATTGTTGGGTTGAATTCATAAGGTATTTTTATATTCATAAAATGTCTCTATCAAATGAGAAGCATAACGTTCTATGAAACTTTGTGTAAATACCAAAATAGGTTATCTCAAGTACCAGAATTCAGCCACGTGTAATTGTAATTTTATGAATTTGAATTTCATACGAAATTTTCCAAGCAAATATTTCTGCCCTTGCTTCGAAAAGGGCACGTCTAAAAAAAGGAAATCGCAACAGGTGGAAAAACAATTTTATGTCGCACACAGTTCCCGTTTTATGCTCACGTAAGCAAGGATCTCAGTAATGATGTCTTAAACCCATGAAACCTTTCAGAAATCGTTTTTAAATGTTAGTGGGCAAGGTAATTTTGCTAGAAAAAACATTGTAGACAATAAACCGCTTATTTTGTTTTGGGCTCCATTTTTTGTAATAACTACGAAGCTAGGAATTCTAGCGCGAATTTAATTTGCAAGGGATTTCGTACCGAATAGTGAGTTTTCCGACCAAAAAACTAAAACCAACCTTCACATCACTTGGGGGAACTTGGACAGGTTTCAGTTCTCTCGTAATAGTAAATAAATTTTAAATTTGTTTCCTGATTGCAGAGCAAGTTTGCATTTAATTTGCAATTTTAAATTTTCATAGCATGCACCCAAAATTTACTTTGGTGATTACTTTGTATTAAACTGCATAGTTTTAATGCATTCCATGAAAATGTTAATGGCGAGAAGGTAAAGCAATGTTTACCAACTTCGTTACGGTGACAACTTTTAACATAATTGGCCTTCACATTTGTATCACAGCGTAGTTGCCCACAAAGGAAATTTATGTTAGTATGGGAGAAATCGCACATATATGTACGTACGTTGGCTTTAATGATGTTTAATTCGAAAGTAGTATGATTTCTGATAGTAATTACGTTTAAACCTAGATATATTCAAGTTTTTATTTGAGAAGTTTGTACCCGTTGAAAACCGCATTTTTATGCTTCGCATGAAAGCATCTGTTTGAAAATGTAACACCAAACGCAGCTGTCAGTAAACATCAGGATTCAGGTTTATTATCTTCTGTTTTGTGTTTGGTGGTTTCCGCTGTAATATGAGCGAACTAATTCAATTAAACAAAAAGTACTAACAATTATTATCAAAGTCTAATATTGTAATACATTATTTTGCTGAGATAAAATTAATGGCCACAATACGTCTTAAATATGAGAAAGAATTTAACTCGCAGAAGAAAAAGAAAAGTTTCCTATGGCAGATAGTTCTCTTGGAGATAAATAAAGTTGATTCCAGTTTTCCTTTCAACAGAGATGACATACACCGTAAATTTGGTAAGTTGATGGTCACTTATAAAAGAATTAAGAAGAGAAACTCAGAGTCAGGCATGATGACACTAAGTGGAAGTTCTTCGAACTTTATAATTATATATAAGTACGGCAGTAAACATTTTGTAAATCCCCCGAGAATTTTACAGAAGTTCTCGTAAACGGCAAATGATGAGGAAGAGAATGAGCTGGATCAGGAAAATGATGTAACAATTTCACTTAATTCCGTCAGTAGACCAAGACCAAACAACGATGTCGCTGAATTAGCTTCAGACTTGAAGGAAGAAGAGTGCAAACATCAGGAATAAATTAAATTACACTCGGAAAGAGTAAATATTTTAGATATTTGAAAGGACTGCTTGTACGTATTTTGAATAAGTATTGTCATGGTCCGGTGTAAAATACTACAGTAGTTAAGGCTCAACAGAAATCAACGACGCTCGGCTTTACGTGATTTGTAAAGACAATATGTGGTCTACCAACACCAGAACAGGAGGACTTCCGGTTTTATGCAAATATACTGTTTCCTTTGTGGCAAGGACTCTTTTGGAAACGAAACACCAAGTCTTATCTTGTTCGTCAAGTCAGTTAAGTTAATCCCTACTGCTTGACCTCAGACTGCTGGACAGAGAAGCAGGCTACCTCGGCGTTATTGCGATTTTCCGATTAAAGACGATATACATACCTTCGAACGTTCTAGAATTGACGGAATTGTCAGAATCTCATATTTCGCAATACCTGTGTAAGCAAGCCTTGGAGTTCTGTCACAAATGGCAAGTTGACCCCAAAAATTGCCTTCTGAACGTTATTTACAGTGCGTTCAATGCAAAAAGAGGTGCAACGGAAACTTTGGGGGTCGATAGACGATACGATTAATTTAATTTCTAAAGACCCCATAGGTTTTAAAAGTCTAAGGTAGCCAACGTCCCTATGATTCTGGAAATGCTTCAGAAAGTGACGGATATAGCAATTTTCTCGCACTCCAGCTGCAATTTTCTAAAGAAATCAAACGCGTCAAAGATGAAAGACGGAACAGCGGATTGCGTTTGATTCAGGAAGTGCCAACGAGATGGTGCTCGGTATAAGCAATACTGAAACGCTTTTAAAAATAATAGAATTGATAAGATTTGCTCTCCTCAAATTTTCAGTTCTCCAAACAAACGGTGGAGACGGATGAATTCGTTGAGCCGCACGACCAAAAAATAAGGCGTTCAAGTTTCCTCACTTCCCTTACCCTTCCCTTCCGGCCAAAACCCTGCTAACGCATCAAAGGGTTGTCCCCTAGGATTTGACCACATCGTATAAAAAAAAAACAATTATTATTCCCTTTTTATCGAGCGATGTCTGTAATTTCTAAGGAAATATTACAACAGTCAGCAAAGTTATACTCGCAGTATAACTTGGTTTCACAGGTATTTCGTTCATTTAAAAATCTTTTGCCAATTCGTTGGCAATTTGGATCGCGATTAATTAATACCAGCATTCATACAAATTGGCTAGAATATTTTTAAGCTCAGTGGCAACATAGGTACTATTCAAGAGGCTTTTCTTTCTTGCAGGGGAGGAGCCGATGATCGGAGTCGTCTAACTTGTGAACATTTTTCGCAAATTGCATTTTTGGCAAACATGAATGAGGAGATTTACATATCAAGTCGTTGAAACACATGATTTTACGTAATGATCACATATGACTACGTTTTCAAATGTAAATACTAAACTAAAAAACTTAATAAAAATATAGATTTAATACGATATTTGTTAAATGTATAAATTGATGCGTTGTAAATTCTGAATAATATAGTGTATCTTATGTTTCTAAATAAACAAAATAATTTATATAATTTGATACCCATATTAATGAATATCGATATTTTTTTTCAATATATCTATACTTAGTATCGTCAAGATTCAATAAATTGTGATGTCAAGTATCGATATTTATGCTTTCTATTCTCATCTCTAATTTACAAACCAGGAATCATCTAAAACTTTCACTATTCCCAATACACTCTCGTGGTCTACGTCTTGAAAAGTGGAAGCAGGTTCCAGCTTAGCTAGTTTATCTGCTCTTTCGTTTCCTTCGATTCCCCACACCAGTTTCACCACGTTCAATGAAGCACATACGTTAAGTTTGCGTACATACTCCAAGGCACTATGACTGTATTAAACTCTCTACGGTCCATACACCTGATTATCGTATGATTGTCGAGTGAAACTACTATTCTCTTACCACCCGGCAGGTAATACAGCGCAAACACCAGAGCCACCATCTCCGCCTGATAGACTAAGATATTACTTTAGGCTTAGATGCGTGTTTAGATTCAAGCCCTCACCAAAGATTCATGTTCCAACCCTTCCACAAATTTCGCATCCATTCATCTAGGCTAATTTCGTAATGGTTGGACCAATTCGGATGATTCCTATGGTACCACCATTGGTACTACGACAGTAATGTGTGGAGTGGGATCGCGGTATAGGAGTACTTCGTAACGTTTGGACCAATTTGGATGACTCTTTTTGTGATCATGATGACAGTAGGATCCACCATTGGTAATACGACAATAATGTATGTGGTGGGATTGTGGTATAAGAGGGGCAAACTTTACTTCGTAACGTGTAAAGTAATTTGGATGATTCTTTTGTGAATGTGACGAGTATGATCCTAGATTCCCAGCGGGAAATATGACCGTGCATGAAACTAAGTATGCAGGAATTCATCGAAGAAATTGTTTGAAATAAATACCAATGAAAAATATGTATATAGTCAAGGAGCGATAACTCACTTTGAGATGTAAAATCGCGTTATCGAACGTGGCTTACGCATGAGCGTGAGTTTGTTCTTCATTCTTCTATATACATGAAATTACATTTTAAGATGAGTCATCTGCTCAAACGTCGGAGCAGTTTCAATTTGCAAGTTAATTTAAGTTATGCCTTTGGCTTGAGTGGTAAAGTGGAAATTACAAGTGCCTGTATTAATAGTGCAATGTGTAAACAAATAATTTAATTAATTAATTAAACATAAACGGCAAGTGCGAATGTTTTTTAAATATTCCAGTTTTTCTATACATACTTTTCTTATTTTCTAGAGGCGTTAATAAGAGATGGATATAGAGAGGCCGACTTTATCAAGGACATTCGGCTGAGTTTCTGTCTTCGTTTTTCTTTGATATTTGATATTGAAATAAATTTTATTTGTTTACGAAAAGCTTTAATTTAATCGGTCCTTCCAAAAACAACGAAATTGGGAAAATATCGTATTTATTTTTTAGAAAACTACTTCAAATATGCTATTAGAAAAGATAATTTTTTTCCTATTTTGACTTATGCTGTTCTTGCAATAACCGATTCAATTGTTTTTTTCTATCTTTTCCTTCCTGAAATTAAAGTAATTTTATTCACATAAGATTCATTCGATCATTCACCGAAGATTTCTTCGATTATTGTTTACTGAAGATATCCTTGATTATTATTCATCGAGGTTTTCATTGATGCATGTTCATCAATATTTTCATTAACGATTATTCATCTATGTTTGCGTCGACAATTGTTCCTGCAGAAAGGCGTCACACCTTGCCAAAGATGCAATACGGCTTCTGTTTCTCTTTGGTTCTTTCATTACCATTATTTCAAAACAAAATCAATTATTCTTTCTGTCGTTACAGTAACGGCAAAAGCCACTGATAAATAGTCCTTTTCAGCCATCTTTCAGTGGATGTTGCCAGCATTAATTCACACGCCATCCGTAATGGTTCTAGTTTTTCGATAGAGAAAAAATTGGAACGTGGTAAATTGTGCGAAGCTTTAACGGCTTTCAAATTAATTTCCGATAATTCACTTCTGGCAATTGGCATCAATGGTACTACATCCATTTCCCGCTGGGTTGCTACCTTGAGAAAAATTTGGCCCGGAAATGGGGGGGGGGGGGGGATTGTTGAAGGGGTAGTCTAAGTTTTTATCGCGTGGACCCACTCAGGTCATTTTGCTTTTGATGTATAGAAAATATTCCACCATGGGTGGCGAGCTGGAGCGGAACCAACTTTGTAATGTACAATTATTACTATGAGAATCAATTTGAATTTTATGGTTACGGGCGGAGGCTACGTTTTTAGCGTGTCGAACAATTTTGATGATCTTGCTTTTGATGTATAGAATATTGTGTCATGCATGAGGTAGGCCACGAAAAGGAAAATAGTAAACCATGTAATGCGCATGCCCCGGGTGACCAGAAATCAAGGCAAGCAAATGTCAAATGTAGAAAGTCAAGGACGACTCAAACCTATTGTGAATATGTGAGGTGGAAATGTGTAACAGAAACATATAGCGCTAATAGTGCTAAATGGTAAAGCTAAAAGTTATATTGTGAAAAATTGTGAAACGAACTAAATAAGTGCAGTGAATAAAACTGTGAACCTTTCTGATTGAAAATAAGTGTCTAAGTTAATCCGTCGAGCCTGAATAGCTCCGTTTACGTTACAATATGTTCCTCAATTGTTACAATGTTATGAAGGAGTGGGGGTGTTGCAATAGTGAAGCCTTACTTTGTGTGGTTGATTCGTTAATTGTTGAATAGAATATCTCGCTTTATTTATCACATAACAAAAACTGTAGCTTATTATGAGAGCGGGAGGACGGGTCGCACCTGGCTCCGCAAGGCGTAGACTGATTTTCATGATTCTGTTGTGCCCCTCATGGCTAAATGATAAAAAACTGTTACACCTAGAGTGATTACTGGAAGAGGAGGGAGCAGTCTCCTTACTTTGTAATGCGTATTCCGATTTTGATGATTCTCTCTCGCTGTATACCGTACGTTAGCGTACTAGCGCCATAGTTAGAATTTTGTTTCTAACATGAGGGTGTGATCGGTTTGTTAGGATTAATTTCGTAACGTGTTGCCGAATTTCGATGGTTCTTTTTTCTTTCTAAAAAGTGTTAAAAATTCCTTTTTTATACGAGCAGCATTTAGCAAGTAGCATATCTGAAGAGGTTAAAAAATAAAAATTTAATAGTTTAAAAAACAATTGGCGCTAAGGGTTGAAGCGCTAAAAAGCATAAAATAATATTTCATTTCTTATATATTACGACATTTTGCAGTCGGTGCAGGTCAAATAAAAAAAAATAACTACCTAACCACAATCAAAAAAACTATATAAACCTACCTTAACGTTTCATCTCACGGGATCATAAGAAAGGACGATTAAATAGTTTTGTTGTAGTTGTTTCGTTTGTTTAATTTACACTGCTTTCAAAATGGTGAAATATATATAAAGTTAAAAAATATTTTAGGCTTTTTAGCGGTTTTTTTAAAGTCGGTTTAACTTTTTTTAAAGGCTACTTTTTTCTCACTCGTTTCTTCACTTCAAAAGAAAAGAAAATCTGGTTCACTCGAAAGCATTCTACTATGAGGGGACTAGTATTCTTTGCGGCTCTGTACATACATAAATTAAAATTTGCCAAATATTAAATTTTCCCGTTGTGGCTTTCAACATTCGACTCTTTCAAGGAATCAATTCCACATTCGACAACAACACTCTTACCCTTCAACAAAGTGTTACTGCAAACGAAATAAAACCGCGTTCATTTTTGGAGAATTTACCAACTTCCGGAAAAAAAATTAACGAAAAACTTTTGCGCGTCCCTTCATAAGGAAGAATCGCTTAAATCTTCTGTTCCCTGACTTAGAATAGTGCTCATTCTAGTCACAAAATTTTTTTTTATCATAGTACCAATGAAAGAACCAATTCTTAAGAACACGACGAAATCAGCAAAATCGGTCCACGTATTACAAATTTGTAACACATTTACTGGGCTTCTCTTCATGAATTATTTTATTCCACCATACCTGCGGAATTGCTGCTACACAATGAAAGTAATTTCATCCATAAATGGATGATTATTTTTTAATAAAAGCTGCGGGTCGACATTTCATTTTATTACACAAAAGTTCGGATAAAAGGTATTTGCTCATGCTTTAAAAGGTAGTCGGATTCATGTATACTTGAACTCTGAATATTGAATGTATTGAAATATGTGGTGGTGAAAACATCAAAAGGTTTTCCTATTTTCAGAAATTTAAATTACTTCTTTCTAGTAAACAGAAGTATAAATACGTGAAGGTTTCACAGCCGCAAGGTTTAATTGAAAGGAAAGCATAAAAAATTCTATGGCACAATGTCAGCCAGATGGAAGCATTAATTTATGAAATGTATTGATTTATTCACCTAGTTTTCTTTCCTTTGACAGCCTCTACTAAAAATCTTGAAAATATTTTCTTTTAAAGCACTACTTTTCTCAAAGAGAGACATAATTTTTAGCAAACGGAAGTCATTTTAAATATTGTGAATTTTTATGGCACAACGTTCACGATTTATTCGACGATAATTAGTCAAACTTTCGTAAATAAAATGCTGATCCGTTTGATTAGAAACCAGGTAAGTTAAGTGTCTATAAAAGAACAGAAAAATATATTATTATTTCTTATCTATTATATACTTTTATTATATTTGACTTAAACCTTTTAAATAAATCAGTAAAAGGTGCAGTTATTATTTTCTTATCTTTTAGTTCGAATAATGGAATATTGTAAGGTTTGTAATGCACTATGAACGTAGAAGGTATGGTTCCCGATGTTGTTTCGAAAAAATTATTGTTAGTATTGAGTTAAATACGGTCCATTACTCGTTCCTGCATCCTGAACCCAGCTGTCTTAAGAAATTTTAACTAGACATTTGGTGTGTGTGGCTTTGCTGTCCCGCTAAGAATTCTCGCGCCAGTTTCTCCAGGTGCTCATTTAGGTTCCATTTTTCCAAGCGTTCCCGCAGCCCTGTATAATTCCTTGTTGCTGTAATATCTATAATGTGACTGAAAATATTTCGCAGTACAAGCCCTTAACACTTTTCTCTCGAATTTTAGTAATTTTTAAAAATTTGTTTTATAAATCGTGACCCAAATCGGGTACGCATATGTATATCAGAATTGGCCATATCAGTTGCTTATACATGGACTTAGAATCCCATATACCAATGTACATAAGACTGCTGGAGGGCACTCTAAGGTATTTATAGAATTAACCCTTCTAACTCAGAAGGCGCACTTCTAAGGCAGAAGTCTAGAATCAATTGACCTATTTGCCAGAATATAACAATATATTGGGGCGTATGAGGCTCCCACACCGACAAGCAAAAAAAGAAATAAAAGCATTAATAAACAAAAACTAAAACACCCTGACACATAACAATCAGGGGTGCACGGACAACAGAGAACGCTTAAGCAAATCTTTTGTAAGAGTCAGGTCAAAAACAGGGCACATTTTCACGGCTCTACACATCCGATTTATAGGCTCGTGCAGTAAAGGCAATCTTTTTAAGCTATACGGGGATATGCCTATAAGAAACCATACCTGCGAGAGTGCAAGAATCTATGTTCAAGTTCAAAAGCTGGTGAATAAAGACTATGTCAGCAACTCTACGTCGTTCTTCCAACGAGTGCATATTAAGCAACTGAAGGCGATTTACATGAGGAGGAAGCCTGAGTGCATTATTCCACGGAAGGTCTCTTAGTGCGAACTTAACAAAATTCCGCTGCACCGAGTGAATGCGTGTAGAATGAACAGCATAGCAGAGGAGACCAAACCTGAGATGCATATTCGAGAATTGGCCTAACCAAAGAGAAGAATTAGTGAATTAAGGTCTTCCGATCAGTTTCTTTCGAATGAACTTCGTGTCTGCCAAGGGTCAGTTTAGCTTTTGAGTGGGGAAATTCGGGCACCCCTAGAATTCCTTGCTGGTGTCTGGAAAATAATGAGTTCAGTTTTGCTGAAGTTTATTTGGAAACCCCAGCATTTGTAATATTCAATAACAGAAGCGGCTTATGCTGTAATTATTTGAATTTTATTGAAATATTAGATTTTAAGATTTTCTTTGGAATGAAACATTTCGGTTATCATTCCGGCATTTCTTCTATAAATATGTGAGTAGATCACACATAAGGTGATGTTATCTGTTTTGTGGGATACGAAAGGTGTAGTCCCGTTTAAGCTTTTATCCCCAAATCGAACGAAAACAAAGGAGCAACTTGGTCGGCTCAGATTAGCGCTAGAAAGAAAACAGCCATCTCTGGTTTCTAGACCAAAGATGTTTTTTCATCAGGATAACACTCCGCCACATTCAGCAAAAATGATAGTACAAAGGCTGAAGGAATTTCAATGTGAAAGTATGAGTTTATTCCAAAATTTATTATTATTCCCAATTATATGTATTAAATGTTAGTAATTAAGCTTAACGTAAACAACTTTTATCGATTTAAGACTTGCTTACCGTAAATATGTTGTTAAACGTTTCTTTTTACATGAATAGAAGTTATGTTACTACAGTGACGTTTGGGTTTAAAACCCCCTCCCCTCAAAGACCGTGATTTCTCATCTTAAATGGTCGAAAAAGATGTCATTGTTGAAAGTATTTCATTATAAATATAGAACGTAAAAACTTTACATCAGCAACATTTAAACTTATCGGCAGAGAGGGCTTTTCAATACTTTCTTAAGGAAAGTAATAGTAGGAGCCCTGATGGCCGCATTCCAGCAGTTTCCTAAACAAAATTCGGTTGAAAAAATCCAACATGCCCCCGATGATGCAATCCTAGATCCATGCCTGATTGCAAAGTATTAAGAGTATGTCACCTTAACGCACAAAGCCTGTTTCAATTTTTCTCATCTTCATGTAATTTGTTTAACAGAGGGGGTGGGGTGGGGATAGATTGCGATTCTCAGTTCGAAATAAAAGCAAGAAATGTTCTTTATATTTACTTCAACTGGAATATAGGTTAAATACTTCCTATAATGAGATTATAATCAGCATGGGTATGTTGAAGCTTGAACATCTTCCAGATTACGCATTTAGTAGATAAAGTGCGCAAATACTTCAGGTCGTTCTTTTCCTAAACATAACGCCATACAGAAATTTAAAAAAAGAAGAGAGATTAAATATATGCTACCATTTTCATGAGCTTCACCTTCAAGTTACCCTTACCCCTACACCCTGAAGTTAAAATTAGGCCAACCGAAAATATAGAAGATTTTGCTTCGTCTTACGAGTCCCAAAGAGATGACAGTCAGTTCACTTAAACCCTTTAATTACACAGGTCTACAAGATTCTCTTGCTGGGCAGCTTGGGGTTATTTCCGAAGTAATTTGCTACGTAGAATCCGAATCCGAGGTCAGAATTGGGCCACTACGTGAGGATTTTAAAATATTTGAGATTGTGTACTTGAAAAATGGCCTTTTTGGCTACTTTTGAGGTTATGTACAGGATGCACAAATTGATTTTGGTCTTTTTTTTCTAGTTGCATCATTTAATACTACTCTTACCATTTAAAATAAGCTATGGAGCAGTCATCTACGATTTTTTCTTGCAAGTTATGACCATTTTAATTTATAAATCTGTTATTTCATATAAATAGATATATTATGTTAATATAAAATATGAACTTCATAACTTAGAATGGTCGTAACTTTGCAAGAAAAAATCGTATGTGACTGCTCCATAGATTTTTTTAAACGGAAAGAGTAGTATTAAATGATGCAACTAGAGAACAAGACCAAAAACAATTTGTGCATCCTGTACATAACCTCAAAAGTAGCCAAAAACCCATTTTTCGAGTAAATAACCTCAAATATTTTAAAATCCTCACGTAGTGGCCCAATTCTGACCTCGGATTCGGATTCTACACAGCAAATTACTTTGGAAATGACCCCCAGCTACCCAGCAACAATCATGACCCCATTTTTTGTAGACCTGTGTTATTTTTCTAACCTACGATATTTCTTGCCAAGGTAGGGCTTTAGTACATCCCTACAGACTCCTGGTAATACGTGGCTACAGACTCCTGGGCTTCGGTATCATCATGTAAAATTTATTATTATAATAAAATCTCTTTTTGAATGCTTTTATATATTTCACCTTCGATACTTTATTTAATATTATATAAATTTTTAGTTATTATTCTAAACTTTTCATATCAAATTCAGCGGTCCTTATCAAGTGTAATTTGAAATTTAGTCTTCATACAAAATCCCTTATCCAGAAAGTGCCCAGAGCACCTCGACTTGTCGGAAAGTTTTATCAAAAGCAACCTGTTAACTTCATTAAAATGCAAATCACTTTGAGTTCCGCCTTGTTCACTTACTTTCAGCTTTGTTCAAAATGAAACTCCCAGACGCAATAACAACGTTTATTGTAAGCCGTTGCAGAACATCATAAAAATGCATAAGAAATATCCTTTTTCACGTAATTGAGTACTTGCAATCCAGCTTGAGGGTTACTTTTGATTAATAGTTTTTTTAATACGTACAGTCTTTAAGCTTAATGGAAAAGACAAAGGTTTTTTGAGTAGTTAATATTAGCTATTGTATTCGAATGAAAGTCGTTAGTAATGTAAGGCACAACATGCTTTTCAATACAGCGGTTTAGAATTCACCTTAAATTTTATATCTATTGCGATCTTTGTCAGCGAATCAGGTATAATCTTTCTCTGGACTCAGGAAATTAAGAACGAGGGAGAAAATTAAAATTGTGGCCAATCCATCCAGTCCTTTTTGTCTCTCACTCTCTCTAGTTTCTGTAACTGCTTGTGGGGCATGGGGCGGTGGAGGAACTTCGCCCGATTCCAGACATCGATTGCAAGTCAACCTACAATTTAAAGTGTATTCCGAACCACTAATATTTTCTCTGCAACCCGATGGTGGTCTTATCGTGACCTGCTTCCAACAGAAAACAACCATGGTTCGCCGCCAGTGGGATTTGAACCTGGGACCTCTGGGGTGTTAGGCCGATACGTTATCACTTACACCACCGAAGACGTCATTCGTCCTTTTTAGTGATAATTAATTATATTTGCATCCTAGATTAACTGTTCCATAAAAGTTTCTGATATCATGTTGAATTGCTGAATTAAAGATATAAATTTAGTTCAATGTGTCCTTATAATTAATCCCCCTCTCTATAGCCTACGAGGGTTTATAGGAAATCGGTGCTTACCGAAAATAATCCCTTTACAGGATTGAAAACATTTACCACTACCCGGTATTATTAAATTGTTATGAGAGGCACGTAATACCATCATATTTTCGGCTATTACCACTTTATCTAGTTCACTAGTCCTCTGCGGGACACTCGGCAAAAAAGGAACTTCGTCCGCTTCAGCTACAGCGATTTCAAATACAAACTCAATCCAAGGATCTTATTGTTGACAATGCTATGGTTGCTAAACATATTTCGAAACTGTCTGACAGTTTCTCGAGTGGACCTGATGGTTTTCCTACTGCCTTTGTGAAACGTTGTGGTATGTCATTTGTCTCGGCCCTCTCATCCTTATTATTTATTTATCCGTAGTCGCGTTTTTCATTTGTTTTGGAAAATCTGTGTTATTATTCTATTCTAATAAAAATGGCAATAAGTCTGATATTTCTAATTATAGGCCCATCGCAAACTTTTCTTGTCTAACTAAGCTCCTTGAGACTCTTGTATGTAGACTCTTGATTGTAAACCCTTTTTATCTTCTTTTCAATATCATCTAGTAAAGATGCTAACCAAGTTGATTGTATCTTCACCGAATTCAGTAAAGCTTTTGATCGAATCAATCATGAAATTCTCCTTCATAAGTTCTAAGCTATTCTTGGTTTTTCTGCTGGTTTTGTTCACTGGTTAAGCTCGTACATGTCCGAGCGCACCAAACGTGTTTTGTTTCGTGGAATTCTTCCGGTTCCGATCCGTATCACTTCTGCGACAGGGTAGTAACCTTGGTCCCTTACTGACACAATAGACTTAGATCACATTGATGTTATTGTTGGTATGGCTAATGCTACTTTGAACTTCAGTAAGAGGCGGTCTAAGGAGTTTAATGATCCTTGTATTACTCGAAACCTTTATTGTTCATTTGTTAGGCCTATTCTTGAGTATGCTAGCCCAGTGTGGTAACCTTCCATGGAGAAATGACCGACTTATGCCTCCTTACGCTCATAGACCTAATTTGATATCATTGGACTCCCTGGAAACCAGATGAAATAATGCCAGGGCTGTTTTTGCGCTTGAGTGTCTGCAGGGGGCTATTAACTCTCCCGAATTGCTAATATAGTTTAACTTATCTGTTCTGTCACGCCCCTTGAGGAGTCAAGACTTCCTTCATATTTCGCACCACCGTACTAACTATGAACCCAATGAGCCAGTTACAGCTACATGCCGCATTTTCAAATCGGTATATGATCATATGAACTTTCACTTGTCGAAGGGCATAATAAAAAACCAGTTAATGGGTTAGCCTAGTTAGAATTTTGTCTATTTTGTATATAGATTTAAGTTTGAACGTAAGTCTGTTTTATGTAATCAGCATTTGATGAATCCTATATAAATAAATAAAAAAAATCACAGAAGACAACCATGTGTCCCCGTCGGTGTGTTTTGAGCCTGTACTCAGCTGCGTTGTTAATTAGCCAGCGTACGCAGGTAGTAAGGTATCCTTACTGGGAGCAGGCCCCACATCTCTGAAAACTGGCTTATGCCAGAAATACGTGTATGTGTACAAATTTGAAGTTGATAAATCAAAAGATATAAGCTTTCAAATGTGAGACGAGAAAGATTTCCGAAGAACGGGACAATGAATGCCTCAGCTTCCAGGAGTGGCATACCATCATGGAGAATACCTACATAAGAGGCAAGAATGACCAGGAGAATAGAAAAGCAACTTCTCCACGACAGCTTCTTCATGGCGATGATTTCATCATTACACGATATAAATATAATTTTTTTTTAAACTTTAAACGCGTTTTTCTCGAAACCAATTGATGTATATGATAGCTCGTAAACTATTCTACGGATTGACTCCATTAAGCTAACGCTGGGATTTTAACAGAAATAATTACTTACACATTTTTATTGCAAAATTATGACGGTAATGAAAATAAGGTTATTAACTAAAACCCAGCTACGGCTTAAACTGCGCTTTTAAAAGTTGTAAACGAGACTTAGCAGCCAACCAGCCGTCAGTCGTCAGGTACAAGGGGCGAATAACATGTAATACATTGGTGTAAGTGTGTTAACTGTGTGCACTGATGTAGTGCAATTGCAACCTCTTTGTGCCGGCGGCTGGTAACACACTTCTGGCACGGTCATGTATTTACCTGGTGCGCTGGCTAATTGTAGTCGGGCGGAGATATGGATGATCTCTTAAGCCAAATACCCCAATCCAAGGTGGAACAGCATACCCCCAGTGAAGCCAAAGGGGGAGCTTGGTCTTTAGTATGCAAACTCTGAATACTGCGAGTGAAACTTTCTGACTAGAGAACTCGTGGGAAACATATGGATTCAATAATTAAAAATTAAAAAAAACTAATGCAGTTCTAAATACGTCAAACTGTGACCAGATTAGTGAGGTCAAGGTCACAGTTGATGCTACTATAGCTAGTGTGCTACAGCTTTCCGCTTCTGTAGATGGAGCCACTAGGCACATTCATAAAGATTCTGCCACGACTCCGTCAGTACTAAGCTGTGCTGAGCAGGTGTTGGCATCTGGGGAAGAGTCCTCGGATATTGTCTCCGTCAGCATCCTAGTGTCTGAATGGCCCCCTTTGAGCTGCAGCCTTTCAAGCTTGTCTGACTTCATTTTTTATAATGAGAAGGTTAGCTATAATTGAGACTATATATCGCTCTCATGGTGGAAATTAGTGGTTGTATTCATCGCCAAACAAGGCAATAGGCCTCTTCAGCTACCTAAATTTTTTAGAGCAATCAGTCTCACATCTTTTCTACTTAAGAGGATGGAAAGACTGCTAGATATTCATTTCTAGTGCAAACTGGATTAACAGAGACTGCCTTACAGAACTTTGTTAGCAAGATTGCTAAATCCCTTCACCATAAAGTAATAGCATCACGTACTTTTCTTGACATTGAAGATGTTTTCGACAAGACACGTTATTGTTTCATATCTAGAGCTCTCGCACAATGGAGTCTGGAGTCTCATACTGTTAAGTGGGTGGATGCTATGCTAAAGGAGCGAGAAATTACATCGCCTCTTGGTAACACCTATTTGTTCAGTAGCGCAGCTAAGGGGTGTCCAGAAGGCGGTCTACTGTAAAAGACTTAATTGAAACGCTCACCTCGACTAAACCCTAAATAAGGATGCATTAGCCCTATGGTTCCGGTTATGGTTTCCTGGTTATGCAATACGATTGTTTAACCGATTGTTACCTACGACTCCTTGATTTGGTGGCCTAAAGTTCCACAACGGACGACAGTCGTCAAATGTAACAGGCTTCAGAGTGGGAAACAGGAGCAATGATGACTCAACAGCTGCAATGAAGGCGGTAATTGGACTTACTCCCCTGCACATCTCTATTAAGAAATCGGCTGCAATTTGCAAACTCAGAGTGCAGCTTACATTAAATATGTATGCCACTTGGTAATAAGGATCACATGGACACCACATGAACCAGGATCTGCGGTTTGACAGAAAATTGAAGACTATATCGGTGGCCCAAGTCTGGACCCTAAAAGCCTTAAATGGTTCACTGATGCCTCAAAAATGGAATATGGTGCTAGTGTCCAACATACAACACTAGACTTTCGATTGCATTGGTTACTTAGCTTAGTGTCTTTCAAATAGAAATCCATACCATCGAAATTTGTACCTTTCTCAACGTCAAAAAAGGACTGAAAGTGGCTGATATAACTATCTTCTCTGATAGCCAAGCAGCCCTAAAGGCTCTATCCTCGTGGTGTTTTTCCTCGAGGCTTACGAAGGAGTGCTTCGACACCCATAACGCTCTGTTGGATACTTGGTCACTTGGGTTTTGAGGGTAACGAGATCGCCGATGAGCTGGCCAGGAAAGGCTCTACTTCTCGGTGCCAAGGTCCTCAGTCATTTTGCAGCATCAGCTGGTCGCCGGCGAGAGCTATGATTGAAGATTGGGCTGGGAGGCAGCAGCTGTTATACTGAAGAAATGTATCCGGGCTTACCTAGTTTAAGGCATTTGTTAGACAGTATGCTTACAACGATAATTCAGGTATGTGGCTGTTTCCGGTTTTATTTAAGTTTGATTAAAGTCCCTGATTACTTACTTATTCCGCTTATGCATCGACCCAAAGTGGATCCTGGCCTCTGATACCAAAGGACGCCACTTCTCTTGGTCTTACCCGATTTCTTATCAGTAGACAGTTTCTATATCTCAGCTAGTCCCATATCTGTGACCCATAACTATTTTCTAGCTTTTAGTACATCATCTAATGTTAAATAAAAAAGTTCAACGCAAAAGTTTTATTTATATACTTTTAATTGATAAAATAGAAGTACGTGCTATTGGTCTGTACCTAGATGGATCGCCCGCCTATCTTTTTTTAGGCATCGGCTGGACTCGAGAAAGTTTCGATGCAGATCTTAGTTAAAGAAGAGGCCAAGTGGGCAACAGTAATTAACTTTATTTGAATCTTCGACAATCACGTTCCTTCCAAAATATTGGCTAGTCCTGATTTAGAAAATAGCAGTAATCTTATTTGATTAAATACATTAAAGAATTGTTCGACTGATGTGTTTTTGATTAAGGGCAATACAATCCGAACTGGGGACGAAGCGTGTTATAAAACATGTCTGTAGAATGGAGTTCTGTCTCCTCTACTTTGGCCGATATTAAACAAAATATTGTTGAAACTCGACCAGGAAAAAATTAAAGCTCTCGCCTGTGCCAACGAATCGGGGAAATTCTTTGGCGTAATACGCGATATTGTGGAGAATGCGTTGAACAAGATTAGGAAATGGTACAAAGACTGTGACTGTCTGTAAACTGTGGAAAGACCGAGGTGATGCTATTTATCGCTAAAACACTAAAAGCACCCAAGTTTGCCTAGCTCAAACTATATGGACATATACTCTCATTATCATCCGGAGTCAAGTACTTGGGAGTGCTTTTAGACCTGAAGTTGAACTGAAAGCCAAACATAGAAGAAAGAGTCACAAAGCTGAATCTGGCTCTTTATACCTACAATTGCATTTTTAGTAAAAAGTGGGGCTTGCGGCCTAACATGACCTTGTGGTTGTACACAGTAGTGGTACATCCTAACCTCACCTACGGCCCTCTAATTTGGTGGTCAGCTGTGGGGAAGGGTTGTAACAAAGATAAATTAAGTAAGGTGCTACTGGAGCATTACGCTCTATCCCGCCCTCCTGGCCTCCACATTGGCTATCAGTCGGTATGCAGCGCATTCAGACTGAAAAAAAAACTGGGTGGCCAAATACTATGACCACAGTAATATCATTAGTTAAGTCACCGAGAGAATTACCTGCCACGATGTCTGACACCACAATACTCAACCTCAATTTTACCAGAAGCTTAAGTGTAAGAATTCCAACCAGGAAGGAATGGAAAAATACTAAACTGCTTAACTGCTATACCATTCTGACGGCTCCAAGATGGACTGCGGTGTCGGTGCGGGTGCTTTCTCTGAAAGATTACATATATCAGAGTCCTATAGATTGCCGGACAACGAAAGTACATTCCAGGCGGAGGACCTTACGATCCTGAAGGCATGTTCTCTGCTGTGACTCCGTGAATCTTTAATAATGAACCTTGACGTCTTTACGGACAATCAAGCTGCCATTAAGTCGCTTGACTCGGTTAACACATCTTCGAAGCTTTTACACTTAACATTGATTTGCCACTCTAAACGATTCATGATTCTAAAGCTAAGGTATAAGACTTTCATTTGAAAAAATATAAAAAAAAATCATGATCAAACGGCCTTTTAACGTCAAATAAATCGCGTGCTTTACATAGTTTTAAGTGAAAACTTTTCAACAATTATCTTTTCACATATATTTAGCGATATGTACAAAAATAAATTTTATGATTTCGTCAGGGAAGCTCCTGCAGAAAAAGTAACGAATTCTGCCTTTTGGGCAAATTTTACCCAAGGTACTTTTTAGAGATTTCATATTGATTTTAAACCAATATAGTCAGTATCTACAATTAATTGTAGAAATGTTTTTCCCAGCTAACATTTTATGTCTCTATGATCGCATACGAATCAGATACACTTTCCCTTTATGGGATATACCGTGCGATATGACCTTGACATTTTTCACGTGAAGATTTCAGAGAATCTGTAAGTCTTTGAGCAGTTTTTGTGTATGAAAAACCAACATAATATCAGAAAGAGTAAGTACATAAATATAGTGGATAGCAAATAACAATATAAAAAAATTTCATTAGTTGTAAGTACTGAAGCGTCGTCAAATGGAGGAGCTTCTGAACGATTCAGATGATGAAAACGAAGACCATGCAATGGACGCACCTAGTTCCGGTGATGAATTTGAAACTTCATCGGATGGTGGATCAGCAATAGGTTAGGTTAGGTTAGGGTGGCGGCCATCAGCCCTACAGCCGATCAGCCTCACACAGACCTATAAATGGTCCGTTGTGTTACCACATCCGTGGAAACGTGCCTGATTGCCGGGTTTGACTAAAACCAGCCGCAGCTGTTAATAAACCTTAGGAGCTGCTTCAGCCCGATGCCGGCTATATCGCCCATGCCACCTAAGAAGTACACGCCCATTGCATTGTACCTTCTTTTTGCTAGGCCCGGTCATTCGCAGAGTAAGTGCTAAATGCTTTCCACCTCTTCCTCGTCCATACAACTCCGGCAGAAGTCATTCGTGGGAACGCGCAGACGTTCTGCATGTCTACCGAAAAGACAGTGGCCAGTAATAACTGCCACAATGTTTCGGAGGTTTATCCGGCTTCCGTTTAGCAGGAACGCGGTTTTTCTCAAATCCCATTCAGGCCACATCTGCCTTGATAGTCTGCATGTGGTTAAGTTACTTCATCTCTGTTTAGTGAGCTGAGTAGTCTTAAGGTCAATTTCTCTCTTTACTGATTCTAGCTGCCAGCCGATCGATCTGTCAATAGAGGAATCATCCAGTTGTGATCCCTCCTTTGCCAGCTCATCAGCTGCCTCATTCCCTTGAACACCACAGAGAGTTACCTTGTGTCTCGCCCCTAACGTCCGGAGACCCGCCAAACACCTGCCGACCAGCTGTGACCTGACTAAGTTTGAGTCCAGCGCCGTGTTAGCTGCTTGGCTGTCGATGTACAAGTATATCTCGCTACCCATTGGTAGGTTTGGGCGCCCGTGTATTAGTGCTACCGCCCTTTCTATGGCCAAAATCTCCGCTTGGAATACACTGCAATGGTCCGGTAACCGGTACCCACTGCATATGCCTAGGCAGTCCGAGAAGACCCCTGCTCCCACCCCGTCCTCCGACTTAGACCCATCCGTGAACACCGTGGCATCCCCCACTCTTCTCTAGGATCAGCAATAGATATAAACATATCTGATGGAGAAAGCATATGCTCTGATCAGGAGCAATTTGTTGTTTCTAAAGAACAGGAAAAACCATGTTCCGGTTTGATTTCTAAATATAAAACACTTACCTGGTACGACAAACCCAATCGAGCATTGGTGGGCCGAAAAGCGCGGAAAATGTGATTTCTAATACTCCAGGTCCAATTCTTTACTCCATTACTCGCGTTACTGACATTAAGTCTTCATTCGACATGACAAAGGAGATGCAAAACCTTATCTTAAATATGACCAACATTAAAGGTGAATTTTTTTTTCCAAAAAACTATATGGATTTTCTTCGTATCCACATAGATGTTGTTTATTTTCAATTTAGCTGAAAAATTTATGTACAAACTGTATATATGTATATATTTTTTGCTTCAGGAACTAACGTTTTTGGAGAAGTTTGGAAGAATATCAATCACATATCACTGAAAGCATATTTTGTATTGCTCTTATTAGCGACATGTTAGTTCCTATCAGAGTTTTGAGGGATAAATAGGCGAAGAATTTGAAGATAATGTACAATTTAAGGAGAGCACGTTGTCACCTCTGCCCAATCCTATCAAAGTATAAGTATAACACAAAATGTAATCATTGCAATTCATTTGTGTGCAAGCATCATTTAAATGTAGAAATAACTTGTGTTAACTATAACAAATCCTAATTAAATGTAATAATGTTGCATTGGGCAAAATTTGCCCAAAATACAGAATTCGTTACTTTTTTTTCTTACAGGATGAGGGTTAAGGGAATCACATTGAACTTACATACCGATAAGAGATAATAGAAATCGGATGAACGGGAACCTACCATTTTTGGGCACTGATTGGATCGGGCCGATGAGCGGTAAGCACTCAAGTTCAACACGTAGTGAAGAAACCATCGACGCGGGTATACAGCTTTGGAGTTTTTGATCGTCGAACAAATTAATTAATTTCCCAATTTACTATTCAAACCAAATGTGTTAACTGTAATGTAACCAGACATGAATTTTGAATTAATTACAAGTGAATTAAGTAATATCAAGTCAGTGGTGTTTTCCTTCAATTTGTTCCAGGTATTGCTTATCACCTTTTCCCACAACAATAGTTATGAATTTTCAAAAAAGGTATGATCGCGAGAAAAAGTGCAAAAATGCAAAAGTTTACCGCCCTGTAACTTCCACACAACAATTTTTTTTTAGATCCTTGAGAACGATAATTACTTATACCAGTAACAATAATTTCAATAATTTGGTGAAGTTTGAACAAAAACGGAGACATCGAATTTTTTCACCTCGTACACTTGAGGAATTTTGCCCCCTAAGCGAAAGCTAACCTTATATGGAGTACTTCGTCAAACTATGTCATCTCTAGAATGACCTGGTCAAGCTTTAACAAATTTTAAAAAATACAACACCGAAACTGCTTCAGAGGCATCGCCTTTTCACGGGCAGGTGCTAGGAGGAAGTTTCTGGGAGATTGCTTCCAATATCAGGAGGAAAGATCGCGAAATTAACCCAACTCCTCTTCTATCATAGACCGAGACCAATAATCCGGGACTTACAGGGCTTGGTATTAAAACGGCGCGTTAAGCGTTAACTATGATGAACAGCACTCGCCACCTAAGCCAACTCTATTAAAGACAGATTCACCAAGTGATGATCAGACTCCCGTAAAGTTGACGTGTGAATCGCGAAAAATGTATCTTGTGTAACACGAAGTTCAATGTTACTCGTTTTAGTTTTAAAATATCTCATACTGCCTCGACAACCAGAACTCTTACTAATTCGAATTTCCAAAAATCTGAACACATACATCCTCTATAATCCGAATTGATTGCATGCTATAATCCGAATTGATTAATGGACTGATAATTACATAAAAACATTTTGCTATGTCTCCTGCATATTAATTCCTGCTCAACCCGGTATTCAATAATGCGAATCAAATTATTCAGATTAACGAGATTTCACGTAATACACAATTTAAAATAATTTAAAGCAAATAGAGTACTTTCACATGCTAGGGTTGGAGCAGAAAACCCCAAATGTTTCTGGACTTTTACTCGTTTACATTTTCGTTACTTCACTTTCCCTAAATTCAATGCAATCACGAAAAATAGTTCGATTTTTCTCGCTTTTAGGTTGATAAAATGTTTTGCTTGGATTTGAATTTAAGCTCTGTAGTGCTCTGTAAACCATTTTGGCGGGTAAGTACAGAGTTGTGTTTGCTCATACTCCGGAACTTTTCTGCTAGATGGAAACGTCAAGTTAACCCTAGCAGAACGTATTAAATTATCTTGTACATACAGTTTGATGGAAATAAACCGTTACTGTTTGTTTATCCTTTAGGAAACCCCAAAAGGGCGAACGAATAAATTATTGGGGGATTTGATTTGTCACATCAAATATAATCAATCAAAAGTGTTTCTGCAGTTATTTTCTGTATTAGCCTAAACATTAATGTAAGAAGCTTCACAAATTTTACAGCATTTGAACTTGTTTACTCTAAAACACATTATTTGATTTCGGTGCCGTCAAGTGGCAATCTCCTAATATTGTGGAAATCGGCTATGATTTTTTCTCTTCATAAAAAGGGTTAGAAGGAAGATATCTGTAATTAAAGATCTATTGCTAATTTGTCTGTCACCGCGAAGCTCTTTGAAGCAATATCTTGTGATATCCTTAGTTTTCACTATAACCGTTCTTGGGGTTCTTCCAGCAAAGTTTCATTCAAGACAAATCAACGACTACTAACCGTGTAGAGTTCTCAAACATTTGTATTTCCACCATCGAGGCTTGCAAACATGTTGATTTTAGAAGTCCTTTGATCGCATTGATTACGCGTTGCTAATTTTTAAACTTACTATGTTGGGTTTAGCATCCATTTTCGTCCAATGGACTGCTTCACGTCTCTCAGACCGAACACAGTGTGTTTTGTTTCGGTCTCCTCTCTCTTGTGAAATATCAGTCATTTCTAAAGTGCCCCAGGGCAGCCATTTGGGTTCGCTTTTATTTATTATTTTTATTAACAGCGCCGGTTCCATCTTAGCGAACTTGAACATTTTATGCTATTCTGACAATCCTAATTTTTTGTGTTGTCTCTGACATTAAAGATAGTTTTGCGCTGAACTCTGATTGTTGATAAGTGTACCTTTGTCTCGTATTCTAGATGGAATACATTGATATATGATTATTCTCTCAGTGGGAACTTGTTAACCAGACTGGATAGAGTATAGAATATTGAGAGTACAGAATCACTAGAAGATAGGCGCAACAGAACTTCCTTTATATTCGATGTCTTGCAGGGTTTTACTGACTCATTAGAACTGTTGTTGAACATTCGAGTTCCTATTCGTTCTGTTAGACATAGTGACTTTCTGGAGGTCCCTCTATGCCGCACTAACTACGATCTGAATGAGCCATGTCAATGTCAATGTCACGCCTTTTTAATCGCTTTTATATTAGTATCGATTTAAATCTTTCAAAATCTAAAGCAAGTGACCGTTCAAGTAATACGTAACGCAGTTAGGGGGGAAGGGGGCTTGTGAAACGTTACGGTGCGTTATGGGGGGGTTAAACAACGCGTTACGTAACATTATGTTTAACTCGCGACTCACGGCTCAGTTTATATGATATATCTACACTACACATTATTTTTACATATGAAAAGAGTCGCGTCACTGAGTATACAGAAGTATATACGCCAAATAACCCCAATAAGCCGTGTACGACGAGTCCATAGTTTGGACTCTAAGAGTCCGACCGTTGCGGTTAAGCACTTAAACTACAAGCCTTGAACTTACGAATTTCACGCACTCATATTAGGGCCAAATTCTATAAGTGAGAGGCCTTTTTCACGCCTGCAGCACTATAACTGAGACTACCACTTGACCTAAACCTCTAGAGTACATCGAACCTGGGGCAGCGAGAACTACTTAATAGAAACCACTCTATGAGTGAAGACTAACTGCCAGGTCGCGGGAATTTCACCCCCGAAAACCTCTATACAGACTTGTAATTTTGTTTTTGTAAAGAAATGTGTATTTCCTTTAATGACTTTAATGTACATAGTGCCAAGGTCCAAATAACGTTCTATATTTATCATTGTTTACTGTTTTTTTTATACCTCCGTAAGTGAAAGAAGCCCCTCCGGCGCTTTTATCAGTCAGAAACTTAAAATTAAAATTATTTAGCCTCAGAAAGAAAAAACGTGACATGCTTTTTAAATTATTAGTAAATCCGTTCGATGGCACATGGTCAGGCTGATCAACAGTTTCACTCATATGAAGAAGGTGGGGGCGGGGTAAAACCTAACTTTCTAACGCGTGGACCGATTTGGATGGATCTTTTTTGTTTTAAAATAATCCACTCTGTCTCTGGGCTGTTGCCTAGCTCGCAGCAATGCAAAAACAAGACTCAAGCTTCCTCACTCCCCTTACCCTAATTCCCTTCTGGCCTAAACCATGCTAACGCATCAAAGGGTTGTCCCCTAGGATTTGGCCTCATCGTATAAATCATAGGATAATAATTTGGTCCTATGGCGAGGGCTGGGGGAGGAGTAGTCTGACTTCGTAACGCGTAGACCGAATCCGATGATTCCTTTTCTGTTGGGTAGAGTAGGTTTCCTGATTGATACCACGAGAAAAAAATTTTAGTGGAACCGATTTGGATGGTTCTTTTTTCGTTGTATATACAGAACCACAATTGAACATAATACATAAAACTACCTGAACGTTTCAGCTCACGGGATCAATAGATATATAATTTAAAGTTATTTTATGCTTTTTGCTTATTTATGTTATTTGGAGGATTTTTTCTTTAGCATGTTTAGATTATTGATGTCTTTGCCTACAATTTCATGCTATTTAATAAAAAAAGTACCTCCAATGCAATGATCACAAGGGAGTAAAGTAAGAGAGTGAATTTAGGGGTAAAAAGTTTGAGCGCATGATTTCTCATGAACCCTTTAACATAAAAAAATAAAACAAACTTCATTGTAAAGGTTTTTTTAAAAGCCATAGGATTTTTTTGTTTTCAATTTTTTGAAAAAAAGTTATTTTAGTTTAAAGAATCATGGAAAAAATTATGCCATTTTTACACCTTAAAAAATTCATATCTTTAGCCAGGGTTAAAATTTTGAAAATCCAATATGAAAATTTGTAGAAAACACTTTAAAAAATAATTGTGCCAAATAAGAACTCTGTAAGTCAAACGGTTTTCAAGAAACCTTGAGCGCAAGCTTGTAAGAATAAGTTGTGAGAAAATCCACTTTAAAGTTTAGCAACGGATATGGCCGTCTGAACTAAATTCGCTCTAAAAAAAACTATTGTGAATTTCGCTTAATATAATACATTTTTGTAATTGGGAAGATCAGAGCATCAAAAAAGCGAAAAAAACCAAATTCGATTTTTTAAGGCACTACCCCCGCCTTAAAAGTCTCAGAAGCATTTCGTACTGCTTGTTTAAGGGCTTATTACACTTTAGAGGCCCGAAAATTATGCAATTTTAATGAATTGTTTGTGCGGTCTTAAGAGTAGATATCAATATAATATCCTTTCAGGCTTAATAAATATGTTCTTAAAGTGTAAGAAAAATTTTTTTTTGTTATTTTACATAAAAAATACATTCAAAATGGCGGCATTTGTGTAACCATTTAAAAAAAAGCGATATAGATGGTGTCCTGGATTATTCAGTGCAAAATTGCCTGAAGCACAAAATTCAAACATATTTTCATTTAATATTGTCGAAAATTTATATGCCAAAGAATCAAAATGGCGGCTGTTTAAACAAAAGATTTCCGAAAAACGGGTTTTTTTTTGAAAATTTTTCGGTTCAAAAAAATAGACAAAATTAATTTTTTAACATAATTCTAGTTCAGTCGATACCCATACATGTGAAGAGTATGTGGTTAAAATTTCAAAAGGATCGGTCAAATATTTTCGGGGAAAACGAGGACACCACATTGGAAAATGCGGTTTTGCGAAAAAACGCGTTTAGTTAGCAGCTCCGATCGTTCTAAAATTTTAATACATCAGTCTTAAAGTTATTTACATTCGATTTTGATTTTTTGAAAGTTATAAAGTGTAATAAGCCGTTAATTCAAAACCTTGCAAAGGTGACATTAGGGGGGGGGGTATCTAATTTCATATACATTTTAGGTTATTTTTTAGTATTTCAGTCAAATTTTTCCTAATCAAGAAGTTTAGAAAATTTTAAAAATCCTTCTTGGGGGGGGGGGGGGTTTGAACTCCCAAATCCTCCCCCTGCGCACGAGCCTGGCACTAGGTTGTATATTTTAAGATATTGAATAACTTATTATAAAACTTAAAAGTGTACACGTTTTATCTCTTGTATCTTTTTACGGTTATAGATTTGGCCAATGGTACATCGATTATAAGGTAGTCTTTCCTAAAAAACATTTTGGCCATTTTTAATTCTCTATTCCTGAGCAGCTAAGTAGAGTATACGAGAAAAGTTGAGTTAATGTTTTAAAGGAAAATGGCCATGGTTAATTGTAGTATTCGAGGTTGTTTAAATAATAGTGGAATAGTTAAGAACTCCTCCACTTCACTCCACTTGAACTTATTAATAAATATCATGAAGAAAGTGAATTTGAGGAGCTTCATCTCAATGCGATTGAAATCTTCGCCGGTTATAATTGAGAAGTACAAATCGCACATAAACTTAAACCAAACTGTACCTCAGACGAATGATTCATTTACATAGGTGGATGAATTATTAGATGGAGGTTTACACAAACCATCAACTTACTTCTTAAATGCAAACAAGGCAAACATTAAGGGTAGGTTCTAGTCGAGCAAGTTAAAAAAATTAATGTGTCTTTTTTTGCACATATTAAATCCTAATAGTGTATAGAATAAGCCTCTAAAACGATTTGATGAATTTCGAAAAAATGTAAAAGTTACAGCCGATTATTGGAACGCACAGCAGGAACTTTGCCTGAATTACGGACCAGCGACGCATCGAGGCCGCCGAACATGTCTAGCTACGCGCGACAAGCATAAATCGACAAACAAATTACGGCTATTCAACAAAATCAGTTTCACGAAGAAGAGGAAGGATTGCTCTATGGTCCAGGAATAGCTGACTAGCTCTTAGAAACAAACATTATATTTTTTCCCACTTGTTTTCTTTGTCAAACTTTAAAGGCGTTTTTCTCAAAACCATATTTTTAGACATGCCGTGCAGAGTTGCAGTCGAACCGTTCAACCGATTGACTCATTTGTTCTTTTAAATAAAGATTATTGGATTTAGGGGGCCATGGACCATTTTCAAAATTTTTCAAACGGTCGCCATTTTATCAAAAACCTCTGAATTTTTCTTAAAATGGTCCATGGCCCCGCAAATTTTTCTACTTTGCAAATAACTTTGTCTTTTGTGTTTCAGATAAAAGAGGAAGGCGGAATCCTGCACGGCGCTGCGCTTTGTACACGCTGCGCGGCTCCAGAAGCGCGTGGATATCGCGCAAATTCTACAATTTAAAGAATTAAAAAAACATTTTTTTTGTGAATTTAAGTAAATGTACTAATAACTGAGAAAATCGAATAATACATTATTTACCTGCTTCTGTGAGACAAAAATTCTTAAACTTCAGCCATTTTGCAGGCCGCTAGACTTGAACCTACCCTTAAAGTAAGGGAGTGATAATAAGTTACCTTATGAACTTATATGAAAATATTCACCTTCAACAAATGTATAAAAAATTATTTTTTCGAAGTAACTGTACTTTCTTATTAAGAATTTAAATGCAAATATGAAAACTATGGAGGCCCGACTTGCACCGGCTGAAAGTGATGTAGCACTCCTGGAAGGTGTGGGCGCGTTTCAATAATCAACATGTTGAGCACCACTATTCACCATAACCGCACCACACAAACCCATCTGGTGCTTGTCAGATTTCTTCAATCAAAGTTTTTGGTGAACAGTGCTGATTAATAAGACAAAATTTATGACCGCAAAACCATTTGCTTGTTATTTTCGTCTTTCGTAGATTTCCACTTTATTTACATTATAGAGGAAATAAGGGAGATTTTACTGGAACACATTATAACTCTTTGTTCAGAGCCATTATTGGCCTCAATATCAAGCAGTTCTAGCGAAACCGATGAAGAAAATTTAGACAGTAAAACAGCAAAGCCGAAAATAAAAGGCTATGTACGATATGTAGTTCCTCGATATTCAGACACCACATTCCAAGAACATTTTCGTCTTACGAGAAGATCTGTACAGGTATTTTAACATAAACTCATTTTGTCTCAGTATTAAGAAAGTTTCAGACGTTGAGGAAAATAATTGGTCACTCCTGGCAAACTTCTAAAAGGCCAAAAATTGATCTAGATACAACAATTTTACTATCATTATGGACGCTCGGTAACCAAGAGAGCTTTAGGGGCATAGCAGACAGGTAATGATAGTAAATACAGTTGTATAAGATCAGTTATATTTCTTGGCATAATTTCCAACTTAAACGAAGGATAACACATAAAGTCTATTCAGTGTCTGCTGGAACTATTAGCTCCTGTGGCAAAGATGCACATATTGAATGCGATTTAATAGCATGTTAATTAAATGAAAATAAATTAAAGTAGCATTCTTTATTTCCTACTTTAATTTATTTGGCACATAAGTTAAGCTAATAGTTTCACGATAGCTTAATATAATGTAATTTCCGTAACTATTCACATCTGTCTAACAAATATTCTCATATGTGTTATTCTCGATGAATGTCAGTGGTAATTGCAAAGAATATAATAATAAAGACTTGAAACTCATTATGTAATTACTTACAGATTCGGAATAGATCGTGGGCATGCTCATAGAGCATTTATTGATTTTTGTTCAATTCTGTATAAAAACAGAAATAAATTTATTAAGTGGCCAACAACCTCCGAAATTGAAAGATGTTCTGATGACTTTACTAAAATAAAGAAATCTAAATTACCAGGTGTCGTCGGCTGTGTTGACTGCACACATATTGCAATACCAGGCAGAAGAAATGATAGCTCTTTTTATAATAGAAAAGGGTATCATTCAATAATCTTACAAGCAGTGTGCAATGCGAAATTGAAATTTATAAATATTTACGTAGGTTGGCCAGGATCCGTTAATGATGCGAGAGTGTGGAAGTCATCCAGCCTTTATAACATACTGAACTGAAAACAGGAAACCTCTTTAGAAAGGAATACCATATTCTAGGTGACTCTGCTTACCCATTAGATTGGTTTATTATGAAGCCTTACCGAGATAACGGGCACTTAACAGCGGAGGAAATATTTTTTAATACCTCTTTAAGTCGAATAAGGGTTGCAATCGAACAGGCATTTGGCAGATTAAAGAATACTTTTCGCAGACTAAAGTACTTGCCGTGCACCAATTTATTATATGCAAAGAAAATAATAACAACAGCGTGTATATTGCACAACATTATAATCGAAAACAAAGATAATGAACTGAGCGAAAATAATGATATTCATTTCAATCACAGAGAGGATCAGTTAATCCTTGAAGACAACAACTACGAGGCATCAGTTAAACGCAGAGAACTGGCAAGACGAATCCTTTTAGAGTCACAGTGATGTAATGTATTCACCCAAGTTTTCGATTGCTTAAATAAACATGAAGATTGAAATAGGTTATCTTGTTTTTATTCCATTTCCTCTTATATTTACCAAGTCCTTTAAAGCAAATAATATAAAGCCATTATACCTACGAATTCAAATGTTTACACGACACTTTCTCTTCACTGCCATTTTTTCTAGAAGACTTCTCAAGGAAAACGATAAACTAAGACAGTAATTAAACAGTTTATAATATATATTTTATATAATAAAAATTAACAAAAATTCAATTTTATATAATAAAAATTAACAAATTCAAAAGTATATTTAACCGCATTAGGTACACTTGAGCCTCATGGAGTCTTCTAAGTTTAAACGTTAGGTACTTTTCTGAAAAACAAATTATTACAAAAAACCATTTAATATATTATTAGCAAAAAATACCTCAAACAAGTTACTGGGAGATATTTCTTTTAATTTAATGTCATTATACTCTCTCAAAGTTTTGTTGATATCTACTAAAATATTTATTCTTTTCTCTTCCAACTCTTTCCTCTCTTTCCACTCCTTATCCTTTTTTTCGCTGGATATTTCCTTACGCTTATTTTTTTCCTGGTAATATTTTTCTTTCCAGTCAATTTTTGATTTCTTCTTATTAGGTGTTTCATCGCCTGTGTGTGTGCATTGCACTTCAGAACTCCCTATTTCATCGTCATTTATGTTTGTAGACATATCGCTAATTATCATGTCACCAATTAATTCGCTTGAGGGGTTTATAAATGCCTTATTGCCCAGAGCATCATTAAATATTTTAAAATCAGGCCATTGTATAGCTTCAGCCCCACTTTGTTTTTCTTTTTGTTTATTCTTTTTGTATGTTTGGACCATATTTCTATATTTCTGTGCGCATTCTTCAACTTTTATTTTGTATCCAGCTGCTTCAAACATATTCTTCGCCAATATATCCCACAACTTCTTTTTTTTTGCAGTTAGGCCTACAAAATATTTTGTCGCGTTTAAGGCGTAAAGATATTAATAGCTTTGTGTTCTTTTCGTTCCATTTAAATTTAGCAATAGTTGGATGCGGTTCTCTTGCTGAAAATATAATGACAATAAGAATACTGTGTATGTTATGTGGTTCACAGATAACAATTCTGATATTCATATTCATGTAAAAAAATTTTAAATGTTAGTCAAAAAGCACAACAAATTATTCCAAATAATTGTTACTCTGAACAAGAATCTCCCTGTATAAGCTTGCATTGCTGTGACTATTTCTACTTACGTGTATTTATAAAAATTTATTAGACTTTCTGGGAGGAAGAGGTGTATTAATCAGGCTTTAGTTGCTTTATTAACTTGAAAGGGTATCACTCCAAACCCCCCCCCCCCCTCCCCCCGCCCACCGTACAAAAGTACCCGTAAGTACACGTAAGTGTAAATAGTCACTTCATAAATGTATTCTGCTCACTTCCTGTTGGTTAAATTACTGTAAAATGTTATCACAGGAATTGTTACAGAATGATCACTTCTTCTAATTTTACAAATTGAACAAATAAACAAACATAACATACCGCAATTCTCTCCATCAGAATCTGAAGCAAACATTTCCTCCAAATTCCTCTCTAAAGCAGCTTCCATTTCATCTAAAACAAGTTGATTTTATTTTTTATAACTTTAATATATATAACATTTTACCAATTTCATGTTCATTGTCCATTATAAATAATTTTGTTAGCACTCATAACTCAAGCTGTCATTTCAAGTAACACGAAAAAGTCACGGTGGATGTTTTAACCTCACCATTGTAATTTGTGGTGAATATTGCGACAAGTTACGTTTAGGTCACGATGGTGCGGTGATTAATGCAACGAGTGAAAAATTGTTGGTGACAATAGTGCTCAACATGTTGATTATTGAAACGCGCCCTGTCATTAATTGAAAATTTTTGTCAAATTGTCAAGTACGGCGGTGGCAGATTTGGTAAACTCTAATGAGTTGGCTATCTCCGCGGTATACGCACCAGCAGAAGATGCAGACCTACCTTCCGAAGAAGGTTACTTGTCCTAGCTCTGGACTAAAGCGTCGTGTTCCGGAATCTTTCACAGCCATGGGCGAAAAAGACAGTTACTATGAACGCATGGACCAAGAAATGAACGCTGGATACGGTGAAACAACATAGATTCCTGCAGATACGGTAGGATTCTATCATTGACCCAGGGAACCGAGGGTAGCGGCGACAGTGGGATAACTGGTTAAATAAGTTGAGAAGATCAAAATCGTCAACATACCAAACTCAAACCAAGTGCAAGTTTCAGCTACAAGTTCTCCGCAGGTAAGTTAAATATCATCGTGCATTGTCCCGGAAATGTCAGAAAGCGGTTGAATACGGCTGATGGACAACATCCAAGGAAACGCTATACACTGTTACTGCGTGAACCCATATATTTGTGGAAGTGGTGGCCTGAAAATAAAAGAATGTAATAAAAAATTCTATAAGACCCAACGCACACCTGAATCTAAATTTCTTCCCTCAAGCCGCATTTCGGTCGTGAGCCCGACGCACACGTAAGATATTTTGCTCCGACTCAATTTTATGTCAGAATGCGGGTTGAGTTAGTGTTGGTTTGATTGTTCAGAAAGCAACATTCTGCGACATTTCAAAAACCTGTACTAAATATCCAATATGTACTTATATTTGTGTTCTGCCCACGAGATATCAAAATCATTTCGGTGGAAAAATGTAAGGAACAAATTACGTTTCCTGTGATCCTTAACTGAAATATTTTCTTTTTAATAGCATAACAGACCCAAATTAAACCGAACTTATAGTTTGAATTGAGTTCACAATGTGGGTCTCCGATCACATGCAAAATCATTTAATTAACCCTCCAATCACAAAATATCATAAAAATTGTATGTTGCACCCGACGGATAGAAATCATTTCGGTGGGAAAATGTGTTAAATCAATTTCCTTCCTTGCGATCTTTTACCTGAAATATTTTCATTTTAATTACCAAGTTGACTACCTGAGAACTAAAACATTAATGAACCGAGCGCATGCAGAAAAATTTTCTAAACCCTCTACTCACAAAATATCCACTCTTTGCATGTAGTGGTGTTTTGCACTCGAGAGTGCCGTACCACACTTGTCCTGCTTCTTCGCAGTTTGTTGGAGAGAGGGCGTGCGGGAGTGTATAGGGAAATCCTCACGGAACTTACCTATTTATCGTCGCATCGGCACGCATACATTCAAAGCAAGGTTTATTTGGGTTCGGAAACTGCTTTAATGTTACCACTACATACAATAAATTGCGTGTGTTCTACACAAAATCCGACACGACAAGTGTGGGCACTCGCGCGGATTTCATCGCGCGGAAGCAGGACAAGTGTGGTACGGCACTAGATAGAAATCATTTTGGTGGAAAATTTGAGGGAACAATCCCCCTTCCCTGTGATCCTTTACACTCAAAAACCTGTTTGAATAGACTCAACAGAGGACCGTGTGCGTTGGCTGTAAGATATTTGAAAAATTACCTCAGTGTACGTCCTCCTTTTCATGCTCTCTGTAAACTCTCGGTGAGAATAATTCTGCAAAGGTTTTTATCTTTACTACACATAATGGGAAGGAGCTACTATTTACCTTTTTTTTAGGGTCGAACCAGTTTTCGAAGTGCCTTGGCTTTCGCTCTATTTTTTTTTTATCTTTGGGCTTGTGCATCTCGGTCACCGCCACTTATGTTTTCCCGACATGATTAGCTATGGATTCCTAAAAGAAAAGAACAAGTTGTCAAATATGCAAAAGAAAATGATTCAAATATTATTACCCGAAAACCGATGATTTGCGAAACATCACAAATTCAAAAGTAGTCATTTTTGATTTTCTGTCATTAGGCGTGCGCCGTTTTGCTATTTAATAACTTGCATTTCATTTTTAGAATTTTAAGTCTTCTTCTTGTTACATAATTTTAATTGAATCGAATGAAAATGAAGTCCAAATTTTAATCGACTCGAATGAAAATGATATTCAAATTTGAATTGGCTCTAATTAACATTATGTACATAATTTTAATTGTCTGGAATTAACATTATGTACCTAATTTTAATTGTCTCGAATTATCATTATGTACATAATTTTAATTGTTTCGAATTAACATTATGTACATAATTTTAATTAAGGTTATGAAATAACGTGTATAATGTCAATTCCAGAATTAAAATTTAAGGATTAAGATTATGTACATAATATTAATTGGGAACTTTAAATTATGTACATAATTTTAAATGGGAATATTTTTTAAACATTTTCATAATTAGAATGCCACGAATTTTAATTGTACTTTGAAATAAATTTAATATAAAATTGTTATTATGCTAAAGTAAAATAATATTTCGCCGAATTAAAATTTAATCTTAGCATAATAAAAATTGAACATTTGAATTTTTTCTATTTATAATGTTAATTCATTGAGTTAAAATTATGCGTGACATGATTGTAATTTATTTTTATAAACTTTAAATGTCCGGTGAACAATTATTATTTGAAACTTTTTCTTTCGAACCAATTTTTTTTTATCTTAATAAATAGCAAAACGGCGTGCCATATAATACTGGGCGGAAGTGCAGATAGTGGCGCTTTTTCAATAAATGGCTTTGGTATGTGAAGTAGTGGTAGCTCAGTTTATTCAAGTTCTTTAAGTCACACGTCACGTCACATCAGAGAAGTAAAAATTAGTAGTTATTCAAGTGGAAAGAAAAAAATTAGAAGTAAGTGTTGTGGAGAAAGGGAGTATTTGTCTTTTTTTGGCAAAAGGAACAATTTTTTTTTAAAGGAGAGAAAGAAAGAAGCTATACAATTTTGGAAGGAAAGGAAGGGATCTGGATCGGCGAGGAGGAACGAAATGAGTTGAAATCATCTTAAAGGAAAAAAAAGATAAGTACCATTGCTGGTTTTAATTACTTTTCATCTTAATTTCGTGTTTTATAATTTCTGGCGCTGCTTTGCCTTGTCATTTCAAAGGGTCCTTTAAATTTTTTTATAGTTGATATTGTTTTTCTTTTCTTGCTTTAATTATAAATTGTGTTAAAATAAATTTATGAATAGACAATTTCCTTTGTGTGGAGTTCGTGGACTCGTAAACCACGTGGCTCCCAACAGGTGTGGAGGTCCGGTGTTTACCCTAACCCTTCTCCAACGCTAGTCGGGGTATATTAACGTGCAGGTAAAAGCGCGTAACAACACATCACTAGGTATAATTTCGCACTTTACCTTTCTCCTAGTTCCAGTTCATAATTTTTTTATTTATAGATTCCTATTTATTTTATTTTATTTTTTTTATGTATGACTGGTCATAACTTCAAATTGTGTTGCCGATTTGGATGATTCTGGTTTTGTTGTAAAAAAATATTGTTGGTGTTGGTGGGGAGGTTGGGGGGGGTGGGGTGCGTTTACTGATTCGGATGATTCTGTTTTTGTTGTATACAGTATGATCCCCCATTGCTAATAATCAAAAACTATGTTCCTAGAGTTTGGGAGGGGGGATGGGGGGGGGGGGAATGGATAATTCTATATAAAGTATATAGAATATGAATATAAAGTATGACCCCCCTTTAGTACTCCGACTATTTGAAATGATGGGGTTGTAGTAGGTGAGGGGTGTACCGATATGGATGATTCTTTTTATGTTATATAGAGTATAATTCTCCATTGCTAATGAGGATACATTTTGCTCTAGAGTGGTGGCAGGGGCAGGGAAGGCTTATGGGATTATTCTTCTTTTGATGTGTAGAATATATTGCTGCACTGGTAAATAATCGAAAACAAGCGATATTAGTATCAATTCCACAACTTTGCGGGTCGATGAAATAAATTATGACTCTCCCGATGCCATTAGATGTTGTGTGTTAAGACACCCTTAACATTCGTAGGTGTCGGGGTGGGAAAAAGGTGATATCTAAAAATAATCAAAAGCGACAATTATTAGTTTTGAATCCGCAGTTGTCTGGGTCGCTGGGATGAAAAATGACATTCCTGATGTTGTTAAATACTGTGTTGTGTTAAAACACCCTAGCATGCCTAGAGGTGGCGGTGAGATAGGAGTGCCATATAAAAATAATTGAAAACGACGCTCACTTCCCGAAAGTCCGAGCAACGCCGGGCACGTGCAGATAGTTATTCAAATTACCGAAAAAGATGCAAACAATTTTAGTATTATTTTAATGCTAACTTTGACATTTACTGCTTTTTAAAGTATTTTATAAAAAAATTCAAAGGCTAAAAAATCGTCGATGCCATTTTACTTTTTATTTTTTTTTTCCATTTTAAAGTAGAAATAAAGTCAACTGATCTTAATTCTAAAAATTCATTGACATTCTTTCCTTCTTAAAATAGAGATAAGCCAATTGACTTTAGTTCCCTTCCTTTGGAAAATAAAGTCAATTGAAATTGTTTCCATAGATTTGAGTTCACGGCACCACTGTGTCCTCTCAAACATTCCTGCTTTGGAGAGCCCCAATCATTTTGTGCGCTGTGAAAATGAAAAGGTAATATTGGAGTGGACTTATGTGTGTGAATACTTTATTTCAATGTAACATAAGTATGTTTGACTATAAACCCAATGAAGTTTATTAATGTGTCATTTAATAAAGAAAATTTCACTTGTTTTAACGAAACCTGAATCATTGGCCAAATTTCAAGTACTTTGTTAAAATTTTGTAAAATGCTCAATTAACATCCACACTTTGGTCAAGTTTTGCTGAATTTATATAATACTTCAAGTTGATATTGCCATGAGGCTATGTGATATAATGAATCTGGTAAAATATAATTCCAATTGAGCTATTTCAATCTATAAATCAACAAATTTCATCTGCTCAGTTCTTTGAGATAACTAGAAATTTGGATTTTAGAACACTGGATATGAATAAATTTCAAATTTGATGAAAAAATTTCCTTAGAGTCTACATGTAACCGTAAGTGAAAGATATCACAAAGTAGCTTGTCATGTTTTCCCACCGGGCTTGTAGTTGAGAAATATCTGAGCCACTGAATATTTTGAATGTTTAAATCACCTTCGAGGATAATTTCAGAACCAGTGTAGTTGCCTAAGAGGTTTTCAATATTATTGGAAACTTTGTAGAATAACAAACACAATTTCCCTTAGGCATATTAGTTTTGTTTGTTTTATTTAGAGAGAAATGTTTTCCTTTTCGACACTTGTTAGTTTTGTTGTTTGATCTGTCCCGGTTTTAATTCAAAAAACCTGACAGCCTGACGCAGTGCTTCTAGAAAAATATTTTCGTTTTAAATATAATTGAATTTTTAACGAAGCTGTACCAATTGATTATAAGGCCATTATGTATGTAGTAAAATGATTCAAAATCCCCTGACACACATTTTTTAGTAAATTTTGGATATACAGGATGTTTTAGATCTGACGTGCCAAAATGAGTGGGGTGATAGATCTTAACTAGACAAACAAAAAATTGTGTGGCAGGGGGAGGGGTAATCTCAACCGTTTGGGAACAGGGTGATTCATAAATTTCAGTTTTTCATGGTATGCACATTACTCTTTTATTTTTATCTACCTCCTACCATTGTACATACAGTCATTTCCAAAAGTGAAAAAAATGGTTGCATTTACTTAAAATTCAGCATTTTCCCAAATTTTCTCCGAAATTCATGTAATTAGTATACCTCTCTTTAAAAAGGTGCAATATGGCAAGGTAGACACAGGATTAGAAAAACCGCGTCCTTAAAACTCCCTGAGTACCTAATTATTTTATTGCACTTTAGGTAGGAAATTCTTTAAAGAAACAAAATTTTAATTTTTGAGATAAAAGGTCGAACATTTTTGTTGTGCGTAGGTAATTAATTTTAATTATTACTGCAAAAAAGTTAGAAGAATTTTGCTATAAAAACGGGTCAGTCAGCAAGAATACCTATTATAGTTGAAAAACAAATCAATAACTATGAGTGTTTTTAAACAAAAATTATTAAAAAATGGTAGAATTTACATTTGAGGAATACGCGGATATTATTTGAAGTTGACAGAAAAAATAGAGCGGATGTACTGGAATATCAAAGTATCTCCTAACCTGCGAGCACCCCAAAGAGCGGTATTTAAACGGACTTTGCAAAGGTTAACAGGAGGTGTAATTTCACACGACATGGAGATACGACCCGAAACTTCGGAAACTTCTGCCGACGTCGAGCAGCAAATAATCACCATCGTGAGGCAAGGCCCTGAGACGAGCACGAAACGAGTCGCAAGGCGATTAGGAGTGTCGTCATCTAAGGTTTGGAGGGTTGTTCATCGAGGGGGATTACGTCCATATCACCATCATCCAGCCCAAGGACTACTAGAGGGAGATTCCAAGAGAAGACTGAAATTTAACACTTCGCTTCTGGAACGCAATATTGACGATAGAGCGTTTCTGGATCGAATTCTGTGGACAGATAAACGTCAATTCACCGGAATGATCAGGAACCATTTGGTAGGACCATTCATTTTGCCGCAAGTGCTTAATATTGAAATGTTTACGGACTTTTTGGACAATACACTGCCAGATCTAATAGAGGATAATAGGGATATGGATAATCTTAGGGGATTGTTTCCCCAACACGATGGAGTATCAGCGCATATGGCTAACATTGTGAAGGTAATACTAAGTGAAAAATTTCCTAACCGCTGGATTGGACGAGGTGCACCGGTTCCTTGGCCTGCTAGATCTCCAGACCTTACTCCACTTTTTCTTATGGGGTACAATGAAGGATGAAGTTTATTCAAGCCCAGTTAACAACAGGGAGGATTTAGTTAGCAGAATTGCGAATGCATGGACGAAAATACGAGATAGGCTGGCTGCAATACGCCTTAAACAGGGACTTAGAAGGAGATTGTTGGCATGCATCCAAGGTGGTCGTGGACATTTTGAACGGCTTTTGTTACTTATCAAATTAATTGTAATTATTTTTAAATTCAATAAAATTAATTGGAGTTAAATTTCTTTAATTTGTTGATTTTTATAATATTCTCCGATAGGATTTCTACGTATAAATTTCTACATATTTTCTCTACGTGGAAATGTTGCACCTTTTTGGAAAGATAATTATAAAAATAAAAAGGGGTGCACTAATTACATGGATTTCGGAGTAATGTGCATACCATAAAAAACTGAAATTTATGAATCAGCCTGTAACTCCCAAATGCTTGAGATTGCCCCTCCCCCTGCCTTACAATTTTTGTTTCTCTAGTTGAGATCTATCTCCCTGCTCATTTTGGCACGTCAGATCTGAAACACCCTGTATAAATAGAAATTTAGAATGACAATGAACAAGTCGTTTAATTTTGTTTAAAAGCTAAGGGCTACTACCTCCAAGTTAAACACTCCCTAATTTCCTAAGTCAAACCACTTTGAAGGCATGTAACCCAGCATAGCAAATTGTATGAATACAAAAGTAATTTGCCACCCCCTGATGGTATTAAGTTGTCATTAAAGCTACTATGATTTCACCATAGACAGCTAGTAGGATCGATAAATATTTTTTTTTCAGCGAAAAGTAAGGGTAATCAGGTTCTAAAAAAAAGGGATCGTTAGTCACGTAAAACTTTGAAAAACTCACTAAAACAAACTTTTGAAAAATTTATTATAAAGTTTGAAATTACAAATGTTACTGTACCAAGATGAATCTTATGTGACGTCGTTGAAAATGGCATTTCATATCATATTTCCAGGTCGGTCCCACAAAAATACAAGGGCTCATCAAATAACAACTATAAATATTTCAAATAAAAAAAAGCATATCAGATTAAGATATCAGTGCAATCTTTTTTTAATTGTATTATTTGTATTTAATTATTTATTTATTATTTGTATATATTATTTATTTTGTATTTATTTATTATTTGTATTTGTAAGATTGATATTGGACTTTTAAAAAAATGGATTCCTGAACACGGTTTTGTTCCTCTAGGAGCTGTTTGCACAATAGTTTTTGTGTAAAGGTTCTAAGAAAAAGAAAACGAACTGTTTGCAATATAATTGATTTTATTCAAAATATCCGACTGATCTTATATCGAGTGCAACAACGACTGACCACAACTAAATACTGAACTGTGTTCGAACAAAATATATTGCCGTTTTTTGAGTAAGCAAATGGATTTTGGCAATGAATACAAAATTATTTGAAGCAATTTTAGCTAGCTAACTGTAAATTGTTATGTTCATGAAGTAAGAATTATTAACTTAAATGGTTTTTTAATAACAGAAATTTCTGTAGTTCATTATTAACGTCTCCAACATGCCGGGGGCCTTGAAGGTATCCAGGTATACCTTCAATCCTGCAATGGTAGAGGGGCCAATTTATGTATGGCACGACGGACGATTTTCCCCTTAGTCTCAGCGACACGGATGTGACCATCAGACCCCGGAAACGTCTTCACAATTGTTCCCAGTAGCCAATTTTGAAGAAGTTGTTGGTCATCGGCGATTAAAGCAAGCATATTTTCCTTGGCATCCGGTGATGATGTAGACCATTTATGACGTTGCTTCAACAAGGGCATGTTCTCACGAGACCAGCGGCGGCAGAAATGCTGTTGTAAGGTGCTTAGAAGCTCCCAACGTTTGGTGTACGATAAGAACTTGTTTGAAAAATCTGACTCTGCAATGGCCAATAATGGATGACCAACTAAAAAATGACCGGGCGTCAGAGCTTGTTCATCATTTGGATCCGAAGATAGCGCCGTGATGGGTCTAGAATTTAGTATTGCTTCTATTTCAGCGACTAAGGTAGAGAGCTCTTCGAAGGACAACTATGCTTGGTGGATAGTTCGAAGCAGATGGTGTTTGGCCGATTTTACGGCGGCCTCCCACAGCCCACCAAAATGAGGTGATCTCGGTGAAATAAATTCATAGGTGATTCCTTGCTTTATACACGCCTTAACAATGGCTTTCCTTAATTGCTCGAAGTAAAATAATTGATAGAGTTCCTCGACGATCGACAAATCTCTTAAGCGCAGCGATGAATGCCTCTGAAGATAACTCTGATACCGCCTCCAGGTGCACGGCCTTGGTTGCGAAACACACCAAGACTGCTATATATGACTTTATCAGAGGTTTCCCTTTTAGACGAAGCGATATCCAAACTGGTTCGCAGAAATCAACACCGGTAATGAGGAATGGCCGAGATGCTTCTACACGGTTTTCAGGTAGGTTGCCCATAATCTGGTTCAACGTCTTTGGACGATAACGAACGCAATGTATGCACTTGCGCAGGACTTGATTGCAGAGAATTCTTCCACTAAGAATCCAGAAGCGCTGGCGAACGATTGATAATAAAGCTTGACTTCCTGCATGAAGGTGTTGACGATGTAACTCAGTTACATATCCCTGCACAAATGCATGATTCCTTGGCAGTAGTATAGGTAATTTCGCGTCGTACGGTATGGTTGCCCTTTGTAGGCGCCCACCTACTCTCAACATTGGTGCCGAAGAACTGTCCATGAATGGCGATAAGCTAATAATGCTACCCTTTGAATCGAGAGGTTCTTCATTCTCGAGGCATTTTATATCTGAACTGAATGCTGATCGTTGAATGGCGTGGATAATTCTCATAAACGCCTCATCTATTTCAGCATGCGATAAATTGTCGTCTATGGAATTCGAGATGGTTAGATTCAGATTTTGTAACTTGTAACCTTTGCTTTGTAATCGTAGTGCAAGTTTCTTAATAAATCGTAGTGCATAGGCGACGATGCGGCAAAGTTTGGAAGCATTGTTGGCGTACTTTTGCTCAGATAAGAAGTCTGGTGACTGGGTTCCACGTTGCACAGTCAACACCGATTTTATTGATCGTTTTTCTGGTATATTCTCCTTATACGGTTCAAATTTTTGATTACAAGGCCAGCTCAGCTTCGGTTGCGATAGAAAAGGTGGCTATCCCTCTTCTTTGCCTTTTGGAGACAGTGAAAAAATTGAGCCAATCTTTTTGCGGATTTTTTAAATACTGCGTAGTTGGAGGACATCTGTAATTAATTGGAAGAATTAATTTTCCCCATTTGACGAGGTTTCCATCGACTTCTCTCGAATCCGAACATTTTTACTTGATGAAGCTACGATTTTGAAACAATTGTCTCCCTAGGCTGATAAGCAACGTGTTACGTCACATTAAGTTTTTGTTATATCTACATCTATTTTTGGTATATCTACACTGCACGTATTTTTTTACATACGAAAAGAGTCGCGTCACTGAGTATGTAGAAGTATATACGTAACGTTTAGGGGGGGGGGGGGGTTAACGCGAAATGTTGCGGCACGTCACAAGGGCGGAGGGGTAAGAAATCTTTAAAATCTGCGTCACGTCACACTTGAACGACTTACTTGTTTATGGTTTAAAGTGTTTACTAGCATATGCAAGGTAAAACTACTAAAAAGAGCCTACGAGATTTTTCCCAATGAACAATGAAGAGGTAATTTTTCCCGCTGAAACTGAATCCGGGCTCAGAATTGCTCTATAATATCAGGTTTTTGAGATATTCTAACGTATTCGTATACCGAGAAATTCATGAACATGTAAATTTTAAAATGAGATATCGCGGCGAAAGAAAAATATATTTAAACTTAACGACATTTGAAAGAGGAAGACTTGTACTATGAGATCCCACACAGAGGTTTGTGAAAAAAACATCGCGGTGCTACATAACCTCAAATCTGTCAAAAAACAGTGTTTTTGTATTTTTAGGTTAGAATATCTAAAAAACCTGACGTGACAGAGCAATTCGGAGTCCGGATTCGGTTACACCGGGAAAAATTACTTCGGAAAAAACTATTCATTGTCCAGGGGGAAAAGTTATTTAAAATTTCGCAGGCCTGTGTTATAATGAGGTAGATGAATAATATAAAACTTAATTTAACTTAAATTAAACTTTATTTTAACTTGAATTTGATTTTGATAAAGATATTTTTGAAAGACATTTTGTTCGGCTACATTCGGATTCGCGGACGACTTTAATAACCACGTGACGCCCACAAAAAGCTTTATACTCAGCGCTTCTCCAATGAAGCTGACGATAAAAGCAGATAACAAGTGACTACCCACTGTAAGTTCCGAATTTTAAAAGAAAATATTCTAGAAATAGGAAAAAAACTTTTCGACAACCTTCAGTAAAAAGACTTTTACTTTTAAATTATTCGACCCGCAAAGTACTTTAATTCTGAGAAAAAATTAATAATCAATCCGCAGTTCATTCTTCTCGTTTTTCTTGTAAACTTTGAGTAATTTTTTCACATCGAAAAGTGCTTTTAACTGCGATCTTAATTAACTTTTCTACAGAAAAAGTTTTTAAAAATTAGAGGTGCAGCAAAACTTTAAATGCGGCCAAAATTTACGTTCGATGTCTATTGTAATTTGGTTGGCCTAGGACGACTTAAGTGCTTCACCCACCCACCCATCACTTTCTCAAGACTTTCTTTTGCTTTTTTGTTCGCCGATTTATTTTTCCACCGACATCAAGTTTTATTTGTAAGACAGTTATTTTAATCCTTTCACCGACGAAAAACTTTTTCAAGTTAAGTGAAAGAGAAATAAAAGTTTTGCTATTCTTGCTTTCTGCAGCAACCCATGGGTTTATTCAAAAGCACTTAATCTTTTCAAGTAAAAAATTTAAAATATATTACTTGAGGTGGTTTGAAGAAATCCTATTGTTATATTATTTGATTTTAATTATAAATTCGGTATATTCTTGCCAGTTAATACAAAGCAATAAAAGTTTTAGAGTTGTAAATGAGCATAAGTTGAAAATCGAATCATTTCTCAACTTATTTTGATTCCGCTCAAATTCTGATCGACCTTTCAGCCAATGCCCTTAAGGGTAGGTTCTAGTCGAGCGGCCTGAAAAATGGCTGAAGTTTATGAATTTTTTTCTCACTGAAGAAGGTAAATAATGTATAATTCGACTTTTTCAGCTATTAGTACATTTACTTAAGTTCACAAAAAAATGTTTTTTAATTCTTTAAATTGTAAAATTTGCAAGATATCCACGCACTTCTGGAGCCGTGTAACGCGTGCAACGCACTGCGCCGTGCAGGATTCCGCCTTCCTCTTTTATCTGAAACATAAAAAGTAAAGTTATTTGTAAAGTAAAATAAATTTGCGGGGCCATGAGCCATTTTTAGACAAATTCAGTGATTTTTGATAAAATGTCGACCGTTTGAAGAAAAAACACGATCTTTTTGCCCTTTTTTTATTGTTCATAGTGGTTAAAAATTAGTATATATTAATATTTTTTGTTGAAAATGGTCCATGGCCCCCTAAATTCAATAATCTTTATTTAGTGGAAAAAAAAGTCAATCGGTTGAACGATTCGACTGCAACTCTGCACGGCGTGTCTAAGAACATGGTTTTGGGAAAAACGCGTTTAAAGTTTGAGAAAGAAAAAACCTGGGAAGAAATATAATTTTTGTTTCTTACAGCTAGTCAGCTGTTCCTGGACCATAGAGCAATCCTTTCTCTTCCTTGTGAAAATGATTTTGACTACTTTATCCAAGGAACATTATATTGTCCAAACAGAATATATAAAATAATTTTTAAACCTTCTGAGCAACCAATACGGCTCGGGTGCATCTGCATTTGGCCCGAACGTAGGCATGGTTCTCGGCACGTACGCGTTCGCAATAAATCGGCTGTAACTTTTACATTTTTCCGAACTTCGTCAAATCGTTTTAGAGGCTTATTCTGGACACTATAAGGATTTAAAATATGCAAAAAAAGAAAAAGAAAATTTTTGAAATTGCTCTACTAGACCCTTAAAAGCGGTCAGTACAAAGACTTTGAACTGAAGTATAGAAGTCTTGAAGAAAATGCAACAATCTCTGGAAACATCAGAATACATCGTCACCTAGAGCTGATTTTATTAAAAGCAAATTGCAAAAATATTTAACTGTTCCGGTAGTAACTAGGTGGAATTCTCTGTACGACTCCTTTTGTGATATCCTGAGAATAATCAAAAGTACAAGAAACGAATTTAATGTGGTATGTGACTATATGGAAATTGAGCAATTTTCTGCTGAAGAAGTGATGTTTCTGCAAAATATATGCGATGTAAGATAATTTTATGAATATTTATGAAAGTATTAGATCTTCTGTATTCCATTGTAGGTTTACAAACCAGTTGCGTCTGCACTTGACATTTTACAAGGAGATTCCGATAATTATATTCGGTATCTTATTGCATTTATTTGTAAAGTGATTGGGAATTTAGAAAATTTAGAATTGTCTGGGATTAGGCTTTTGAATTGGCTAAAATATTTAAGGAGAATTTTAAAAATAGGTGAGATTTTTTCTTCCTTTTACTTTCTGCCAGTACAAGATTTTGCTGAATTTATTATTTATTTAAGCTTAATACAAGCTAAAACATAATACTATTCCTACAAACTATAATAAATGATAAGTAATAATAAATAAATGAATAGTATAAGATACAATATGAGCTATAAATATGGTAGATACAGGCAGAAGGCGGAAGAAAGAAGAATTAAGGAAGGCGATCAAGATCAGGATGGGCGGGATCAAGATATAAGGCATTGTGAAGGGATGATTTAATCAGATGGTAGTCAAATGAGGAAAGGTCGTTGACTTTTCGTAGCATCCTGGAAATTGGATCGCTTTGACCATAGTTTGTGCGATGGCGGTCGAGTCGGAAAATGGGAGTGAGCCTAAGGTTACGGGGATTGGTATAGATGGGTAAAGATTGCAGCATTGAAGGGCAGTCTATGGCACCAGTTAGTAACTGATAAATGAAGAGAATGTCGGAAAAATCACGACGTTTACTTAGAGGTTGTAAGTCGATCAGTTTCGGACGGTTTTCATAAGGTGGAAGGTTGAATCTGTCTACACACGGAAGATCACGTAGGCCGAAGCGATTGAACCTACGCTGGACAGATTCAATCCTGTTAATGTGAGTTGTTTGTGTAGGTGACCATACCTGGCTGGCATATTCAAGAAGAGGTCTAACAAAGGAAATATAGAGGGATTTGGAAACATAAGGATTGAAGAACTCTCTGGACCAGCGCTTCACAAACCCTAGCGCGGAGTTAGCTCTGTTAATTATGCTGTCAATGTGGGAACGGAAATTGAGTTCACTATCACAGATTATTCCGAGATCACACAAAGAGGTAACGATAGGGACTGGTACGTCGGTTAGCATGTAGACTCTCGGGGTGGGTGTAAGATGCTTGCGGGAATAAGAGATGGACTGGCATTTGGAGAAATTGAGCTCAAGAAAATTTTTCATGCACCATGTGGTGAACGAATCGAGATCTTTTTGCAGGAGCAGAGAGTCAGTTGTGGAGGAGATATGTTTGATTATTTTCATGTCGTCAGCATAAATGGACGGCTCTGAGTGTTTGATGATACATTCAACATCATTTATTGTAAGGATAAAAATCAATGGACCGAGGTGTCTGGCCTGAGGAACGCCGGATAAAGCGACAATAGGGTTTGAAATGGATGAGCTGAAAAGAACATTGTACTGACGGTTGCTGAGGTAGAATTGAATCCAGGAGATGAATCTAGGGGGGAAGCCTAGGTGATCAAGTTTGAATGAGATAACGTTATGGTAGATCTTGTCGAAGTCTTTACTAAAATCGGTGGCGTTAACATCAACATCTTTACCGTTTTCCAGGGCACATAGTGTTTAAGAGACGAAGTCAGTAAGGTTGAGAAGATAGACTTACAGTGGAAGAACATGGAATCATATACCAATTTTTCCAATAGTTTAGGTATGGATGATAATTTAGCAATGGGTCTGTAGTTGGACACAGTTGGTTCTTGCAGCCTTTTTTGATGATAGGAATAATTTACGAGTTTTTACATAATTGACGAAAAACCCCTTGAGTGACCGAGAGGTGGAAAAGCAAAGTAAGGGGTTGAACTAGATGCATGGCACACTTTTTCAGAACAATGACCGGAATGCCATCTGGACCTGGGTGAAATTCGTCCTCAAGCCCGTTCAGACTGGCTGCGATACGTTCATGATCAGGATCAAAAGAATTAAACGACGTTTGAGTGCATTTGTCAAGGGTAACCATTGGATTTCTTCTTGGAATTAATAAAGTTATAAAAACGCTTGGGGTCGGATATGAGGCTAGTTTTCATGCGTTGGAGGTACTCATAGTAGAGGGTATCACAACGCTCACAAAAAGAGGTATAAGTAGATAGATAGGAAGAATAGTCAGACTCAGTCTGGGTTAGAAGAAAAGTTTGCCAACATTTATGTCTCCTGTTGCGGAGAGAGGTAATTTGTTGTACCATACGGGGGATGAGGAGTAGTTTTTACGAGGAAGAAGAGGGATAGATTGTGTAAGACAAGCGTGTATTTCCGAGTAGATCGCCTCTAAAGCAACGTCGATTGAAAGATGTTGAGGAGCAAGTAATTTAATTTGTCAAAGTCGCCTTTACGAAAATTGAAGGAAAAAGAAGCCTCGGAGTTTGAAAAGGCATGAGAGTGCTCGTGGGAGAAAACGAGGAACAGGGGTGGATGGTGACGGTCGAGGGAGGAGAGTAGATGGTTGCTCTCTGCGATAGCCGAGTTAACTATGTCTGAAGAAAAGATTAAGTCTAATTATCTGTCCAGGAAGTTCCTGGCTCCTCTTACTTGAAAGAGACCAGAACCGGAGAGCTGATCGGTAAAAAGGCTTCTTTGGCCGAAGATGCGTTAAGGGGGACAAAGTGAGAACAGTCCTCGGACAATGACCATTGAATACGGGGGAGGTTAAAGTCGCCCAGTAAAATAAATTCATCGGAGGCGTTAGCGTTCTCAAGCAGGGTACCGATCGCTGCAATTATGGGCTCGTAGGCGTCTGAGAGGGCGAATGTAACAACAGAGGATGTACAGAATACACTTATTTAGTGATATTTTGATACATAGAAATTCTGATATTGTAGAGTCGGAGGTCTTTAGCAGGGTGGCATCATAACGGTTGTGAGCAGCTATGAGAACCCCGCGACCTGGTGGATCATTGGTGCTCTACAACCGTCAACACGGAAAATGGTGTAGTTTGGTGGGAATAGTTTGTTGTGGTTTGTCCTGGTATTAGATTGGTTTCAGTTAAGGCAAAGATATCGTGCGGGAATTTGTGAGAGTTAAGGAAAATATTTGTTGTTTTTGTGCGAAGTCCTCTTACGTTCTGGTAATAGACTGACTAGCTGTTGGGGAGAGGTTCTTGATCGGAAACCGCGGGTACAATAGAGGGGAAGTCAGAAATAGGGAAGGGAAGGGGGTTAGGAACGAAAGTAGTTTAAGAAGTCGTTACAACTTTTTTGAAGGTGGATAGATCTTCTGAAACCTTATGGGAAGGTATATTGAATGATTCATGGTATGTAGTGAAAAGTTGGAGTAACACTGATGGGTCTGTGGGCAGGCCTTCTTGTTGTATACTTAACATGACGTTTTACCGTCAACACAATCGGAGTTCGGTTTGTCGTGCAGATAGGCTAGAAATAGACGTAAGTTGTCATAAATGCGACGGTCCCGTAAACGGAACAAGATGTATCGTCCATTGTAGATTTTCAACAGTTTTGGACAATTTTGATTTCTTAATAGCCACAGACATTCATCGGCAGTTCAAAATGTCTTTTGTTAAAAAGTATTTTCCAGACAAGGTGGATATGGTTAAAAAATTCATAATATCTAAAATTAATACACTAATTGGGTGTAGCGAGTCCCAAAGAGGCTCCCAGCTTAAGAATAGAAAATCTTCATTTTGGGATTCAGACGATGAAGAGAATGAAAACGAAAACCCAATGGAGACTCCTAAAATATTTATAGAATAAAATTATTGTACCGATAAAACTAGTAAAGTTTTGCAAAATAAAAATTTTGCTGGTTTAAAAGCACTTTTCATAGAATACAATACGTCTCTACCTAGCAGTGGATCAGTAGAGAGATTATTTAGTATTGGAAAGCTAACTTTAACACCGAATCGATGTCGTTTAAGTGACGATAATTTTGAAAAACAATTACAACATAAATGATAAAAGCAACAACGACAGATAACAACATTAATGAAATTAGAATATATTTTAGGTATTTTAATTTATTTATTCAGATGCGAGTGTTGTTACTAATTGTGTATCTTTTGTCAGTTGAACTTTTCAGGGAACTATTAAACTTGAAATGTTTCTTTTCACTAATGAATTAATTTGCAAAAAGATATAAAAGAGATATAATTAAGGAGAGACTGATTGTTTTGAAATTTTTATGTCAACTCAAAATTCGCTCGGCATTTGATTCCGCTCAATATTTGTGTCTGATCAAAATTTCAATCCGCTCAGAATTTGAGTATCAGATCAGAATGTGAGCGGAACCAAATTCTGAGCGGACTCGTAATTTGATTCACATTTGAGTTGATTCGAAAAATGAGTTTTTTACAACTCTGAATAAAACCAATTACATTTGTAAGCAGGCAACGAAAATTAAATATTAAACATTTTGGAAATTTTCAACACGAAATTTTTTATGAAACTACCATTTCTCTAAATCAAGAGCGAGTCCAACTCGCACAATCAGCGTTCAGGGAAGTGTTTTCAATGGGCAACCCTGATAATGTTAAAATTTTAGCTTTAGAAATATAAACGATCAGTGAGGACGGGTCTCTTTCAAACAATTTAAGATATACAGGGTGTTGAGCAGGAGGGGAGGGGGGGATCTCAACCGTTTGGAGTTACAGGGTGGTTCATAAATACAAATTTGTCATGGAATGCACAGCTCTCCTTTATTTTTATATTTTAATCTACTAAATGCAGATACATCCAACACACTAAATAAATTACTATCCCAATGACATTTAAAAAATTTTCAACAATATTGATCTAACTTCCCCCACTACAGGTACAGTTACTATCAAAAGTAAGAAATTGTTTTGAAATTACAAAAATTCAGTATTTTCCCAAATCTTCTCCGAAATTCATGTAATTTATACATCTGTATATCATTTTGATAAAAGAGTCCATCTCATTGCCTTTCGTAAAAAGGGGCAACATGTCCAGGTAGAGAAAAGATGTAGAAATGTGTGCGTAGAAAACCTGTCGGGGAATATTATAAATATCTGCTATTTAGACTAATACTAACTCTAAAATCCTTTTTATTGAGCTCAAATCGTATTGCAATTAAAAATTAAGTTAAAAAAGCTGTTCGAAATGTCCTTCGTTATCAACCTCTCCCGAACTTTTGTCGCTGTATTCCAAATTCTGCTAAGCAATTCGTCTCTATAGTAAACAAACCTTGACTAAACTTTATTCTTCATTATTTTCCATAAAAAAAATTCAATGGAATAAAATTTGCTTCACAATGTCGGTAGTATGCACTCGGGCTCCATAGTGTTGGTACAACACTGCCCAAAAATTATCTCGAGGGATTTCCTCGTGTAGAGTAACAACACAGTGAATGCATATTCATTTCTATAATTACTACATAATAAAGCAACATTTGAAGAATATTCTGTAAAATTTTCATTAATTTTTATGAAAAAATGAGCTATTGACAGAGAGTCTCCGGGGACGTTTAAAAAAAAGTTTTATTGCGGTGCTCCTCATAACTTATTGGATCATCTCAAATCAAAAAATCAAAATGATTTTATTAGTTGATACGTTTCTGCAGGTAACAACGTCGAGTTTTTTGTTTTATTAATTTTTCAATTTTAGAAGTCAAAATACCGACCTTAAATTATAAAAATCGAAAATTTTTTAATTTAAAGTACGTTAAAATTGAAAAATCAATAAAAAGAACTCGTCGTCATTGCCTCGTAATTTATGTAAAGGAAGAGTGTGCAAAATTTCAAAAGGATCGGGGTAGTAGATTTTGATCTACAGTGGGCACTGACTCTGAAAAAGCTAAGTGTGAGCAAAATGCGCTTAAATTTTCAAAGATTTTTACACCACAAAACGAAAAATTGTAAACTAAACTTTCTTTAAAACACAGAATTTTAAGGCATAGGTACAATAATTTGCACACGTACACCCTTTCACTATTCACATATTTCACGATTTGGCAAAAAGAATGAAGCAGAAATCTCCTTTTGTTAGCAACCCCCCCAAATGGTGCCGATAATACCAGCCCGAAATATTTTTAGGCTTTTGAGTTAGTTTCTACTGGTGACAAAATTCTAGATCAAACTATCAAGAGTTTCAAGTCGGCTCCTCTTTCTCTCTTTAGGGGTTAAATAGGGTTGAGCGCATAAGCTCAACTATGATGTCACATTGGGCCAGTCTGGCATAAGTATGCCTTTTTATCATAATCTGTTGCCAGCAGAAAACAACCGTGGGTCGCCGACGGTTGGACTCGAACCTGGGACCTCAGGATTAGTAGCACGACACGTCCTCACTCACTCCACCGATGACTTAGACTTAGCGTTCCAGGTCATAGTACCTACGATAACATCGCCGTAGCAAAACATCTATCCGCCTACCATGAAGAAACTGGTCCTCAAGTGGCCATAATCTCTTTAGATCAAGAAAAGGGTATTGATAGCGTCCAGCACAAGTAGCTACTGAGAGTTCTCGATGTGTTGGGACTTTCTTCCAAGTGGATAGAGATCTTCAGTAGTCTGTATAGAGATCCATTGATTCTCATAAGGCATCATGGAAATATATTGTCTCCTATACCGTATCGTTGGGTTATTAGGCAGGGATGCTGCTTGTCAGATATACGTCATGAATTTTCACTGGAGCTGCAGATCGTAAAGCTTCGTCGATCGTTGAGGAAGTATTCAGTTCACTGACCATTTTTATCAATTTTGCGGTTTGTTTGATGGTGCTAGAATAAGTAGGTCGTCAAAAAATAACAATATAAAAATGATGTACATTCCGTGAAAATTGGAAATTTATGAATCACCCTGTAACTTCCAACCGGTTGAGCCATACAAAATTTCTGTATAACTAGGTGAGGTCTATCACCCCATTTTTTTTGGCAGATCTTATCTGAAACTTCTCTTTAGTTCCCTTATCCCCTTGCGGACCTTCGGGTTGTTAAGCCGACACGTAATCACATACTCCACTAACGACGTATGTGAAACTCACTTACTAAAATATTTGGAAATTAGAGCATTTTTGACCGAATATAGTTAGGTTAAACTCGGCGACAAAAAGGATGAAACTTTTTTCGAGCATGAGGGGAAACGATAGTTCTGGTCCAGAGAAAGCTCTTTATTTCGATTGTACTTCTTCGTCAAATCATCATATCATTTTAACCCACCGTAGTCCGATAACGACGAGTCCGGCAATGGTACTCTTTCAAAGAAAGGAAGGAAGGCAAAACAATACAGAAAATGTAGCTCTATCCATCATTTTATGATATATTGCGCCTATATTTTAACAGTGGGAGTATTCTTCTCAAGTTTTTCAGATTCACCGCAGTAGAAATATACTGCGCAAACTAAATCAAAATCTAAAAATATCATCTATTTTGGCGTTGACTTTTTTTTAACAGAAAAATTGCCAGGAACCAAAACTTTTTAGATTTTAACAGGGACTTCTATGCACTTCCCGGTACAAGGAAAATGTGTTAGAAATGCGTAAGAAAATTTTCAAAAATTGGTTTTGCTGTCCCTGGTCCCTCGCAATTTTTTTGTTGAACTAACTATTTAGTAGTACAAAATGCTTAAAACTCCAAAATTTTCAATTTATTTCCTCCAAAAACGCAAAAAATTGACGGTTTAAAAAGATATATTCCTGACAAAAATTGTACGCTTTTACCCAAAGAATACGAATCTGCAATAAAAGATAGGGGTTTCTATTAAAGATTTCAAAGTTACCCCCGACCATCTACAAGGGAGGATGGAAACTAATTATAATGTATTTCCACCGCGAAATGATTAAATTTTAATTATGAAATTTTTTTTAAGTAGAGTGCTGGTTATTCGAGGTATTTCAAAGTTTAGATTAATGTATAGCGTATAATATAATAAAAATTTGTACTTAATTATTAAGGGGTATTCCGTGGTGCGAGCCATTCTTTTGGGTATAAATTCAGGAAATTATTTCTCGCGATCACTAAGCCATATTTCAGACTTTTTTCCCATATATTTTATTTAACCTTTTTATATAGATAAGAATAAATTTAATCCATTGAAAAATAAAAATAAAAGAAAACAAAGCCCGAGAACGCTTAAAGGTTGCGGCGTCCGCAGTGCAGGTATAACCGGTGCCCACAATTGCAGCCATCTGCGGAGTTTAAGACAAAAGTTTGAAAATTTGCTAATAATTGTTACACTATTGGCTATCGTGCGTAGCGCCGAGTGGTTAAATTATTGAAAATTACAAACGTTATGCAGTTACAAAAAGAGTGCCATTTTTATCATCTTTTCTATTTAAACGCTTGTCAAAAAAAAAAAAACTTATAAACCAGAGAGATAAATTGATTCCTTTTTGGAATGAATTACTTTTATTTATGAATTGAACGTTTTTTATTTCTAATTACATATGCGAATTAGTAATTAAATCTTTTAATTCCTAATTACAAAAGAAATTAAGGAATTAGACGTTTTAATTCTTTAAATATTTTAATCATTAAATGAATTTAAATACCTTTGGAATTAAAATTGAAATTAAAAGAAGTAATTTAGTAATTAAAGGAATTATTAATTAAAAAAATGTCGTTCCTTAAATATTTTTTTTAATTAAATAAAGATCCATGTAAATAGAAAAGATTAATAGGATAGGATTAATGGACTAGAATGTAAGACAATTTATATGTAGTTTTTATAAAAATTCTCTCACCTATTTTCGCAGAAAGTACAGTAACATTATCATGCAATGCTGACGGTAACCACCTACTATTCCAATCTAATTTTGCTCATACAATAGAATGGGTGGTTAATACATATTTAAATGATCCTGCAGAAGAATTCGAAATACTGAAAAAATATCCTCCAATTTACAATACATTTATAAAGTTTAATACCATTCTTCCTTCTTCCGCATCAGTCAACAAGCGTTCTTTTGCAGGAATTGTTAATGCTCCTAAAGATCTCAGACAAGAATTCTAACCACCGAATAAAAAATGAAATAATCCTTCTTAAGGCAAACTTTGATGCTATTAATTTTGACCAAATTAAATGAAATTTTGCTTATAATGATGCACAACACTTAAGTGAAATAAAGTAATTAAAGAATAGCAGTTTTGCAATTAACAATTCCTTTCATTAGTAAATTACTTCTTTTAATTCCAATTTTAATTCCAAAGGTATTTAAATTCATTTAATGATTAAAATATTTAAAGAATGAAAACGTCTAGTTCTTTAAATAATTTTTGTAATTAGGAATTAAAAGTCATAAGTCTAAGTAATCATTTATTAGAATTGTAATTAAGCTGTAATTCATTCCATTCATTACTTCCCACCTCTGATATCAACACAATCGCGCTACGGACTATAGCGGCAATTATACTGAAAGGGTTGCAAAAGTTTCAAGTAAATCGGTTCAGTAGAACTCGAGACATCGTGGTCACCGATTCGAAAAACGTGATATCGAGAAAAACGGGTTTGAGGTTTTGGAATATGCTTACACGAGCAAATTTCCATACGCGTCGAACTTCTAAAAAAAACTTCTGTAACTTTCTTAATTCAATGAATTTTCCGAAACACTTTTTCAGGCATATTCTTGAGGGGTGTTGGAATGCAAAAGTGCAAAATCAAAAAACCGATTATTTCCAACCGTTACTACGGAAGACCTCCTTAATTGGAACTTATAATTGATCAATTTTATTTACTTCTTTAAGTTTTTGAACACAAATCTAAAATGTAGTTTGGGACTAAAAATCAGTATACCTCTTCTTATTGAAGGTGATGTGCAAGTTCTTCACTATTTATTGGAATGCAGTGTTCGTGTATTTTTTTCATTTCGAATAGCAACACGTTCACCTATCTGTTCCTCCTTCTAAATTCACTTATATGTGAAATGCGCCACTTCATGCATTAAATCAACTCTTGTAATATATCTTTACATTGGGGTCGTCTTAACTTACTCTATGAGCAGCTCAGTTCCTCAGTTCTCCTCTCATTCAAGTCCTCAGATAACTTCTCGAGTATGCTAGTGCTGCAATGGGTTGGTTGCGAACGTTGCGGGTTTTGAATTGAACATTATTATATTTTGAATACAGTCGTCATTTTAGTTTTTTGCTTGAAAATTTTAATTAATAATGTTTACGTCCTTAAAACTTTATATCAATAAGAGTTGCATAACATCTCCATAACTTAGTTATGTAATTAAAGTGTAATTTTGTTGAGCATCGCATATTCTTAAGTACAGGTAAATTGCATAGTTTTTAGAGTACAGATAGAAAGTTCCCGGTTAAGTGTTATCAGTTGATTGGAAGGAACTTTCGTCGTAGGTTAGCCTTAGTTTCACCACCTAAAGTTTTGAAACTTTATTGCACCTTTCCTCAGTATAAAGTTCATTCAATGGAATAATAAACACATGGTCACTTGACCTTTATTACCTTTCGCATAAACCTTAAACATATATATCTGTGTGCATGTGCGAAGTAAGATAATATGTTATTTAACTTGCTAGGAAAAGTTATCTACTGAGTAGTATTAATCAAATCAAATTATCTAATGGACTGTTTGAGGAATCTTAAATAATTTTATTTTTATATTTATTCAATATTATTAATTATATTTTTCAAATATCTATAAATTTTGAACTGAAGGTTGTTTTTAACCGGCTTCTTAATAACAAAGAACTTCTAAGTTCCACACGTACTTTTTTTTACTTTTTTTATTTTTATTTTTTTTATGTATGGTCAGGCATAATTTTGTAACGCGTGGTCCGATTTTGATGATTCTTTTTTTTGGTAGGTATAGTATATTTTCCGATTGGTACCATGTAAAAAAAAATGTTTGGTGGAGTGGGGGTAAGACCAAACTTTGTAACGCGTGGACCGATTTGTTTGATTCTTTTCCTATTGTATGGAGTATGATCACCCATGCTAGTAATGAAAAAAAGTAAATCCTATGGTGAGTTGGGGCGGTGGTGGGGGAGGGGGTGGGTGAGGGGTGGGGTATGCTCCCTGATTGCTACCATCTCGAAAAAAATTTTGGTAGGGTGCGGGTATGGGTGGAAGTAAGGGGTGAAACCTAACTTCGTAACGTGTGAACCGATTTGGATGACTCTCTTTGTTCGATGATGCCTAAAAATAAAACGAATTAATTTTAATATTACCAAGTGTCGTCAATTATACTCACCTGACTGCCTGGGAAGTCTGCAGGCACTTCCAGTTCCGTTCCGTCCGTCCTATGAATCCTAAAAGAAAAAAAATGTTTAATTTAATCTTTATAAAAATTATATAAACAAAAAAGGTTTCAGGAAAATTACAAAGCACAAAATGTAAACAAAATTTTCTACAACAACAACAACATGCATTTATGATACGCAAAAAAAGGCACAAAATGTTACATATTATCGACACCTAACAACATAAAACCACAATATAGGTGTCGGCAACATGAATTTTATGTATATTGAGTTCGGGTGCATTAGTTGCAAGTAATTATTTGCATTTTTCTTGCAACTGCGACAGTCAATGCACTCGATCTCAAGTACATAAAATTGATGCCAGAATCGCGGTGAATTGCGTGAAATTTGAATAATTCGCGATTTAATTAATTTATATATTATATTTGCTCAATGAGTGCGAAAGAGACGCACAAGGTAAAACGAGAAGGAGAAACGCGCAATTATTTGGGTTTAGTTCGTTAAAATTATGAACTTTTCTGCTATCGCCATTTTATAGGACATTTTTAATTTAATTAAATTTTGAATAAAATCATACGTTTTAATTAATAAAGTTAGGTTAATAAATTTTCCAAAAAGGTAAAGAATCTAACAAAACCAGTTTGCTAAAGGGTTTTTGTTAGAAATACCTAAATTAATAGCAATTTATAGAATTTTGGAGGGGAAAGATATAAAAGGGGCTCGTAAATGTCAACTCGCTCTTATTGTTAGTAGTGAATTTTTAAAGGTTACAAGTCGTTTAAGTAGGTCTGTTTAAGAGCGTTCCAACGCGTTCGATAACCACTTGTAGCTGCTCCGAACTCATAGTTCGACTCATGTGTTCGACGAGAACTTCGTAGCTGCTCGGAAGTGCTCTCAACTCGCCCCAGGAAAATGTTGGAGATAGAAAGTAGAGCTGTCATTTTGTTTGGCTGTCATTTTGTTTAGTTGTCTGTTTGAATAAAAGTGCCACAATGACAATCAAACTTGCGTTCGATAAGATTTCAAATCCTGGGGTGCCCCAGGCTTTTTTGACGTCTCTCAAAAATCCCGAACTGCTCCAGACGGCAGCTTATCGAACAAACCTAGTGAGCTTAGATTATTTAAAAAGTGAAATTTTGGCAGCTATTTGGGATCAAGAAAAAAAGTTGTTATCTTCTTTTGAAAATTTAATTTTTCACAAATTAATTTTTTTGTGAAGACAAATTATTAATTGATTGGACTTTGCGAGTGTTTTTTTTTTTATAAAGTTTTTGTTTTTATAAAACAATAATTTGAAGTTGCAAGTGATATTTCCTATTATTGCTTTAATGAATTTTCCTGATAAATTTTGGAACTTTAATTGAAAATATTTGAAAGTGAACTTTGGATTGTGAATTTTGCAACGAAATAGTCAAAATATGCTTAGATTAGCATTTGACTAAAAAATAAAATTTGGTGACGGATTTTGATAATTTTATTCATTTTTTTTACCTTTTTATATTTTTTATTTCATCATTTTATTTCAGCCGCGCATTTAAGATTTTTTTTTTGAGTTAATTTTAGAATAATAGTGAATTGTATGTATACGCAAAAATAAAAGTTTGAAATCAGTTAGGCCCAATTATTGTGCAGATAATCAATTAATGAAGTTTCATCTGAATAATTTATGCCTTTACGGTAATACTATTCATTTATGGGATTCATTAACAGTTGGTTATCTTCTCGCCCATGTAATAGCAGTCTTTATTAACCGCTAATTTTAACAGTGAATTTTAATTTTACCGAGTCGTGTATAAACTTGTACAAAGTGTAGATTAAAGTAAATATTGACCAAATTTGTATGCGTGTTTCCTTTTTCATTTTTTCCTAAGATTAAATTCGATTAAAACTTTGATTTCAGATTTTTGAATCATTTTGAGGTTAATCAGATATTTCTGTTTTTGCTCTAGTTTTTTCTTAAAGCAGTGTCGGAAATTAAAGTCCTTCATCGTGTAATCTCTTCTCTTTTAAAATAGAGTAATTTTATCGACACTGTTGTTAATTTAAACATTTGTTTAAATTTTTTCAACAATATTATTACTGTTTTTGAACACTCTTTGTGTTGGCTAGATTATATTTCCCGATTGGTACCATGTCAAAGAATCGTTTGGTGGGGTACCAAAAATGTCATAACAGATATACAATTAAAAATTATTTTATGCTTTTTAGCGCTTTTTGTGAAGTCGGTTCAACTTTTTTTGTAAACTATTTTATTGAGTAATTCTTTTTTTAAATAATTTTTACATGATGAACAGTAACAATATATGATGTCATAAGAATGATTTAGATTTGAAGACGTTGCGCAAATCAAAAGTGGTCGGGCTTTTATTGTTAAAAGTGGGTTACGTCCGCCGTGACTTCACTCCAAGGATTTCGTCCTCGGGAACCGTTTCCAGAAAACATGGGAACTGGAACTCTGCTGCTTGTGGCTTTAAGGGGGTCCTCTACTCTCGCGGTTTCAAAAAATCGATTTTTTTTTTAATTTCAATCTATATGTATCTGAGAATACGCTACAGAAAGGATTTCGTGAAAATCACATTCCTTTGCATGTTTCTGTGAACAAAAAGGTACCCGCTTCCGGCTGTTACCGAGAAACTAAGCGCGGCGCGCTATGACGGCGCTTGTCCAGTTAAAAATCATTGTCTAAAGAATTTACCGGTCCGTTCTTGAGAAGAATGTGGACAACCAATAACATCAACGTGATGAGGAAGGAGAGCTCTACGGCCCCGGTATAGCAGATTAACTCGTAAGTTACTACAATCAAGTTAAACACCGTAATTTATCATTAAACGCGTTTTCCCGAAAGTAGTGTTTTTTTAGCTGCCGAGTAAGACTTCTCATAAAAGTATTGGTCCGATTTCAATAATTTTTTTTTCAATTGTTCAGAAAACATACCGCTAGTTTTCCCGTGTACGATTTTCAAAATTTTATTTTGTTCCATTTTTACAGCCTCTAATAGGTCAAAAATGACGTAAAAATTGGAAATTTTTACAAATTGTTTCATAACTTTTACAAATTGCAAAATAAAAAAAATCTGTCACTGGAAAACATAGCCAACGTAACTATGATTATAAATAATATAAATTTTCAGATTACAGATTACCCAATTGGCCACAACTTTGCTTAAGCGGGACCCATGCAGTTTCAACATCAATGTCATCAATGACGCTTCAAGGTCGGGAGAGTTATTTTTTTCGTCTTAAAAAAAATTGAAAAGTCAAAACATGTATCTTCGAAATAAAAAAAAAATTTTTAAATGTAATCAGTAGATCCTTCGCAATTTATTAAAAAAAAAACCGCTCCATTTCAGGCCTCGAGAGTAGAGGACCCCCTTAATGTGGTTGGTGTTTTTCTACAACGCATAGAACTCCATCACTGAATTTTATTAGTTTTATGTGTGACGTTTCATGTGAGCTAACCTTTATATTGTTCCCCTCGATTTGATGACAATTATTACAAGTAAACTTACAATTAAAAGTGGATTTCTAACCACCGGCATTATTCTGCAACTCACATATTAACATTAGGTACCTGTTGCCAGGAAAAAGTAGGTCTTCGCCGTTTCGGTGGGGTCGACAGATTTTCTTTTACTTCACTGAAGTTCTCGAATAAGCAGTACCTACTAATCAGGAATTTAATAAGTTCGTAAATATATCACGGAAAAAATATTGTGCTCATTTTAAGAATAAAGTTTTGGCTAAGGAAGGTACATATTTGTTAAAGACGGGTTGAAAACCAAATTTAATTTTATTTAAAACAGGCCTAAATAGGTTTATTTGATATCGCTTCGATGTTAGTCGTTTCGCTCTTTCAAAAATGTACAAAAGGTTTAAAGACGACAACTTGCAAATGCCTGTTTTTGTTCTTGTCACAGAATAGGTAAGATAAAACTCTATCGGCTGTTTGAAAAAAGCATATATATTTTATATATTTATTTCTTAACACTTGGTAGAATAGATTTCTTTTCACGAACATTTTAAAGAAAGCACTTATTGTTTTTGTCACAACGTATATTAATTAACTAATATAACAGGAAACACGTTTCGTCTTACTAGGACATCATCAGGACTTTATTTGTACTGACAAACTGAAATTTTTTGAACAGTAAACTAAATGACTACAATTAACCAACACTATCATTATACTTGAATTCAAAAGAGGACTGTTCTTTTTGGTCATTTACTAAAAAGTTGCCATCGTCTCTTGGTTTTTTTTTTATTTCAAACGTTTCATATCTTTTTAATAATATTTTGGCCGATAAATAGTGTAATAGTTCGGTGTTATCTGGATTAGATTTATGTCCCATTATGTTTAAATGTTTAGCCAATCCACATTTGTCTATTTTATTAATTTTGAACTTCAGTTTATTATTAACTAACATATTTTTTAAATTTTAATATTGAAGAAAGCTGGGTTTATATTTTTGTTATTAAATGACTTATTTAAATTTTTTGATATTTCTCCAAGGTATGCGACATTTCTCCACTTCCTTATACCATGGCTTTGAGTCTGATTGTTTTAAAGGAAAAATTGTATTGATAGCCTTTCTGTAGTGGTTTTGTGACAGTTATTTATAAGTGGTCCTATTATTCTGGGCAGTAAGTTTTATTGTCTCTAATTCATTTTTAAAATTAGTTTGGCTTAAAGGTATTTCTAGTAGCCTGTCTATCATGGAATGGAAGGAGGACATTTTAATATTCCACGGATGTGATTATCGCATCTGAATAGGTATCTTTTCTGTAAATATTAAAATCAAGTTTTTTGTCTAATATAGATATTGACATATCTAGAAAATTTATAGACTATTTGCCTAATGTTATTGTTATGATAATTTTTTTTGTAGCGGAAGAAGTGAAAATCTTCCAAAAGACACCGGACAACCCGTGCCCTCCTACCGCTTCCGTGCCGTTCCTACCGCTTGGAGGTGTAACTAACACTTGAGAATGTCCAGATGAGGATCACCGTATCCTAGAAGGCTTCAACTCATCCGTCCATCCTCCAGCAACCTTAATTTAAATTTTATGTTAGTGTCCAGTTTATTTAAAATATTGTTGAGAAAGTTATTTAGCTGCATCTCTGTCCAGATGCAGAATACGTCATCGACGTACCAAACCCAAGCTTAAATATTATTAATAAGAGAATTTTCACACTAAAAAAGGATATTCTCAAGATGGTTCATAAAAAATTCTGTCAAAAATGGCATATAACATACGAGTTGGCAATAGACTTCATTTAATGGAGCTAAATAGAATTCTACAAAGATAAAATCCTTCTCACAGACTCAGAAGAAGATGCCATCTCCTGGAGTATTCCATGCTGTAATTCTCATTTTGTAATTTGAAATTAATATTTTTCAAATTTTTTCCGTTTTACTTCACTAGACGTTTCGTGTGGGGGTTGGTTTTCTAATAAGCAGGTTACAAGCCTGCCTATTCTATCTCAAAAGGAGGGCTGCTCCTTGAGGCGTCGCCGATTATATAGCACATAGATTCTTTCTAAACCGAGGTGTTCCGGCTGATGCTTGGGTTGCCCTCCTCCTTTCTCACTGACGACTGACTGCACCTTAATATCCTTGCTAAAGTTGCACAATTCGTTCAAAGAAAGCTAGGAGAGAGGTACCGTCCTCTTGTATTCAATGTCGGCTAAAACAACCTTATTTGGTCAAAATATAGGAAGCAATGAGATTCAAGAGTTTTATGGCTGTTTATTTTGTTGCAGAAGATATGGGGCATGACAAATAATAAACGTCCTGCAGATTTTTCCACATGTAACTTATCTGAGAAAGAGCAACCTAAACTTTTCTTCACACACGATAGTTCATTAAATAAGCGATAATTGACCTCCATTATTAATGCATTTCCGTCTGCATTTAGACCTCTCAGAATGTCCGGATATCCCTAAAATCTCCAGTCCAACAGATCCCAGATGTGATAAGCTGACCCTGAAGTAAATGAAATCAGAAATTGTACCATATTAAAAGGAAAGGGGTCAGCAATAAATATAATATTAATGTAGCCTTTCGTATTTTTATTAAATACATTGATTTATGTAATAATACAAAAAGCTTGAAAATATAGAATTCTAACAGTGATACGTGGTTCGCAAATTGAAAAACCAAGTATCATTCGAGGCGTTCTATTTGCTTACAAACCCCATGTGTCCTAGTTTCTTTGTTCACAATTTCTCTACGCTACAACATATTTGTATCTAAAAATAATTCAATATTTGAAATAAAAATAACAAAATAGGACAACCTTATTCTGTTATTTTTATTTCAAATATTGAAGGAGAAATCTAAGAAAAATAAAGGAATCGGATGTTTCAACAATAAGTCAGCCACAAGAAGTTGACACTATAAATCCTGCAAGAACATAGACAAAGACTTTTTGTTCCCTCTGTCATCATTAGAACGAAAGTTGCCTTTGTTTGGTGCTTAACTAGTTGCGAAAGATATATTGAGCGAGAAGTTTCATCTTACTCCTATTTCAATGTCCATCCCACCGTCAGTTGTTTGACCAGGAGTTACTCATTCTATTTGAGTGTTCTTGTAACGGCTATGAACAGCGATGAAATCCTTTCAACTTTAATATTTTCTTGATGTCAGTGAAGCGTGCTTTTAGATTAAAAGAGAAGACATTTTTCCGGTAAAAGGTACACTGAGCTTGGATAATAAAAGAATTAACCCAAATTGTAGACAAATATTTTTCCAGCAATTTAATCTTGAATTTTTCTCTGTTTTCTTTTCCTTTTCTGTTGAATTCCGGAAATAACTGCTAAGAAATTATTACTGTAACCCTTAAAACTCAATAATGACTCAAGTAAACCGTCCGTTTCGGTTCTGAAAGCATACCATTCTCTTCCAGGAACGTAGGATTTAGATGTGAAAATCTAAAAAATGTTGAGATTTAAATTAGGACTACGAAACGAATATCCGGGGGCACCATTTTAAAATTTAATGCGTATCTTACAATTATGGTAGATATTTTAAGAGAGGATAATTTAGGAGTCCGCAATTCGACCCAAAACTTTTACCATAATTTTTCCATTTTCAGGATGTGTTGTAATTTAGATAGCAAAACGAAAGTTTCTTAGCCAGCCCTAAAGAACCATCTAACGATGTTACAATGCTTTCATTTTAAAAATAAAATCATCCGAGTGTTTTTCTATGATATTTAAACAACAAATTTCAGTGGTATTGACTAGGGTTTCTTAACCTTTTCCTTTTTTTGTGGACCCTTTTCTGGCCAACGGCAACGCTCAATTCTCCGGCTTTCTACATATTTTTGTCACCCGACATTTTTCAATTATTTATTTTATAAAAATTACTCATAATATGGTGTTGTTATTTATTTACAAGCTGCGTGAGTTAGCGCTTGTTGGACATTGTACAATATTCCTTAAGGAGAAGACGAATAGCTTCGTTCGGGATATTATAAAAACTAAAAGATATTTTATTATAGTTAATATGAAATTTATCGTTTTATGGTCTCACAAAGTAAAATTGAACAATTCTTCTATTTAAGAAAGTTATTTCTACTAATTGCTATACTTTAAACTGTAGTAGATTTTCATATTCATTTAATAAATTGTAAATTTTAGTCGAAAATCGAATACAAATTATTTCAAATAATTATTACTCAAAACAAGAATCACCCTGTACAACTTACAAGCTTGCAGTATTCTATAAATCTATTCTTCTTCCTTGTATAACAGGTTATCACAAGAATAGGCACAGATCGAACATTAACACAGGTCTGCAAGCTTCTGCTGGTGGGTAGCTGGGGGTCATTTCCGAAGTAATTTGCTGCGTAGAATGCGAATCTGAGGTCCAAATTGGGTTATCACGTCATAATTTTGAGATTTTTTGAGGTTATATACTCAAAAAATCTTTTTTTTTAGGTACTTTTGAGGTTATGCACAGGATGCACACAACTTTTTTTAATTGCATCATTTAATACTACTCCTACCCTTCAAAATAAGATACTGAGCGGTTACCTACGAGTTTTCCTTGCAAAGTTACGACTATTTTAAACTATGAAGTTCATATTTCATATAAATATATAATGAAATATGAACTTCATAACTTAAAGTGGTCGTAACTCGTAAATCGTAGGTAACCGCTCATAACTTAAGGTGGTCGTAATATAGTAAGAAAAGATCGTAGGTGACCGCTCCATAGGGTAAGAGTAGTGTTAAATGTTGCAACTGGAAATAAAATAATTTTTAAAAAAAAAAGTTGAACCCACTTCACAAAAAGCGCTAAAAAGCATAAAATAATTTTGAATTTTATATCTTTTACGACATTTTTAAGTCGGTGCAAATCAAAAAAACCAAACAACTACAACAAAAATATTTAATCGTCAATTAAAAATTAGTTTATGCCTTTTATTTTTTAAACTATTTTATTTTTCACTTTTTAGTGTCTTCTACTCTATACAACGAAGAAAGAACCATCCAAATCGGTCCACGCGTTAAAAAGATAGGTTTAATCCCCTACCCCACCTCCATTCCACTAAAATTTTTTTCTCATGGTATAAATCAAGGAACATACTCTACCGAACAGAAAAGGAATCATCAAAATCGGTTCACGTGTTACGAAGTTACTACCCGTCCCCTCCCCCACCACTACCATAGGACCAAATTATTCTCCTATTAGCAATTAGGGATCACACTCTATACAACAGCAAAAGAACCATCCAAATCGGTTCAAGCGTTACAAAGTTAGGTTCCACTCCCTTCCCCCACCCCACCAACATTATTTTTCTAGTGGTATCAACCAGGGAGCATACTCTACCCAGAAGAAAAACAATTCTCTAAATCGGTCCACGCGTTACGAAGTTAGACTACTCCTCCCCCAACCCAACCCCCCACCAGGGACCAAATTATTCTTCTATTAGCAATGGGGGATAACACTCTATACAAAAGCAAAAGAACCATCCTTATCGGTCCACGAGTTACAAAGTTAGGTTCCACCCCCCCCCCCCCCCCACAACTCCCCCAAAATTTTTTTCTCGCGGTATCAACCAGGGAGCATACTCTACCTAACAGAAACAGAATTATCCAAATCAGTCCACGCGTTACAAAATTATGTTTCACCCCCACCCTACCAAATGTTTTTTACATGGTACCAATTGGTGAACATACACTACCCAACAAAAAAAGAATCATCAAAATCGGTGGACGCCTTACAAAGTTATGCCGTCAGACATAAAAAAAAAATTAAAAAAAAATTTAATTACACGTCGAACTTAGAACATCTTTGTTTTTGAGAAATCGGTTAAAAAACGAAAAAAAATTATATGCATCCTGTACGCAACCTCAAAAATAGCCAAAAAAACATTTTTTGAATACATTTCCTCAAATATCTTAAAATCCTGACGTGGTGGCTCAATTCTGACCTCGGATTAGGATTCTCCGCAGAAACTACTTCGGACGTGATCCCCAACTGCCTAACAGCAAACATCACCCCTTTTTTGTAGACCTGTGTTTATTTTGAAGGCACTTGTTGTTTAATTTTGGTAAAATCAAATTTGTTGTCGTCGGTGAAACTATGAATAGGATTGTGAGAGACAAAAGATCATTGATAAAAACCAGAAATAAGGTTGGTGAGAGAACTGAACCCTGAGAAACGCCGGCGTTTATTGTTCTCTGTCTATTATTACACGGATTGAACGTCTGGCAGAAAAATTTCTAAGAGGTGAAAAACCAGATCATATGCTGGAGGTTTGGCTGACTCTATCAAGCGTTTTTGAAATATCAAGAGCGATGATTTCAGACTCACCAAAATTATGGAGGCAACGATTCTCACGCTTCGTTAGAGCCGTTAGTAAATATTCGGTAGACCGGCCAGCGCGGAAACCGTACTGACAATCGTAACATGGTTGTTTTATAGATATTTCATCAACTGAGAATTGACGAGTGTTTCGAAAACCTAAGAAAAGAGTGAGTTGAACGAATTTTACTTTATTTTGTACTTTAATGAAATTCCGTCAATTTATTATTTCAGTCAAGCTATATCGGCAGTTATTGAAGCCGAATCTTTCACCCTCTTTCGGTGGATATATGAAACCGAATGCATAGGCTAACCTTTGCAGTTAGTTCTCGACTCCAAATGAACTACATAGTGAACGTAGCTGAGTTTGATTTAAACATTGCGATTTAGCAATCGACCAGAACACATCGGCAGCTAGTGAAGCCGAATCTTACAGAATAGTACTACCACTTCTTTTAATTTTTATTTATTACCAACAAATAAGTCTTTCTCTTAATAGGAACATCAGCCTTACATTTTTGGATTATTATTTATTTCTTTGAAGTATTTCTTATTGTTTTATATTTCTTTATTTTACACTCTTTATTTTATTTTTTATTATTTGGATTCTTGTTTTTTAGTTTTTATTGTTTTGTATGTTATCTTCTTTTATTATTTGATTATTGTTATTTTGCACGCTTTTCGTGATTTTAGTAGTAATTAGCTCGTAAGCCTTGATTTTTTTAATAAAAAGTTTTCAATTGTTAACAGCTATGGACCGGCACTGCTTTTTCTTGCTTAAATCAACTAGGGCTTAAACAGTGTCTAAAAAAAGTAACGTATTACATATTTTTTAATTGGTATTCAACGAATTTCTACGACGACCTCAAAAACAAATACTGTTTTAACTTCCCAAAACTAAACCCTTCAATCGAAACTTCACTTTCAAAACTACATGGATTTGGTTGGACTATTCATGGCTTTGCACTGAATTTAAAATTTGTACGCCAAATAGTTTCGGGGAAAATCGGCTTCGATGAGTGTTCGTTTTTGGCGTGTCTGAAACATTAGAAATGATGTCGACTTTGTACGTGTGCCAATCGAAGTAATATTAAAAGAAATATGTTCTGAAAAAATCTTGGGATTTCTTGAAATGATTTGTTGGGTCTAACTTGTTTTGGTGATTATTGAAGCTTCAAACATAGTTTTTTATAATAGTACAAAATAGTAATTAATAGTAAGTAATCAATATTAGTAATGAATAAGAAGATGAATCGAATAACATTAATTTTATTGAGCTTTCGCTGGCTCTCCTGTGCTATTATCAGCATTATTATTATTATTTTCAATGCTTATTGTTTCCAGACAACTCGAAAAATTACGAACGGCTTTGTGGAGTGTGTTGCTGCTCGCAAACAGAGGTGCTAAAATTAGGGACTTCGGCTGGTACTGAATCTACTCTCTGGGAATACTCAGCGACTACTGTCATAGTTATTATATGAATTGATTAAAATAAATTAATATTTTTTAATCATTTAAATGCTTAGTATTCTGTATTCATATTATTATTAATATTCAAAAATCATCAACTGGGAAGTTGGTTGTGTAGACCGCAAGGGTCGAACTTAGTTATAAATGCCACCTTTTAGGATTTCTAACACTCGGTACACTAATGGAATGACCCAGAATCATGGCTAGTTTATTATTATTGTTATATAATATTTAATATTCGAGGAGGAAAGTGGCAACAAATAGACCACACTGAGGAATGGGCTAAAGAACTTCGCCTAATATGCCCTATATTAGAACCCGCACAGATCCCAAAGCCAAATTGGACGACCGTTCAATACGTAGGGAAGTCCGTAGAGAATAAAGGTATCGACAAAAAATAAATATACAAATAGGTCTACGCGTTAAGACTTTGAGTGCTTCAAACACCCCACTTCAACTTAATACATCACAAAAAGAATCATCGGTCCACGCGTAACGAAGTTAGACTACCCACCACTTCCGCACCCTTATTTTAGTTTCACATTTCATACAAGGAAAAAGAAAATATCTAATTTATTTGATTGATCAGATTGGTCCTATCAGAAAAAGTAACATTCAAGTCGGCCACGCATTATTAAACTATGACTACACATTATAAATAAATAAAAAAAGTACGGGTCGAAAGTAAAAGTCCGTTTGAAAAGGTTGACATTATTTTAGAAATAGCATTATAATTTTTTTTTTCAAAAAACAGTTTTTGGGTTTAAAATGATATATCAGAAATAAGTATAATCATTAAATTAAATATAGTACATTTCAAATGAAAATATCACCGTTGTTACAGGTGGTTGCGGTTCAAGACGACTTTGATCTTTAAACTTAAAATCGTTATTTTATTAACCCCCACATGAAGATAAGTTTAACCACAAAATGAGTTTAACCTCAAAAGTAGAAATTTGAACTTATTGGCAAATTACTTTTGAAATTGGTCTATCCACTTCTTGGCGTTGTTGACATCAGCGATTACTTATGCCAGATAAAATATACTTTTCCTTCTATGTACTACCATTTTACCATTCAAGAGATTTATTAAGATGTTGAACTCGTGCCAATAACATACAGTTTTCCATGATTTCATCTATAGCGAAAGCAGGTTTCCTCTTATTAATATCCTTCTTTAGTCGTTCCCCTTAAAGTTTAATCCGATAAAATTGTAAATAATCGAACTTCTATTTCTACAAAATGTTGCCTTATCATATACACACTTTTGTAATATTCTACAAAAGGACCATTTTAAGATTTTTAGTATGCAATAGGTTGGAAAGGTTTAATTCACCAGAAATTTTGCTCAACGGAACACCTGATATACATCTGGAATTGATAGATTTCTTTGTAATTCGAAGTAACCGTAACCAGTGGGGTAACTTCTGAAGTGGAATAGCTATAGAAACTATAGGATAATAAAAGTATATTTTTCAGCAACCATTGCCACGACCGTAGATTTTTATTGATTTTATGTAACTAAGAATGAAGTATTGTATATTAGTGATCATCCACGCATTAATAATTTTTAAAAATGATATCATTCAAACACACTGCTTAATGATTAAAATACCAGTCATACCTGAAACAATTAATAAAAATTTTTGTAGAAGAAGGTTCTGTGAACTTTTTAATAATTTATAAAGAGATCTTACAATAATGACTTGACTTCTTCTTAGGTTAGGATACCCGTCAAAAGTTAACATATAATGTTAAGTGGTTACATACCTTTGATCGCTGTGAAACATGTGTACTTAAAAAAACTATTTAAACGGTAATTAAATGAAATATATGAAAAAATATCGAGTATACGTCTTTAGGGTCATTCCATAAATAATTCGACCCTCACCGATTTCAATTAAAGTTTGCAAGAATATTGGTATTATTGAGAAAAGACGGCAGTCAATTTTTTTTGTCCGGCACCTTACGTGTCCTTAATTACAGGATTTCGCAAATTCACAAAATTTCCGAGTAGAAGTGCGTTAAAAAATTATAACGTTTCCCGTAAATATCATACAGACTTCGTTTTGGGCTCATTCTGCAGGTAAAGAATCAAGCTTGAGAAATAAAATACAAAATAATTTTCATCAGGAAGAAAAAATTTTAAGGATAACGAATGTGTCCATTATTTTTGAATATACTGAAAAGTACAATTTTGACATTTGTTTGTTTCGCTAGGTAAATCCTTGTTTTATATTGCACATACCTGTAAAATTTCAACTTGGGACGATAATGGGATCTGGATTTATGACATTTTATGTTATTTCTTAGGTATATTTTCGTGCAAAACTCACTAATTAGAAATGATATTTAATATTTTTTTGTTACCTATTCTTACAAAATCAGTTATAATTTAATTAATATCTCATGCTTATCTATTTATATATATATTTTAATTGTGTGCTCTTAATTATATAAGTAAAAATATCATTAAATAATTGACAGAGTAATTATTTGACAGACTTAAATTTTTGTATAGTCTCTTTTGTTTCTATGTCAGATAACTTATATATATATATTTCTGGTTACTTGTCTTTTATGTACCTTAAGAAGAACCATAGATTAATGAATTCCAACGAGTGTTCTGTCAAAGAGATAACTAAATTTCGCAGCTGTGGCTAAGTTCTATGGGGGGTAGCGGCACAGGGGAGCACTACTATCTGCTCTCGGTTCGCCCACCATATCCGCATGACTGGTCCCAGGATATGCTCTCCACGATTAAAACCTGGGGCAGAATAAGACCAACATTTCATTTGCGATGGAATGAACTTGGGTACGAGGATTTCTCAGCAATTCTGATCAGGTTGAACCCTGAGTTAGTAGATTCGGTGTTCAGTAATGCTCGAGGTGTAACGGCCGATACAGGACAACTCACAGTTCTTGGAGACATCATTGATGCTTCTGGGAACACAATTATACACCCCAACATAACACAATTAAACGAATAAGTGGATACAGCACGAGAGCGTTTTAGTCGTCTCTACTAGGGAACCTAGCACTGAGGTGATAAACGCTTTCGTAATTAATCGACTGCCGCACACGATATTCAGTACACTCACTTCACGTAGGCTGCGCGAGCTCTTCGTAGGAGTAAATCATACGGATACCTTAAGGGTTATAACTAGCAGAGTCATCTATAGTTATCCGTCCAATTACAGAGACTCTGATGTGGCATTCAAACTGCTCCATCACAGCCTCGTGCATCCAAACCAGCTGACGCATATCGATCGACGAATTCAAAGAGCCTGCACGGTCGACCTTGTGCGACATTAATAATCTTATTTGCGATATGTGCCAGCGTTTCTGCCCGACATTCAGCATTACAAGAACGTCGTTTTTACTGGGTCCAAGGACATGTAACCAGGTGAATTGCTTGATTAGCTTTATTCTAACACTTGCTAAGTCAACAATTCCTCTATACTGCATGCGGATCGAGCCTGGGAAACAGCCCACTAACCCACAGTTTCACACGCATGCACTTAAGAACCACTTCGTTGTCAGATTGAAGATGCGATTACGTCTAGATTTCATGGCAACGAAGGCCGACACATTCAACTGCACCTGGCAACCTTAATCGTCGGTGCGGAACGGAAGACTCGTCTTTCACTGGGAATAACAGGCCGCAGGTATTGCTGCAAGTGCGTCTCACGTTGGAATCGAAGAACTGGGAGGTTGATGGGAGCAATTTGCAGACGTCAATGACTCTGCAGAGTGGTCCCGCGGGACTCTAATCGGTTCGAAATTTTTGTGCGTTCGTTTAGAACATGTTTGGATGAGTGCTCCCGGAGGACTAGAAAAGTGGCGAACGGCTCTACGGAGAGGGCATTTGCTGCGGAGCAGTGGCTCCCGAAGTAGGAACTTCGCCCGGTGCTGCATCTGGGAACAATCAGACGATCATGTTCTTGTTTAAGTTTCTTCACGGTTTCCGTTATTTTGGTTTAGTGCTAGGATTAGTTTCGGAATTTTTTCAAATTTTTTGGGAACTTCTCTTAGAGCTGGCACTCGCTTGCAGGCATTTTAAAATTTCTTGTATTTTCTGTTTTACAGGTTTTTTGACTATTTTTTTTGCCTTCAATTTTAGAGTCGTTTTACGAAACAACTACAATAAAAATATTTAATCGTCCTTCCTTATGATCCCGTGAGCTGAAACGGTCAGCTATTTTTATGTATTATCTTCATTTGTGGCTGGGTAGTTGTTTTTTTTGTTTAATTTGCACCGACTTCAAAATGTTGTAATAGATATAAAATTAAAAGTTATTTTATGGTTTTTAGCGCTTTTTGTGAAGGCGGTAGAGAGTTTTTTTTATAAACTATTTTATTTTTCACTTTTTAGTGTCTTCATATAACCCGAAGAATTTTGGTCGTAAGAATAAAGCAATTTCAAAAATTTTAGAGATAGTGCATTCTAAAGAATGGAAACAGAATTATCCAAATAAAAAGTAAAAAACAAACAAAAACCAAAAAGTAACCTCAACAAAGCTTACTCTTCACATGATTACGCGATATATGAAAATCAATGCAATTAAAAGCGGAATTAAAAAATCGCGACATCGAGCTGGAACCGATATGCCAAAACGACCCAAGAGAACAGGAGAATCAATGGACCCATGAATGCAGTTGAAAGCAAAAAGGATTCCGGCGTTATGGCGTCTTTTTTCAAGTGTGTTCAAGTGCAGGAGTTTAAGTCTATCAACATAAGGAGGTAATATAAGGGAGTTATTCCAAGGAAGGCCTCGAAGGGCAAACCTAACGAACCTCCGTTGAACAGCTTCAATGTGATTGATATGTGACACATAGAGCGGTGACCAGACTGGAGAGGCGTATTCCAGAATAGGCCGGACAAAAGTGCAATATAAGAGCTTTGTAATGTAAGGGTCATCAAATTCCCTTGACCACCTCTTCACGAAACCAAGAGTCATATTAGCCCTGTTGACTAGAAGAGAGAAGAGGAAAGCTAATTGATCTAGAGTCCTAAGCCGTTTTGAACCTATTTCTGCATGCTCACTTTGACCCGTCGCCACCCAAGCTAGATATAGGCGTACCTTCCCACTGAACGAACGCCGGTCAAATCGTTGGTGATATAATAAGGCATTAAAAATATATGAATGTCTTTTCTAACATTAACACGAGTTTTAGACTTTCGTAAAACAAGGTTTATTTTGTTTGCTTTAATCTAAATATGGCATCATTTCTGACCCGAGGTTTTTTGGATTAATTGGATATCAATTTCCTCCTCATTTAGGAAGAAAAGTAAATTTACTGTGGCGATTTTGCTGTGATGTACATTTATTGGCACTACCTGCATAACCCTTGTATTTATTAGGTGTGGAGGCAGATTTTACATGGTTATACGGTTTTCATTTGAGACGATGAATAATAGTCACGACAATAATGAATTTTAATATAGTAATGAAGATAAATTGAAAAAACATATGAAACTGAAGGAAAAGTGTAGTTACTAAGCGCAAGGACCATTAATAAGGAAATCAGGGTACGCAATCAATACAAAAACAATAATATGATTGTATAAAATCAAGGATCACAATGTAAGGACACAGGTGGTCTGAAATGTTCTAATTCTATTACATTGTACAATAGAAACAAGCTACTGAAAAGATATAGCCACAAACGGACTGCTGTAATCAACCAAACAAAAGAATACGCAATATGTGCCTAAAAGAAAAACTTCGGTAGGAGTTCTTGTCCTTTTTCTCGAAATTGATTGGTGCCAATAACTATCTTATGCCTTGATTTACTGTCGGCCACAGCATGGAGCTTAAAAGCAAAGATCTTACCCCAGGGATTTTTCCAAACAATTACGTTAACTTTATGAATTTAAATTCTGGAAGGTCCCGAGGCACTGAACCATAAGTGAAATGTTGTCTTATTTGGAAGGTTATTGAAAATGTCTGAATTCAAAGATTCACATGGATGGATCCATCGGTATAGTTTAAGACAATTTGAAAAATTGTTCCAGCATAGAATAAAATAGAAACCAATTGATAAAACACCTAAAGCTTTCGAAGAATTTTTTCGTTTGCCCTACTAGCCATAAAACGTTACTATCCTTGCTCAGAAAATGTATAGTATTTCACATACATCTAAAAATGAAGGAGATGTGTGACATGAACCAGAAAATTAATGTTGTTTTCAAGGAGATTTACCTAGTAGTGCCTTAATCAAACCAGGGGCAGGATATTGGTAAAGACCAGCAATTTGTGGCAAAATTAAAAACCAAGTGCTTTGTGGTTCACATTTAATGCTTGGATAGCAATTTGTCTTATTTATGAGCAAATATTTCCATTTTGTTAAGCACTTTTGTACTGAACAGAACAAGAATGAGTTTCGTTGATTGCAAAGTTAGAGTGCTGTGCTATTTTAATGACTGCCGGGAAGCAATATTCTCAGATACTTCACTGAAATTACTCTGACCTTTGAATTCCGAAAATGTAATTTTCCTATTAATTTCGTTTGGTATGCTTTGAAGAAATTCCTGCATTTATAGAACTCAATATCTCAATATGAGTTCTATAGAAATACAAAATGAATACCGGTCAACTCGTTATATAGAAATACCAAAATACGAATTCTATAGAAATACGAAAAAGAAACTTATACGTAAAGGAGTTTAGATTGACTGCAATTGGTCAGGGAAAAAGTTTATAGCCGTTTGAGTTAGGAATTATTAGAAAGGATGATATATATATATATATATATATATATATATATATATATATATATATATATACATATATATATATATATATATATATATATATATATATATATATACATATATATATATATATATATATATAAACAAAGGTTTACAGAAAAATTTGCAAAGAAGTAAAAGTGCTTAGATTTGTACAGGGAATCTGACCAAATTTTGGGAGAATTTTTAAAAATGTTGGTCAGATTCCCTATACAAATCTAAGTACTTCTATTCCTTTGCAATTTAAACCTAAATTGTAAACCTAACTATTTTCGAGTAAAAAATCTTAAAATTTCCAAAATTGTCAATTTTGCCCTTCAAAAATCTCAAAAAATTTACGTTTTAAACAAAAAAAAAATATTTAAGGGGGGCTAAGGGTTTGCATACAAAATGTGAAATCGATCAGAGCAAAACTCTTGATGTTATTGACTAGTTAGTCTCCTCTCCTTTAAAACTGTAGCTCCGACAGCTGCGGGCGGTCAGAAAGCTATTAAAACTTTAAACGCGTTTTTCTCAAAACCACTTTTCAAAAGTCCGTGTTCACTGCAATGCAGCGGCGGCCTTAGGGGGTGGCAAAGAGGGCCAAACAGGGCAATCGCCCGTGACCTCGCTCTTGCAGGGGCCTCGCGCAACAACCCAAGCAAATTTAAAAAAATGTAGATTTTTTTAACTATATTTTTTTATTTTAAACTTTTGATTTTAATCCTTAATTACTTATTAAGGTTATAACATAACGGTAAATTAAAAGAAAGTTAGTTAACTAATTCATTCATTCAAAACATATTTGAAAAATTCAGTACTTGAATATCGCGCCTCTTGAAGATCGGTTTTTAATCGCATAGCACTCGGGTCAGCTTGGGAGTCGGAACATAATGTTCTGCTCCTCTACACTGCAAATGCCGAGTGAGTTATTTCAATACGCCTATACGTGTTATTATGACGTCACCCATTTGATTAACATTGTAGTCATTTCTAACACGCCTATGAGTGTTTTGATTTGATTATTTGATTTGATTAGAATTGGAGGTGTGAGGTTTTCAAGCGCCGCGGCCACTGGGGCCTATTGTGCTAACCCTCTCAACTCCTTATAGTAAGCCGGTCCCTCCGAAGAAGTTCAGCAGCTCCCGCAGTTGGCAGTCATTCGGCTCGGTACCAAGGTTGGTTTCCCGAATAGGCTAAATCTGCTCCTGACTACTGCAGGGCATTCACATAGCACATGTAAAAGGGGTGTTAGACCCCTTCCTAGCAACTTCTTCTGCTTTTTCATTTCCCGTGTAGCCCTGATGTCCCGGTATCCAGATCAAGCTTACTTGATTAGTTCTACACAGTGCGTCTAGGCTCCTTTGGCATTACCACACCAGATTTGCTCTTTTGGTAGATGAAGCAATTGCTTCGATTGCAGCTTGACTATCCGAGAAGATTGAGATCCTTTTGTTTTTATAGGCTCTTCTTAGGTTCTCGTAGGTGCATATGGCGAAGATCTCAACCTGGAATACCGTGGTATATATTCCCAGGGCCAGTGATAAACTGAATCGAAGAGAGTCGCTCCAGACCCCTGCCCCAACACCTGATTCAGTCTTGGATCCATCCGTATACCATACTAGCTCCCCTGGACGGACAGCTGGAAGCTTCCAGGTCTCACGCTTTTCCACCCGTATTAAGGGTGGTTGAAATGGTGAGAGTCTTGCCGGCATCTGATCAGTTAGCATGGCCAACTCAGGTGTGGCTTCAAGAATCTCCCTTATTGTCGTGTGGCCCTTACCTATGTTTTCCCCGAGGAGACCGGCTCCCTCTAATTTGTAGGCCGCACACAGAGGCAGGCTTTCAACCTCTATATGTAGAGGTTTAATATTTAGCATCGTTTCGAGTGCAGCCATCGGCGAGGTGCGCATGGCTCCAGTGATGCATAGGCAGGCCATACGTTGCAGTCTGCTAAGCTTAGTCTTTATCACATTAAGTTTTGCTCTGTTCCACCATGTAATCGCTCCATGAGTTATCATGGGCCTTATTACCGATGTGTAGATCCAGAGCATTGATCTGGGTTTAAGTCCCCAGATGGTCCCGCAGGCTCTACGGCATGCCCAGAAGGACTTCCGAGCTTTTTCCACAGTTATATCAAGGTGCAGGTTCCAGTATAGTTTGGAATCCAGGATCACCCCCAAGTACTTCACCTGATCCTTGAAGGGTAGCGCAGTGCCCAAGAAGGTCGGTTCAGGAAGGTCCGTCGTGTTCCTCTTCCTGGTGAACGGAACTACGACTGTTTTGTCAGGGTTGACTTTGAGGTCAACCTCACTGCACCAGGTTGCAACTACGTCTAGAGCCCCCTGGAGTTGTATCGTAATGTTGTTCCCCATATCGCTGGATGCCACAACTACAATGTCATCTGCATAGCCCTGCGCGAAGAAGCCTCGCTCATCAAGGCGTACAAGTAGCTCATCGATCACAAGTCACCATAGGAGGGGTGACAGCACCCCACCCTGTGGACACCCTCTTGTGACGCAGCCCCTGAGTGTGTTAGAAATGACTACAATGATAATCAAATGGGTGAGGTCATAATAACACGCTTACTCGTGTAGTTTCAACGCGTGTAGTCGTGTTGAAATAACACACCTCTGAAAATTGAGATTTACAGTGTATCGCTCAGGGAATCCCCGTGTTTCATTTCGTTCGTCAACTCTTGTCACCTTGGAATTATTTTGCTTGCAGTACGAGTTACAAAATCGTTACTGTACCGTACATATCGTTCAATTTTATTGCATATTACTTTCTTATAGTATTTGAAGTATTGAGTAAGCTGAAAAAGTGTAAAAAAACTGTGTGATACTTAAAAATTATTTCTGACTGTTTGTGCGAAACAAAACAAGATTTATAAAATGAGTTCGCGTGATCGCGATGCCGGTAGAAAATTTGATTCAGGTAGTTCAAAAAGAAAACGAGCTATCAAAAGAAAGCAGGCAAACGAAAATCTACGTGGATCTTTATATAAATATATAAAAAGTGATGATCAAGAAAACTCTACAAAACATTTATTGACTGAAAGTGACTCTAATCCTGTTCTAGCTGAAAACATTCCTTCCACATCATCATGGGTGTCGCCGCCGTCATTAAGTAAAAACAGCGAATGATGAATTAACTACATCATTGTCTCTTAGGTCACCGTTGCCGTCTTCAGCGCTATTCAGTCAAGAACACGAATCTGAGCCCGAGTCTATGTCTACATCCATGACTGCTGGAATGGAAAATCTGAATCCTCAAAATGACCCCGGTATGTGGCCCACGACAATTACTGAAGTAGACCGAACTGAGATTGTATTAAAAGGTCCAATCCGGGTTAAAGTTGATTTATTTCCCGTAAATGATAATGGACGGCGATTCAGCGAATATCATTACAATAAGATATTAGTTAACGGTGAAAAACTTGACAGGCGCTAGATGATTTATTCACAAACAAAGGATGCCGTTTACTGCTTTCCGTGTCGAATATTCGGGCTAGAAAATACAAAGATTGGATCAAGTGAAGGAGTGTGTGATTGGAAACACTTGGGTGATAACCTAAAGTCTCACGAATCTAGTCGACAGCATAAAGATTGTATGTTAAAATGGATTAATTTAGAGAATGGTTTAAAAAGTTGTTCCACTATTGACTCCTTGGCCCAGTCACAAATTGAACAAGAAAGGCAACGTTAGAGAGATATTTTAGAACGATTGCTCGCAATTGTTAATTTTTTAGCACCTCACAATTTGGCCTTCAGGGGTCATAGAGAGAAGTTAACATCTGACTCAGATTCGAGTAAGACAAGCGGCAACTTTATAGTAAAGTTAATAGCCCAATTTGATCCCGTGCTGAGACTTCACCTAGAACAAGTAAAGGATAAGACGATTAATGACCACTATATCGGAAAAAATATTCAAAATGAGCTCATACAATTAATGGCAAGTCACGTGAATACTCAAATTGTTGAAAAAATAATAAATAGTAAATATTACTCGATTATTCTTCATTGTACTCGCGACGTTTCTCGTGTTGAGCAACTTTCAATTATTATAAGATTTTTTAATGCAAAACTGCAGAGGCCAAGGATATGATAATGGTGCCAATATGCGTGGTGTCCAAAAACGTATTCTTGAAATTAATCCACTTGCTTATTTTTTACCTTGTGGGAGTCATAGCTGGAATCTCATCCTAGGAGATGCAGCATCGTCTTGTGTCCAAGCAAAATCTTTTTTTAACCGACTTCCCAAAAACAAAGAGGTTCTAAGTTCGACGCGTATTTTTTTTTCTTTATTTATTTTTTTAATGTCTGACAGGGCATAACTTCGTAACGCGTCGACCGATTTTGATGATTCTTTTTTTGTTGGATAGAGTATGTTCACCGATTGGTACCATGTCAAAAAAATTTTTGGTAGGGTGGGGGTGGGGGGTGGGGGTGAAACCCAACTTTGTAACGCGTACTCCGATTTGGATGGTTCTTTTTTTGTTGTACAGAGTATGATCCCCCATTGCTAATAGGAGAAAAAAATTTGAAATAGGGTGGGGGAGAGGGGGAGGGGTAGTCTAACTTTGTAACGCATGGACCGATTTGGATAATTCTTTTTCTGTTGGGTAGAGTATGTTCCGTGGTTGATACCACGAGAAAAAAAATTTAGTTGGGATGGGGGTGGGGGGTGGGGTGAAACCTAACTTTGTAACGCGTAGTCCGATTTCGATGGTTCTTTTTCTGTTGTATAGAGTATAATCCCCTATTGCTAAAAGGAGAATAATTTGGTCCTATGGTGAAAGGTGTGGGTGGGGGGGGGGGGGGGGGGTAGTCTAACGTCGTAATGCGTGAACCGATTTGGATAATTCTTTTTCTATTGGGAAGAATATGATCCTTGGTTGATACTACGAGAAAACAAATGTTGGTGGGGTGGGGGTGGGTGGAACCTAAGTTTGTAACACGTGGACCGATTTGGATGGTTCTTTTGCTGTTGTATAAAGTGTGAAAACCCATTGCTAATAGAATAATAATTTGGTCCATGGTGGGGGGTTGGGTGGGGGGAGGAGTAGTCTAACTTCGTAACGCGTGGACCGAATTGGATAATTCTTTTTCTTTTGGGTAGAGTATGCTCCCTGATTGATACCACGAGAAAAAAAAATTTTTGTTGTGGTTGGGGTGGGAGAAGGGGTTGGAAACTAACTTTGTAACGCGTGGACCGATTTGTATGGTTCTTTTGCTGTTGTATAGAGTGTGATCCCCGATTGCTAATAGGAGAATAATTTGGTCCTATGGTAATGGTGGGGGAGGGGGAGGGATAGTAACTTCGTAAACCGTGGACCGATTTCGATGATTCCTTTTCTGTCCGGCAGAGAATGTTCCTTAATTGATACCATGAGAAAAAAAGTTTAGTGGAATTGGGGTGGGGTAGGGGGTTAAAACTTATTTTTAACGCGTGGACTGATTTGGATGGTTCTTTCTTCGTTGTATAGAGTAGAAGACACTAAAAAGTGAAAAATAAAATAGTTTTTAAAAAAAAGTTGAACCGACTTCACAAAAAGTGCTAAAAAGCATAAAATAATTTTTAATTTTATATGTATTACTACATTTTGAAGTCGGTGCAAATTAAACAAATAAAACAACTACAGTACCACAATTGAAAATAATACATAATACTACCTAAACGTTTCAGCTTACGGAATCATAAGAAATGACGATTAAATATTTTTGTTGTAGTTGGTTGGTTTGTTTGATTTGCACCGACTTCAAAATGTCGTAATAGATATAAAATTAAAAATTATTTTATGCTTTTTAGCGCTTTTTGTGAAGTCGGTTCAACTTTTTTTTAAAAACTATTTTTTGGGTTGCTACAAAGGTTGTACACTCTGTTTGCCGGCTCAAGTCAGAGGTGGGCTATTTTAAATGCTCATGTAAAATCGTTATCGCTAAAACCACTTTCTGAAACTAGATGGGAGTGCAGAGTAGCATCAGTGAAGGCTATTAAATACCAACTAAATGATATATGTGATGCTTTAAAGGATTTAGCAGAAAATACAACAGATTGTCAGTTGGTCAGTGAATGCCATTCTATAGAAAAGGAAATAACTACCTACGAATTTGTAGTTTCACTTGTAATATGGTATGACATTCTTACAAAGATAAATGTTATAAGTAAAATGTGGCAAAGCGAAAACATGCACTTAGATGTGGCTGTACAACATTTAGATGCATTCACAAATTGGCTAGATAATTATCGAGAAAATGGTTTTCAGTCATCCCTTGTAACAGCGAGAGAAATAGCCGAGTAAAATGATATTGACAGACAGTTCCAAGAAGTCAGAAGACGACGTAAAAAAAGACATTGTGATTATGAAAGGGAAGATGAAGCACAGGAATTGAATGCGGAAGAAATGTGCACGCAAGCTGCCATCCTAGGTTTGAGGCTCTTAAACATCATGAGAGCATATTTGGTTTCATGTAAAAAGATTAAAGGAAATTAGTGATAGTGAACTTTTGAAGCAATGCAGCGACTTGCAAATATCTATGACAGTAGGAGAATCATGTGATATTGATGGACATGAATTGTACGAAGAACTGAATATGTTCATTCGTGTGTATGAAGGAAACGACGACATTATCTCGGTGCTGAAATACATAATAGAAAAAAAAATTAACTGAAGTTTACCCCACTATCCTGAGAATTATTGCTACCACACCTGTTTCGAGGCTTAAAATTATTAAAACATATTTGAGGAATTCGATGACACAAGATCGGCTTTCAGCCCTTGCTATTCTTTCAATCGAAAATGACGTAGCTCATTCGTTGGATTATTGTGCTTTAATTAAAGATTTTAGTCTTAGGAAAAGCCGCAAACATCAATTTTGAAATTTATCATTTTTGTATTTGTTAATTTTGTGAATCTTCCAATGTAAAATATTTTAAAATTCAAATTTTATTTATTTATGTAACTTTAACATTTCTCCTCAAACATGACAAATACCTAAACCAAAGAACCAGACCTACTTTCGCATCACATGCTTTTCACGAAGAACAAAGGGCCTCGAAAAGACCTGCCGCCCGGAGCCTCGCAATGGGTAAGGCCGCCTCTGCTGCCATGTAAAAACTACATTACCGATTCATTTCAAACTTGGTACACACTTTCTACATATAAAATACCTCCCCCCAACGTTCAGCGAAACCCCCTTTTTTTACATAAAGGGGGTTTTCTACTAACAAAACTAACGCCACGCAATTAAAGACTTTTAATAAAATGTATTTCATTATCTACCTAAAGTTAAAGTGATTTTTAATTGTAGATACTAATGCTTTCATCGGTGAATCCAACGCTCCTTGCACCTTATTGTCTGTTAGAAGTGTTTGAATCGTTTTGAAGTGATTGTACACTTACGTTCAATGAATTGGATTTTGACTCCGTTATTGATGACTTATTGAGGATAATTTGAATTTTCGGCTGCAACTCGATCTCTGGATCAATTTTCGGTTGAGGAGCTGGAAGGTCAGCTGCGTCGCCTAACTCAGCCCTTAACTGTAACTCACGCCTTGTAAATATTTAATAATCCTGTCATATTGTAAAACCGTTAAGGGACGATTGCCAGCAAGTGCGATTATTAAGCTTGAATCAGTGATGGGCATTATTCAAATAAATTTTCAATCAAATAACGATTTTTTTTGAAAATCGAATAAAAAATTATTTGAATAAATTTTTATTCGAATTTCAATTTATTTTAAGTTATTCGCAAATAATTATTTGTTATTTGGTGCTCCTTAATCCAATTCCAAATAATTATTTGTTATTCGATCTTTCGTTATTCGATAATCAAATAATTATTCGTTATTTGATGACTTATTCGCAAATAATTATCTGTTATTTGGTGCTTTTTATTCGAATTTCAAATAATTATTTGTTTTTCGACTATTAAATAATTATTCGACAGTTCATGTCTCTTTATGAAATAATTATTTGTTGTTGGTGTCCATTAGTTCAATTTCAAAAAATTATTTCTTGGTACACGCATTTCATCTCACAAGCTGTCTCGTACTTAGGAAATTCAAACTGCCTTGTTATGTTTCGATGTTTACAGTAAAGATTTTAATAAATGATACCATAAAACACATCTACTATCGAATAATTACTTGATAATCGAATAACAAATAATTATTTGAAATTCGAATAAAAAGCACCAAATAAAAAATAATTATTTGCGAATAATTCATCAAATAAAGAATAATTATTTGATTATCAAATAACGCACGATCGAATAAAAAATAATTATTTGAAATTGGATTAAGGAGCACCAAATAACATATAATTATTTGCGAATAATCTTCCAAATAACAAATAATTTTTGTAATCTAATAAATTTTTATTCGATTTTTCAATTTATTTGAGCTTTTAGCTTTTATCTTTATTCGAATAAAAAATGCCCATCTCTGGTTTGAATCGCGTCTGGATGACGTTCTTTTAAAGGAGGAGCAACTGAGCTAGTTGGAGCAATGATTGGCAAAGCTGTCGGCAGTAAATTTTGTCTCTGTGAGTTTTCAGTCGAAGTCAACACCAAATCCAAATTTGAAATTAAATTGTAGCGTCAGCTTCTGTAATTTTCACAGATATTTGCATGTATATTTCAAATGAAGTTAGCCGCAGTCGAGTTTTGTGACTACCACTTTGCAATTTGAGCAAAGTCTTAGTTCAGTCGCAGATAAGTCGAAGCTGCAATTTAATCATGTCACATGAATTTCCTATTTCAGCAAAGTTGCAGTCGACTGATCCGTCGGTATTGTAATTCGGGCCTCAAGTTAATGGCATCATCCACTGGCATATTTCAGTGTTTCGCTGGTTGCCCATAAAGTATGTTTATGTGATACTCGGATGCTCAAATCAACTTTTAAATATAACGCCTGCTGTTGTAAATTGGGCACGATTTTAGTTTCTGTGGCACACGGATTTGACGATGAATTTCGATAAAACACCGCAAAATAAAACGAAAATAATAAATACAATTTTTTGATATCTGGCGTAATTTTGGAGATATTCGATCTTGAAATTTTAATAATCACTTCACGACTTGTCAAAACGGCCTTAAAGGCTTAAGACGCGAACTTTTTTATGAATTTCGATAAAACACCACAAAATAAAACGAAAATAATAAATAAATTTTTTTTGATATCTGGTTTAGATTTCAGGATATTCGATCTTGAAATTTTAGGAACACATCATTTGTCAAAACGGCCGAACTTAAAGCGCGAACTTTTTTATTAAACTTTCTGGGAGGAAGAGGTGTATAAATAAGTCTTTTAGTTCTTTCATTAACTCGCCCCACCCTGCAAAAGAATATATTTCATTGGTTAGTTAATAAAACACCTAAAAGCCTAATTAATACACCTCTTTTGACAAGTCGTGAAGTGATGTGTTTTTAAAATTTTAAGATCGAATATCTCCAAAACTAAGCCAGATATCAAAAAAAAATATTTATTATTTTCGTTTTATTCATCGTCAAATCGGTGTGCCACGGAAACTAAGATCTCCCCGGAAATTGTCTTGAGTTATCTCTTGAGTTTCTTTCTTTAGCTTTTCCCGCATTGCGGACTGTTATTTTGTACCTTATAAACAAAGATCCATTGACTTGAGCTGCCTTATTAGGAATCACTTCTGCTTCAAATTGTACAAATCCGAAACTTTTTGCTCCAAGGAGCCAAGAATTGTTCCGTATCTAATACAGATACTTTCGAGTTCTTCATTCGAGTTTTCCATATTATTTCTCCTAACCCTTATCAAAAATCATAGAATTAAACTGCGAAAAAGCCGACAATTTATTAACTCATTAGACGTGTCGTAGAAAATAATTTTCTGTCAATTCTAGTGTCACTTGCAATTGCGGCAACTTTTATTCAAATTAGCTAAATATTTCAGAAAATTCTGCTAAAATGATTTATATTACATTATTATATGGTTAGATTGCGAGGGATGTTATTTAAAATTCTTACCTGCCGTGAGGCAATATTCTTTCTAATCCGTTTTTAGGAATGACTTATATTGACTATTTCCATTGTGTATAAGCACACGAAAATTCCTATCTACTTCATAAAGAAGAATGTAGAAAATTTATCAGCTTAAGGCACTTTCTTTGTTATTTAATCCCAAGAGAAACTACCAGAGATAAATAGTTTATAGGATGACACGACATCCTTCGATAAAGTGTACCTGTACCATCTACGTTATTGATTTCTAGCAACAGATTTGAATTTTTCAAAAACCGTCTGGTAATGTTGGGGTTTGGGCATTTGCATCGGTTTCCGAGATATTTTATTGAACACCAATAGATAAGGGTACGAAGCTATAGGAAGCATTTTCGGCTTTGATAAAAGTACTAAAATGTCTCCTTACCCCTTCCCTTGAAAAGTTATCTGACAATAAGTTTGGTTTGTTGGTTGGTTTTAGTGGTGAGTGAGGATTTACTGGGATTGCGGTTTAATTAGTGTTAAATGGCACAATTTTAATCTTGCAAAGCTTGTAACAATTCATTACACGAGTTCCAAGCTCAAATTAGATTAGGATTGTGTCAGAGGCAATAAAAAAGGCAAAGACATTAGATTAGATGAGATTGCATCCTGGCGTTAGTAAATACCGGACTTTTGCAGGACATAAGGAGAATGGTGTATTTTCCAGTGAACTTGTTATAATCGCGACAGTGTGCACTAGGTAATCGTATGTTCACCCATCTGACAGTATTCTGTGCATACTTTTGTAATAATTGCAATAACAGCTCGAGAAATATTATCTTGTTTTTATCGTAGCTTTCGTCGCAAAGTTTTAGTCCTCGCCAAATCCTCTCTATAAGTAGCCGATGGAGTAAGTGATAACGTGTTGGCCTACCGTTCTGGAGGTCTCAGGTTTGAATCCCACCGACGGCGACCCGTGGTTATTTTCTGGTGACAACACGATTAAAAGCCCTTGGGGGTTGCATAGAAAATGACAGTGATTCGGAATCCACCTTAAATTGTAGGTCCACTTGCAAAAATTGTCTCGATTCGAGTGAAGTTCTTCTCCTTCCCCATCCCCCACAGGGGGTTACGGGAAATAGAGAGGACCCGGAGATGGTGTAGTGAAGGTAAGGCAAGGATATGACACAAAAAAAATCCACAAAGCCTGGTAGAGTAAAATTTACAGAGTTGTACGCGCAAATACAACCGTTTATCCCTTTCTTTCACTACCCTCCCCCATATGAAAACAAAAATAAAAATAATAATACCTAAAATAAAATTTTAATAAATTTAAATCGAGTTTTTTGAAGGCACTTGTTGGAATTTCATCATTTTGATGAATTAAAAGATAACTTTTTCTTCAAAAAACTCGTTTAATTCCAATTTTCTACAAAAATTCAACTTTTTCATAATTGCGACGCGTTTCGCCTTATCAGGCTATGGACTAAAAACTGATTCTTAGATCTGTTTACGAAATATTTTCGACCTAGTAGGGGGCTAGTATTAGTAAAGTCAATTTGATAATTTACAATATTGTACTTCCGTGTACTTTCCGTGTACTTCCGTGTTATTTCCGTGTAATTTCCGTCAATTTGAGGGTGGTAAATAGACACTGCCTTATTTAAATTGGTTTTATGATTCTTTTCCTTTAAATGCTTTGATAGTTCCGACTGTGGATTCTTTCTGCCGCCTCCCACAATATATTCTTTGAATCTTGTTCTAATGGTTCTTTTTGTCTTTCTCCTTAAACTATTAATTATGTATGTTTATTATATTTGGTGTTTCCAACCGCATAGGTCGACAACAAAATCGTTAAGTTAAATCACATTTGAAATGTTACCTAAATAACCCTTATTCTGTAAGTTCTTTAAAACTTAAAGTTTTTAAATAAAATTTCGTCTTTCATATTTAAATATCAAAATCACATTAAGAAGAGTTAAATAATCTTAAATAGATTCTGTAAGTGAAATTGAAAACGTAAAATCTTCAAATACTTCAAATTAAATCGCGTCCTCCTCGTCGTCCACATTAGCATTTTGACACAACATGTATTTCGACCGGGTGAATGACAGACAGCCACCTGCGCCTTTTAGATGCTGTTTTGACAGAAGAAGTCCTTTAATGCTTGACACAATTAATTTCAAAATTTACATAACACTCAGATGTTTATATTGAACACCAATAGATAAGGGTAAAACTAAAAATTAATTAAGATTACGAAATAATAAAATAACAAAAGTTCAATTAAAAACTAAGTATCTTGGATCTTCCGCAAATTTTCCTAAATATCATTCTTAAATTTATGTTTGTTTTCCAGGACCCTTTTCTATATACGCTGAGCATACAGTTGCGGTCTTTGTAACGTTTTGACTCTCCGCAACGTAGTGAAAGACCTTTTGATGGTGGTTTTGGTACATGTATAGAGATATAAGAATAGCTTTTCTTGTATCCCGAAAAAATGTCTTAGCCTCCTTAAGTACTTATACAAAATTCAATTCACTTAAGGGGGGAAGTACATGAAGACGTTTTCAAAAATCGCTTGTTTTTATTGTCTTAATCGATAAGTATATGCTCTAAGAATATAATTCCAAAATTCCAAAAGCCTATCTCGAAAATTGTGAAAGATATGCCACTTGAAAGTGGTCGGCGCCGATCCGGCCCAGCGCGCCTGGGATCGAGGATCTCTGCTGCGCGCGTGATTCCGCCTACCGGATTTTTTTTCTGCTCTGGAATTTATAGTGATGAATGCAACTTTGTTAAAGAGCGTTTTCGACGTTTTCAGTCCAAATACCGATTTTTCTGAGAATACCCGTCCCCTCTTACCTTCTCCTTATCTGCATCTTTTTCGTCAGTTTTTCGGGACAAACTTTAAACGGCGTTTTCTCAAAACCATGTTTTTCAAATTGGCGTAAAAGATTACAAAAAAACTAGTGAACCGATTTTCTTCATCCAGCACTCATTTTAAAGGGCATAAAAAACTACTCTAGATAGACTACGGACATAGCAAAAAAATCATTTTAAGACCATTTTTGATACGAAAATAATTAAAATTTTTGCAAAGAAAGCCAACTTTTTCTTTTCATGCCCGATTTTTATAGTTAATGTTCGAATTTCGAAAATATCGTAGTCTATCTAAAATAAACAACCCCCTCGAGTATAAAAATGTTTGGTTTTTTGATTTCAGATGAAAATTGCGGCCAGGAGAATTTACGCCGATTTCGATGTCAGCCGCGACACGAGTTACGAAACCCACCAAAAGTTGATTAATCTTTTATTTTTCAAAATGTAAAAAATGTTTTTCCTCTTCTTAAAACATTGCCCTAAATACATATAATATCGATTTCATGTGGACCTTTTTCATTTTCCCAAAACTAAATCCCAAAAAAGTCCTCTTTTTTCGGCCTCTTCATGTACAGGGGGGAAGTACATGAAGAGGCCGAAAAAAGAGTAAGAGTAAGGGTAGGTTCTAGTCAAGCGGCCTGAAAAATGGCTGAAGTTAAGAATTTTTTTCTCCCAGAAAAAGGTAAATAATGTATAATTCGACTTTTTCAGCTTATAGTACATTTTATTTATTTCAGGCATCTATTATTTATTACATACTTGCATGACATTTTTAAATTCGGAAGAAACTACCCAAGTTACTCACGTTGCAATTAAAACTAAATGCAAACTAATCTGATTGATGTCGTATCTTACGAAATTCTAGCATAAGATGTTTATTTCACATATAACGGTAATTTGTAAGCATAGGGTCTAAGTAGAACTTAGTTTTTAAGTTAAGAACATACAAAATTTCAAAAATCTTCTGTTAAATTTTTAAAAATAATGTGAGCGACTGACAGGAAATAAAAAGATACTTTGGAAAAATAATGATACTTGGCGGTGGTCATCATCACTCATTACTGGAACGTATGTTGACCAAAAACCAAAAAGACTTCGTTAGTTTCGTGAGTTTCTCGAGGTAACAACGCCGAGATTTTGTTTATTTTATTGATTTTTCAATTTTTAGAAGTAAAAAAAGACGAATTTTTTGAATTTATGAAAATTTATTGATAAAAATCGGCGAATTTGTTGTTGTAAAATTAATTATAATAATAAAAAATACAAAATCTTGACGTTGTTAACTCGTAATTTATGTATAAAAGAAGTGTGCAAAATTTCAGATGTATCGGATGAGTAGTTTTTGAGTTACAGTGATCACCGATTTTGAAAAACTAAATCTGAGAAAAACGCTTTTAATGTTTTAACACTGCTCTTTTGTATATGGGATGTATCGAATGGAGGGAGACCTGAGGCACTCCGGCAGTTTTGCTCCAATCGACCTCAAATTTCAACTAGATACTTTTGAAGAGTTGTACTATCAAATAAAAAAAAGCAACAAAAAATTTTATTACGCTACCCTCCCTTAACTGCAGTCACTTTTCTTCTAATTATAAGCTGTATATTTTCAATCTAGTTTCCAAGCAATTCTCATTTCCAAGCTGATACTGTCATTATATAAACTTCAGGCGAGGCAAATATTTGAGCCGTTTTAGTCGTGAAATTTACAAAATTTCATATTTAAAAATTAATAATTAAGCGATAGATAGATTTTAATAGAATTTTCGTTTTTTATAAGGTCAGTCACTGAAAGTCAAAATAATAAAAATATTTTAAGCTCATTGAAATTTTACTAATACATTGGACTTCTTAAACGGACTTAAATCATTTTCATTTAAAACGTCTCATCTACGAAAAGTCTACGATATCGAATTTCTGTTATTTTATGTATGGTTCGAGATCACATTCAAATCGAAATTATGTAATAAAATATCTTCGTCAATTATGTGTTTATTATTCCTGACCATCGTACATTAGTGTCGTTTTCCTTTTTTAAATTGTTGGACCCCAATATGGAAATCGAACCAAATTCACTCAAATGTGAAAAGGAATAAAAGTTGATGATAAGAAAACAAAAGACCTGAACTCTTTCAAATTATTTTGAAACTCTCGTTGTTTGTCGACTATGTGGAAGTATTCATTCAAATACCGATTTTGTTTTCATACGTGACGTATTGATTTGTTTTCTCCGATTTGCATGATTTTGCACATTGAAGTCAAGTATACTTGACTTCCATAATCAAATTTATGTTCTTTGAAAAGTGAAAGAATATCTTTCATTTGTTTCCTTTTCCTTATTGAAGAGTTCCCGAAATTTACAGTGATATTAAAGTTATTGTAGTCGAGGGCATCCCCAATCTCAAGTGGTTGTATAAAATTTGTTTTGGTGGCTTCGCAGCATACTCTCGTCTTGTCTTACAGAAATGTATAGGAAATTTGATTCTCCCCTACAGATTTGAATTTCTTTCCAACTCTTTTTATACGTGTACATTGTTCTATAAATTCAAAACAGGGAATCCTCAAGACACTAAGTTATCATGTTATGTCTCTCAGTTAGTATTGAATTTAATTATGTATTGTTACGGCGATAAAATTTATGTAATAAAAATTTAATCTAATATAATTTTTTAAAAATTCTGGGGACATTAAAAAATTGTAAAACTTACCTTATTGACAAATTTACTTCCAACCAGGAGGAATAATTGGAACCATGACCCTATCTATAGAGTTTTCTGGTACTTGAGTGCCCGACATATTGCTGTGTCCCGACTTGAGGTTATACGAAAGTAGCTCAATATAAGAAAAAACTACTAGGTAATCTACTTTAGGAAAAATATTTTGTGGTTACCAGATCAGATCGCATCTTAAATTTTAACTCACAAACTCTGCCGAAGTTTCTGTTTCATAGTATATTTAATTTGTTAATCATAAATTTGTTGAAACTTATTACTATAGTATAAAAAAAACTGTTGGATAAAACTAACTTAAATTTAATTGTAACTTATTAAATTAAACAGTTTGTAACTTAGTAAGTGTATGAATGCTGTGATAGACAGGTTAAATAGATAGTAAGACTTGCCCAAGGAACCTATACATCCTTTTTATTTGTTTTGACCTAAAACAAAGATTTACTTAATATTTAATTTTATGTCTTTACTTATACATATATATATATAAGCCAAATCAGTACCGCAATTAAAAATTCAAGTTCAATTTAATGTAGTGTCACTGAATAATTTCATTGCATACAGAAATCCTTTAATTTTAACGCACATTTATCGCGTCTCCTGGCAGTTTCTAATGAATTTATTATTTACGGACATTACAACTTGCGCGTCTATAAACATTCTGCTCCAATTAAAAGTACCATCCATGAAGAAATATTTCCTTAAAAGCAACGAAATTATGCTCTAAGGAGCCGAAAATACATCAAAGGAAATTTAAATAAGGACGAAGTCTAGGTTGGGGTAGTCTTATCCAGAAATAAATTAGTACAAATTTTAACGTGAAAATCAAGCACTAATTTTAAGAACAATGTGAGTGTCTCCGAAAATTTGGCAACGTCGGAATAACAAGTAAGATAAAATTTGGATCAATTTCAATATAAATTAATTGATTCGTTTTTTCTGTCACGAAGAACTGTATGAAGTATTAATTAAGGCTATAGGTAAAATTTGTAGAAACGACAGCAGTTTATGGGAACGACAAATTTTAAGTAAAAGATTTATATGCGACGGCAAGGTCAAAAATAGGTAACATTTTTCATTCTCCAATGCAACCACTTCTGTAACAAACGCCGCTATTATGCGGATAGTTACCATTTGAAAGTTACCAGTGGACCTAATATTGTATTTTACAAAAAGAAAACTCTTGTAGTTTATTTCCACAAGATCAATTACGAGTATTTTCGTAAATTACCAAGAAATAATTTGTTTAGTGACCTGTGAATATTTACACCAAGATTAATGGCATAACCATTTTCCAGCCATGCTTGAATGGTAATTACATTTCCCAATAACAAAAGATTATTTCACCACGTTATCTTCAAAGATAGAATGAACAATGAAGGGGCGAATAAAAGTAGACCCTGTGAAGTACGTTATTTAGCAAACTAAAACCTTTATCCAAACGAAAAGCGTTCGAAATCAAAGATAACTTCGTGTCTAAAAAGATTTTATTGGAATTCTTCAACGAATTAATTTCAGCTTCTTCTTGGCATCGAAATGACCACGTTTCGTATTGATTCTTGTGGAATTTATCCCCCACTCCTTGATTAAGGCCGACTTCAAATCCTCCCTCTTTTTAATTTTGCATTTGCGGATTTGGCGTTCAAAAAAATTCTATAAATGCTCTGTGGGCTTAAAGTCTGATTTTTATCTGTACGTTTGTTAACTTTAGCTTATTGGAATATCCAGCGTGATCCCGAATCCAATTGCTCAATTGTTTTTTAAATTATCAATATGGAGAAAGCGATCCATAAGCTTTTTAATGATCACTAATGTTCCAACCTCAGCCTCTGACATGCACCCTATACAAGAACGTTGCCTCCTGTGTAACTGTTGGGGATGAACGATCTTCGATTCGATTTTGTTAGATCGATCTTTGACTTTTCGATCTTGCCATTTTTGAATCGATTCTTTACGTAAGCGATACGTCGTGAATTGATCTATTTGCCTCCATATCCCGATTTTTAAAAACTTTATATTTTAAAGAATTCAAAGTACTCTACACTGTACACTTCTTAGTGCGCACAGTGATTTTAATTCCACCAATAAGTACAGTTTCCAGTGAAGCCTGTGCTCCCCTAACGTACGCACACATACATATTTCTCGAAAGAGAGCATACACTATTCGTACTCAGGGGTAAATATAGGTGAACGTCAGCCTAGGGAGTCGTGGCCGCTATTTCGGGCCACTGTCTCATAGGCAGACACGCCGATAGACTCGGTGCGCCTTCAAACGACTTCTTTAGGAGTTTCGAAGACGAAGAGGAAACCATACACTACCTCCTCTGCAAATTCCCGGCCCTAGCCAACCGATGTTAGGGACCTAGTTCGGTTTATCAGAAGCCCTAAATATTTTCTGGATACGTTATAAGGCAGAATCCTTTCCGCTGCAGTCAATTTTTTATGTTAGCTCTTCGAGAACTAGACTCCACTGCTGACAGGGAACCAGCTCGGTTCACAGAGAGTAATAGGTAGGCTCTTCTCTTTTCCTAGAAGTTAAATAGGGTCTGAAAATACAGCCTCAACTGTGGCATTACAACGGGCCTCTTTGGCCTAAATTGCCTTTTTAGGCAGACACTCTAACTTAACCTGAGCATTTACTATTCGTGACTTCGTGAGTAGGTTGTGACTATAGATTTTGTATTTAAAGAAATCCCTTTTTACGCAACCACACTAATCTTACAGAATTTTTTAAGATTGCAAGAGCAGGTTTTACTTCCTCCTAAAATTACAAAGAGAAGCTCTAAAAATCGACATTTTTTATAGAGGATTCACGCAATGATTAAAAACGTTCAAGTTCGAGGTGATTATGTATTGCACATAGGGACCGTGGGCACAGGCATTCTTAAGAAGGGAGGTAATGTCAAGTTGAAGCAACCATACGGTAACTCATATCCTCAATTGAAAGGAAAGGCTCCCAGACAAGAGAACAAACAAGTTCACTGCAAGGAAACGATGTGAGTCTTACCCTAATAATTACAGAGTTGTGAGCATCGGCAAACCTATAAAAATTTAGATAAGCTAAGCCTAAGCTATACCTAATGGTGATGAGAAAGCCCCACCGAGATGTTTGATCCTGACACGGCCGAGGGCCTCAAGTGACAGTGTTCTGCTGTCTAATCCTTTTCCAAACAGAAGCGACAGGTGTCTTCTTCAGCTGGCCCCATCTTTTATAGGTGGTATACCAAGGGGCAGTAACCAGTTAGAATTCCTTTTATGAGCCTTAAATCTGGTCTGCTGAGTGAGAGCAGGACTTCCGTTTTCTGTTGTGAGGAGGTTATAAACCTCCTTGCTTGTTGTAGCCCTGGAGTATTTGACCAGTGTGAGTGCTTCCGTTTGCCCCCCCCCCTCTTCCCAACATGACCTGTTGCTTTTCGAGTAGCCACAGAATGGCTCAGGTTCGATGAACTGAGAATCTGCATCTTTTGATGACAGGTGATCCACCTTCTCATTGCCTTCAATGCCCTCGTACCCTGTTACCCAGGCTAACGACAGTCCCAGGCAATTTTAGACTCAAAGGTGTAGGACCCCAGAGTTTGAGTGCCGCCTGGTTGTCAGACATTATGTATATTTTGGCACCGCGTATATTAAAAACAGGATACAGCGATAATTTATTATTTTATTATTGATAATATTTTAATGTTGATATTTATTTTTTTATACTTTAGAAATTTAAATTTTTTTCCAAAAAAAAACCAGGATCGGAAGATCGATCTACTGGAATCGATTTTTCCAACCAATCGATACTTAAAATCGGTTAAAGGTAAAAGTCCTATCTTTCTCCATTCGATCTGTATCCCTAATGACTGCTGAGTTAAGCTTTGGTCCAGTTTCACATCTTTGTCGTCTCCAGATTTCTTTTGCGATTTGTCTTTGCGGATAAAAAGGAACTTGATGGTCTACCACGTAATGGCGTGAGTTCGTTTGTGCCAATTAGGCACAATGTTTAACCTAACTCAATTCGAAAGGCATCTAAGTCCAGGTCTGGCAGCTGTTCTTGTTTCTGTACTCTTCTATAAAATAGATAGGCATTTACAATGGTGATATCTAGTAAATGGTGGAAAATTCTCATATACCATTTCCTTGATCTAATTTTTATCCGATATCTTCCTATTACGCTGTCTAATAAATCAACACCCCCCATATGTTTATTGTAGACTTTCACAATATTTGGCCACTCAATGAAGAGGACTTTTCGAACTGTTTAGCGGTGTACAGTGAATGCCTTCCGGCTTATGTCGACACTAGAGTGACGGGCTTATTGTCCTTCCAGACAACGGCAGAAACGTCTACGTCATCAATTGTTGTAACATTCTAGACGGAACTTCTTGCTACGTTTTCTTTAAATCACTTTCGGATGGTAGCTTGCAATTTGGAAAGCGATTTCTCCTAACAGTTCTCACAGAATGTATGCCCTTTTTCTCTAAATCCAGAACTAGAAGAAGTGTTGTGTAATAGTTGTCAAAGAAAATTTTATATCCAAGATGCTTCGGAATAAAACGAGTCAATCTTGTCACAACATTGACAGTTCCTTCGAGATCTGGTTCGTCAGCTAAAATTTTATCTGGCTAGCTTACTTTGCCGGTGTAAATCTCAAAATTGTATGAGTATCCGGATACGCCCCTTAAAACAAATAGTTTTTATTCCCACTTGTGAGGCTTAGCTGGCATATATTGCTTCATGTAGCTTTTAGCTTTTGTTGCACAAATCTGTTCATCACGTGTATTGGCTATTTGAACTACTGACATGAGAACGCATGTGCCCAACTATCATCTAAGTTGCGCTTTGGTAAGAAAAAACGGATATTCGGGATCCCTTTGCGTGCTGTATGTATGTAAGGGTTTCATCAATAATCACATCCAGTAAATCTTCGGAGAAGAAAAATTTGTATGGAGAATCCATTGCAATTATATCATCTGTCAGGGTGGAATTTCCTTGAAAAGAAACAGATTCATGACTTCGATAATTACTTTTGTTCTTCCAAAAGTCCGACCGTTTCCCTTTTAAATTTTTTTTTCATAGGCATTTCTTGGATTTCTGGTACTTTTTCTCTGCAAATCTGTACCTCTTAATTTTTTTTTATTTATATATGATGATGCCAAAGCTCAGGGGATGCCCTATGATGCTTAAGCACAGCCTTGGCAGGAAAGGAATTAAGGATGACGGAAATGGGTTAGCAGGTTGGGTGAAGGAGGTGTCGATGTACGCCCCGTTTGAAAGTTTAAGGCTGATAAGACGAGGGAAAAACAGAAGATGGTAAACTGTTCCTCATTCGTGTTGTTCTGCTTAGAAAAGATTCCGGAAATTTTACGGTACGTCCAAATTTGACCTGGAGAGTATAAGGGTGGGAGCGATTTGTAGATCTTGTATCACGCGTTGCTATGTGTCTACAAGGAATCAGGCTAGCAATTTCGATAGAACAGCGGCCATGGAAATAACGATAGAAGAGCGAGAGACAACCGACATGCCGTCGATGCTCCAGAGAGTCAAGGCCCTCAGAGATTGAGGGATCGTCAATAAGCTTAATAGCTTTACGCTGGACTTTGTCTAACGCGGACAGTGCGGTGTGTCCGGCCCCTGCGCAAATATGGGAATTATATTCAAGTCTAGGCCTAATGTGGGACTTGTAGATCAGCGCTAAGTCAGGTGAGGTGAAATATTTCTTACATCTCTGTAGAAAACCCAAACATTTCATCGCACTTTTAGCGATTGCAAATATATGATCAGTCCAGCTAAGATTGCTGGATATCTCGATACCCAAGATATTTAGGGAGGGTGAATTGGGTATATTCACTCCGTCGACTGAAATGGGTTGGGGGTGAACTGGGCGTTTTTTAAGGGACATTAAACAGCATTGAGTTTTGGATGCATTAAACGTAACACGATTTGCTCTGCCCCAAGCAAGGACCATAGAAATGTCGTGGTTTAATGATCTAAACATGCGTTCCCGATTGGCTTCTGTAGCATTTCCATGTGAATTCATTACAGAATCAAATGGGTACGCGAAATCAAAGGAGCTGTCGTCGGCGAAACTATGAATAGGATTGAGAGTAAGGGATAAGAGATCATTAATCAAAAGAAGAAATAAGGTTGGTGAAAGAACTGAACCCTGTGGTACACCGGAATTTATTTCGTGGGAATCAGATGTTACTCCGTCAATTACTACACGAATTGAACGGCCTGACAAAAAACTGTCTATCCATTTAACGAGGGTAGGGTGCAGACCAAATGTTTGAAGTTTGGCTAAAAGGGCAGCATGCCAGACTCTATCAAAAGCCTTTGAAATATCAAGAGCTATGATTTCAGACTTACCAAAATTATGAAGACAACGTTCCGTTAGAGCCGTTAGTAAGTCTCCGGTTGAGCGGCCAGTGCAGAAACCGTACTGGTAATCGTTGATAAGATGGTTGATTTCTAGATATTTCAACAACTGAGAGTTGTTGAGTGATTCAAAAACTTTAGATATGATCGAGGTTAGTGCAATTGGTCTGTAGTTAGAGGGGTCGCATGCCTCTCCTTTTTTAAGTATCGGCTGGACATGAGCAAGTTTCCATACACTTGGAAACATTCCTGTTGAATATGACAGGTGAAAAATTTTGCGCAAATGTTTAGCCAAAGCAGAGGCGCAGCATTTTAAAGCAAGGGGCGAGAAACCATCAGGCCCAGTAGCTTTGGACACGTCGAGTGTTGAAAGTACTTCTAAAAACTTTTGTCTACATTGTGATAGAGATGGAAGTGGCTGCGATGAAGGTGGTAAGTATGAATTAGCAGCAAACAGGTTGGCCTTGTCCTATGAGTCAGTAAAAACATTCCAATTATAAATGAGTGGTGGTGTTGACGAACAGGTGAAATTGTTCTTTACGGTTTTTACTAGAGACCAGAAGCCCTTACTACCCTTTTGGGTAGAAAAAACCTTCCGTCTGATGTTCTGGTCGAAATTGAACTTTGCCCGACTAATTGCTGAATTGCAAATATTCCGCGCATCTCTATAGATACGTCTCAATTCCTCTGAAGGGCGAAATTTATATGCCTGGAAGGCTGCTTCCTTCTTTTTAATGGCTGCGAAACATTCATTATTGAACCAATTGGTGTTAGTTGGTTTGATGTTCTTGAAGCTATGAGGAATAAAGCGATGCATTCCAAACCAAAGGATGTTTAAGATATAATCGGTGCATTTGTTAACGTCTCTCGCAGAAAAGCAATCGGACCAATCCAGCTCTCTGAGATACTTATTAAGTCCCGCCCAATCAGCATTTTTATAATGCCACACTAATCTTTTGGTGGAATTTAGGTTAGTGGTTATCAGAGAGGAGATGGAGAATTTGGCGGAGATTAGACAATGGTCCGAATTACCCAAGGGAGACGTCACCGAAACCGAGTATTTTTCAGGATGCGATGTTAGAAATAGATCTAAAAGATGCGCGTTGTGCCCCAAAGTATCAGGAACACGTTCAACTCAACTCCTCCATTTCCATCAACCTCTTGTTAAACTAATCTTATTATAGTCGATAGTCATGAGATTTCAATCGCATCAATGTCTTCAACAAACTCGTCTTCACTGTTATCCCAGGTGTTTAAAATTTCTTCAATTTCCTCATCTGTAATGCGAGTCATTATTCTGAAATAAAATGTTCCGCATTAGATTTTTGTATGCGTAAATGCATGGCGTTGCAGATCTGCAAAACTACTTTGTCCTAAAAAATATAGCACCCTATATAGCAAACCTAACATAAAGAAAATATTTCCGAGAAAATTATGAGTATAGCCAAAAGGCAACGTCTGTCTTTACAAATGATTCACGACAGACTGACTTCGACACGAACTAGACATTATAGCGTATGTGAAGTGAACCCCTTAAGTAAGCAAATAAGCGAGAAAGGCAAACAAATATTGGTCAGAATCTTCCAAATCTTAGCCGATAATTTGTTTTGCATATACTGTTGCATATCTGCATTTAAAGGTTAAAGTTAATTTTAGCCAAAAATGTTTTTATTTCTAATATAGTCATAAGTTTCAACAAATTTATGATCAACAACTTAACTATTCTATTAAATTAAAACTTCGGCAGAGTTTGAAGAGTTTAAATATAACATGCGATTTGGTAACCACGAAATATTTTACTTAAAGTAGATTACCTAGTAGTTTTTAACCGACTTCCCAAAAACAAAGAGGTTCTAAATTCTACGCGTATTTTTTTGAAATATTTTTTTTTATGTCTATTTTTTATTTATTTATTTTTTTTTATGTCTGACCGTGCATAACTTCGTAACGCGTCAACCGATTTTGATGATTCTTTTTTTGTTGGGTAGAGTATGTTCACCGTTTGGTACCATTTAAAAAAAATGTTTGGTAGGGTGGGGGTGGGGATGGGGGTGAAACCTAACTTTGTAACGCGTGGTCCGATTTGGATGATTCTTTTTTTTGTTGTACAGAGTATGATCCCCCATTGCTAATAGGAGAATAATTTGTGCTAATAGGAGAATAATTTGGTCCTCTGGTGAAAGGTGTGGGGGGAGGGGTAGTCTAACTTCGTAACGCGCGGACCGATTTGGATAATTCTTTTTCTATTGGGTAGAATATGATCTACGAGAAAACAAATGTTGCTGGGGTGGAGGTGGGAGAAGGGGGTGGAACCTAACTTTGTAACGCGTGGTTCGATTTGGATGGTTCTTTTGCTGTTGTATAGAGTGTGATCCCATTGCTAATAGGAGAATAATTTGGTCCTATAGTGGTGGTGGGGGAGGGGTAGGGGTAGTAACTTTGTAACGCGTGGACCGATTTCGATGATTCCTTTTATGTTCGGTAGAGTATGTTCCTTGATTTATACCATGAGAAAAAAAGTTCAGTGGAATGGGGGTGAGGTAGGGGGTTAAAATTAACTTTTAACGCGTGGACCGATTTGGATGGTTCTTTTTTCGTTGTATAGAGTAGAACACACTAAAAAGTGAAAAATAAAATAGTTTTTTAAAAAAAAGTTGAACCGACCTCACAAAAAGCGCTAAAAAGCATAAAATAATTTTTAATTTTATATCTATTACGACATTTTGAAGTCGGTGCAAATTAAACAAATAAAACAACTGCATAACCACAATTTAAAATAATACATAATACTACCTGAACGTTTCAGCTTACGGGATCATAAGAAATGACGATTAAATACTTTTGTTGTAGTTGTTTGGTTTGTTTGATTTTCACCGACTTCAAAATGTCGTAATAGATATAAAATTAAAAATTATTTTATGCTTTTTAGCGCTTTTTGTGAAGTCGGTTCAACCTTTTTTTTAAAAAACTATTTTATTTCTTATATTTAGCTACATATTTTTGTGTAACCTCAAGTCGGGATACAGCACTATGTCAAGTACAAGAAAACTCCTTAGATAGGGACATAGTTGAAATAATTCCTTCTAGTTAGAAGTAAATTTGTGAATAAGGTAAGTTTTAAAACATCCTTCTGTTTTTTAATGTCCCTAGAATTTTTTTAAAATTATGTTAGATTAAGTTTTTATTATATTAAATTTGTTGCCGTAACAATATATTATTAATTTCAATACTAACTGAGAGACGTAACATGATAACTTAGTGTCCTGATGATTCCCTGCTTTGAATTTATAGAACAATGTACACATTTGTTAACCCCGCCTAAAAGGAGTTGGAAAGAATTTCAAACCTGTATGGGGAGAATAAAATTTCCTATACAGTCCTACAGACAAGACGAAAGTATGTTGTGAATTCACCAAAACAAATTTTATACAACCACTTGAGATTGGGGATGCCCTCGACCGTAATAACTTTAATATCATTGTCGGGAACTCTTCAATACGGAAAAGGAAACAAATGAAAGATATTCTTTCACTTTTCAAAGAACATAAATTTGATTATGGAAGTCAAGTATACTTCACTTGACTTCAATGTGCAAAATCATGCAAATCGGAGAAAACAAATCAATAAGGTCGACCTTCACGTTTATAAAAACAAAATCAGTATTTGGATGAATACTTCCACATAGTCGACAAACAACGAGAGTTTTAGAATAATTTTGTAAGAGTTCGGCCCTTTTGTTTTCTTATCATCAACTTTTATTCCTTTTCACATTTGAGTGAATTTGGTTCGATTTCCATATTGGGGTCCAACAATTTAAAAAAGGAAAACGACACTAATGTACGATGGTCAGGAATAATAAACACATAATTGACGAAGATATGTATGTGATGAAATACCTGAAACCTATGCTTGGAAGATTTAATAAGCAAGTTTTAGATTTCTTGGAAATTTATATTACATAATTTCGATTTGAATGTGATTTCGAACCATACATAAAATAACAAAAATTCGATATCGTAGACTTTTCGATAGATGAGACGTTTTAAATGAAAATGGTCCGTTTAGGAAGTCCTTCTAATTTTATGTTCCAATGTATTAGAAAAATTTCAATCAGCTTAAAATATTTTTTTTTAAATTTTTAAATCTGAAATTTCGGAAATTTTACAATTAAAACGGCTCGAATATTTGTCTTGTCTGAAATTTAAAAAGGGTGTTTGGCAGCTCGATGCAGAGCCTTGTGGAGGTGATAGGTGAGATCATTTAGACTCTATTAAGCTAAACATACCTTAGTACGCAGTCTTTTTTTTATGCCTCACCGGGCATAACTTCGTAACGCGGTGATCGATTTGAATGATTCTTTTTTTCTTGGTTAGATTATGTTCACCGATTGATACCATGTCAAACAAATTTTTGGTGGTGTGGGGTGGGGGTGAAATCTAACTTTGTAACGCGTGGATTGATTTGGATCAATTGGAACCTACCCAGGACGGTTTTTAAAATTTTCTGAACTTCTTGATTAGGTAAAATTTGACTGAAATATTAAAAAAATTACCTAAACTGTATAGGAACATATTTTTTAATTGCATAATATATCATATATTATGTACATCCATTTGTTGATAGATTTCTTTGAGCTATACAATATATGTTTTTTAAATAAAATTAAATAATCATCATTAATCACGTATTAAAATTATTCTAAAAAAAATCGATATTGTGGTGGAGCCCCACTCATGTAAAATTACGCTTATGAATAATAATTAACGTTGTTGAATGAATATTTGAAAATAAATAAATAAATAATAAATAATCTGGTCTAGTTATACCGATACGGACGTATGAAGCGTTGAAATTTAAAAAAAAAATTTAACTTTAATGAAATAAAATTAAATAAGGGTTGAAACTGTCTTCCCCAGTTCCTAATATAAAAAATAAAGTCTCCTAAAATAGTTTTACTTCATAAGGACATTTTAAACCTCATTTAAGTGTGCAACCCCGATTCTATACAATTACCCCTTCTAGTTTTCTGAAATGAGCATCTTCTTATATGACTGAGCATTCTCAGAGTGTACTGTATCGTGACGCCCTTTCTCAACTCGTCAGGGGTTCCTCAGGGAAGCCACTTTAGACCACAGCTATTTATTATTTACATCTGACAAATTCAAAAATGTTGTGCTATGCTGACGCCGCTAAAAGATTTTTTTATTTCCTTTTAAATTCTGACGTTGACACCTTCCAAAGATGGTTTTTTAACAGTGTTTTTTTGGTTATTGATAAATGCACTGACGATCATCGTTCAATTTTAATTACTCTAGTGACAGATATTTATTATCTAGACTTAACATCGCCATAAGCTTAGGCATTGTCCTTAATTCGCATTTGTAATTTTCTGACCATATCGATTTTATCGTGAATAAAGCCAATGCTACTTTTGGGTGAAGAGGCGGTCCAAGTAATTCAACAACCAGATGCTTTACAAAACTGCTTTATTTGACCTTTCAAGACTCATTCTTGAGTACAACTAGTCAAGTCACCTTACTACTACATATATATGTATATATCTTCAAATAGTTTTCGAGCTTCGAAAAATTGAAAGGATGTATCGTAAATATTTTGCGAATATACAGTGTTGGAAAGGGTCTACGAAGGGGAGGCGGGATAAATGGCACATACAATTCTATTGAGCGAAAGCCAATCAACTGTTGTCATTTACCTATCTCACGATGTGCAAAAAGTATTCCTCAAATATTCTGTAAAAGACAAATTATAATTTTGGTGTACAAATTACTCCCCCCATAAACCATCTCCAACTCTCAATGTATTTCGGGAATTTGGGAAGGTACAAACTCAAATGTAAACAAACAGTGATATTTCGGGCAAATTTCTAATGCGACAATACCATTTTCATCCGATAAAGCGATAATGAGGAATAGTCTAACCCACGTGTTTTTATACAATTATATTGAGGGGCTTCCCCTCTATAGAGCGGTATGTAATTTTTCTCGTTGAAATAAAGAATGAAGGGGGGGTTGACAAGTTTTTCCGTTATTTTATTAACACAATATTGAAGATACATCGTTTAAATTTTTTAAGCTGGAAAACTATATGAAGATATGCTTTCGGAGCAGAACATGTATATGCAGGGTGATTCAGATCTGGTATGCAAAAATAAGAGAGGTGATAGATCTCATCTAGGTAAACAAAAAATTGTATGGCAGTTACGGGGGAGGGGGGGGGGGGGGGTAATCTCAACCATTTGAGAGATCCTGGTTGAGATTGGCCCCTCCAAAAAATTTGCAATTTTCGTGGTAGGCACATCAATATTTGATTCTTATCTTTTTATTTACTCAACGCAAAGACATCAAGCAAACGCGAAAACACTACTACTCCAATAACCTTTCGAAAATTGGCATACATATTGATATAACTCCTAGCATTGAAGATACAGAAAGGGAAAAAATGTTTTGCAATTACCTAAAATTTAGCATTTTCAAATTGTTTTTCTCGGAATTCATACAATTAATATACCCGTTTTTTCTTTTTATTAAATTAATCATTACGTTACGTTTTCAAAAAGATACAACATGTCCAGATAGGGAAAGGATATATAAATCAACACATAGAAAAAAATATCGGAAAATGTTATAAAAATCTGCAATTTAGACAAATTAAACACAAATTAACCCTAAAATGCTGTTACGGAATTCGAAACTTATTACAATTAATCCTTGTAATTTCGGTATTTTCGTCACTGCAGTCCCAATTCTGCTAACAAATTCGCCTGTATTGTTAACTGGCCTTGAATAAACTTCATCCTTTATTGTTCACCATAAGCCAAAGTCCAACAGGGTAAGATCTGGAGATCTAACAGGCCAAGGAATCGGTGCACCGCGTCCAAGCCATCGGTCAGGAAATTTTTTACTCAGTATTGCCTTTGCAATGGTACCAGAATGCGCTGGTGCTTCATCGTGTTGGTAAAATATTGCCCTAAGATTATCCATACGAATTCAGGTGTCCTCTAGTAGATCCGGCAGTATATTGTCTACAAATTCCATATAATATTAGTTACTAAGCACTTGCGGCAGAATGAATGGTTCTACTAAATATGTCTCGGTAATCTGATGATATTGGCTCAAAATTTCGGATGGAGGGAGGACCTCTTGTCTTATGTGGGTTAGTATCCGACCGAGCTAAGTAGATTGTGGTAGTTTGTGACACCATCCTCGTTGAACTTAGATTCAACCGTCGACAGAATTCGGACCAGAATCGCCCTAGTCTCCATGTCGCATTCCAGAGACTAAGTAAAAATTTTAGTCTTCCCTTAGAATATCCTTGAACTGAGTTGTGATGATATGAACCCTCAAAACTTTAACTGAGGTCACTCTTAGTCATCTTCCGACTAGTCTCGAACTAGATTCAGGGTCTTGCCCGATGAGGGTGATTATTAGATGTTCGAGATCGGTAGAATCTTTTGATGTTTAAATTCGCAGTTCCGTGCTGTTTTAAGTTACAATTCCGGTCTCTCTTAACAATCGAAAAGTCCGAGGAAATACCCCTCTGCGGTACACGCAGATTATGGAATTTCCTTTTGCATTCCAGTAGAGCCACTTTTTCGTTTAGGTCTACTACACATACACAATAAATGTAAATTATGTCTGGGTATTCCTCAAAGATAAATTCTGCAAACTTCTAATAATTTTAGCTTAACCGCGTTGGTTTCAAAAAATCTACAGTTTTTTTTGCATTTTTCGAATCTAGATCGTGTCAGGAACATACCATGGAAATTATATAGCGGAATTATTATTATCTCATGATGTCAGAGATTCTCAAACACAGATCCGTGTGCCATTTTTATAACGCTCCGTCGCGGCTGCCCGGAAACTTGTTTTACGAATTTTACCAAGGACGTCCAGACGTTTTATTTTATGCTTTGTACAATCTGTGTATGCGTTTATTCTGTAAGCTACATATGTTGAATTTGTGGGTTCGTTCAGTTTGAAAGGAAGCTTGACGTCGGAAACAGATTTTTTAAATATACATATATATGATGTTGCCAAAACTCAGGGGATGCCCTATAATGCTAAAGCACACCCTCGGCAGGAAAGCAATTAAGGATGAGGGAAATGGGTTCGAAGGAAGAGTAAAGGAGGTGTCGATGCACGCCCCATTTGAAAGTTTCGGACTCATATGACGAGGGAAAAACAGAAGATGGTAAACAGTTCCACATTCGTGTTGTTCTGCTTAGATACGTCGAAAATTTGACCTGGAGAGTATAGGGGTAGGAGGTACTTGTAACTCATATATCGCGCATTGTCATGTGTCTACAAGGAATCAGGCTAGCAATTCCGTTAGAATAATACCCATGGAAATAGCGATAGAAGAGTGAGAGACAATCGACAATCCGCCGATGCTCCAGAGAGTCAATGCCCTCAGAGATTGAGGAATCGTCAATAAGTTTAATAGCCTTATATAGCCAAATATTGGAATTATATTAAAGTCTAGGCCTAATGTGGGACTTGTTCGTCTCTGTAGAAAACCCAAGCATTTTCTTGGATATCTCAATACCCAAGATGTTTAGGAAGGGCGAATTGGGTATATTCACTCCGTCGACTAAAATGGGTTGGGGCTGAACCGGGCGTTTTTTTAGGGATATTAAACAGCATTGAGTTTTGGATGCATTAAACGAAACACGATTTGTTCTACCGCAAGCGAGGATCATAGAAATATCGAAGTTTAATGATCTAAACATGCGTTCCCGATTGACTTCTGTAGCATTTCCACGTGAATTCATTACAGAATCAAATGAGTACGCGAAATCAAGGGTGCTGTCGTCGGCAAAACTATGAATAGGATTGAGAGTAAGGGATAAGAGATTATTAATAAAAAGAAGAAATAAGGTTGGTGAAAGAACTGAACCCTGAGGTACACCGGCATTTATTTCGTAGGAATCAGATGTAACTCCGTCAATTACTACACGGATTGAACGGCCTGACAAAAAACTCTCTATCCATTTAACGAGGGTAGGGTGCAGACCAAATGTTTGAAGTTTGGCTAAAAGGGCAGCATGCCAGACTCTATCAAAAGCCTTTGAAATATCAAGAGCGACGATTTCGGACTCACCGAAATTATGGAGACAATGATTCCAACGCTCCGTTAGAGCCGTTAGTAAGTCTCCGGTTGAGCGGCCAGCGAGGAAACCGTACTGGCAATCGTTGATTAGATGGTTATTTTCTAGATATTTCATCAACTGAGACTTGGGGATTGATTGAAAAATTTTAGATATGATCGAATTTAGTGCTATTGGTCAGTATTTAGAGGGGTCGCATGCCTCTCCTTTTTAAAGTATCGGCTGGATATGAGCAGGTTTCCATACACTTGGAAACATTCCCGTTGAATATGACAGGTGAAAAGTTTGCGGGGCGAGAAATCATCAAGCCCAGTAGCTTTGGATACGTTGATTTTCGAAAATACCCTAAAAACTTCTTGAGTACGATAGTGTAGCGGCTTTTGCCTACTAGTGTACTGTGATGATCAAGATGGAAGTGGCTGCGATGAAGTTGGCAAGTACGAATTAGCAACAAAATTAGCAGTAATCATGTTACCTTGTCCAATGAGTTAGTAAAAATATTCCCAGTATAAATGAGTGGTGGAGTTGACGAACAGGTGACATTGACCCTAAAAACATAAAAGAAATTTTTTTTAAAATGTCGACTATATTGCGAAATTCTTAAATTTTGAAAATTGCGTTTGTCAAACGATAGCCAAGGGGATAATAAAATTAAATCTTTTTCGATTTTTTGTGTTAGAAGACTTTCATGAGCTGAATGTCAACCGTTTTGATATGAACTCTTCCTAAGGGGTACTTCAAAGACGAACAAAGGTCAAACCAGAAACAAAAATGAGTTGAACCCACAAAAACCGCATTTCAGTCGCATCCTTGGTGTCCCTACGACTCATCCTCAAAAAACAGTATCAAAAACGGCGTCGTAAGTAGTTATCGACTACAACTATGTTCAGCAAGAATGATTGCCCTGACCCCCTTTTATAAATAAATGTCCATGCGGTATTAGCAACAGAACGACAGGATACTTGGATTTGGACACTGGCCAGCACATGCTATTATCGGCAATAAAATAAAATACAATAACATTTTTATAACTTTTTTGCAACAATACTTAAAATTAATTACCTCTGTGCCCTAAACAAACATTTTCAACCCCTTGTCTTAGAATTTTTGTTTACTTAAAGAATTTCTTGCCTAAAGTGCAATGAAATAATTAGGCAGTCAGGGATCTCAAAGGATGTGGGTTTTCTAATCGTTTCCATACCGTGAAAATTACAAATTTAGGAATCACCCTGTAACTTCCAAACGGTTGATTTTTCCATAAAATTTTTTGTTTGGCTAGGTGAGGTCTATCCCCCCCATTTTTTTTGGTACACCAGATCTGAAACCCGCTGTATTTATATTCTTGTTCAGTATAATCTCCTCTACAGCATACTAAAATTTCAATAAAATCGGAGTTGAGGGGTTCCACTGCACAATTACCCTGTATATTTTTAATAAAATGTATGTAGATTTTCTGTCAAATACTACTATAATACTGCAGGAAGTTTAATGGAATTTGAACTTCTACTTTCCTTTACACATTTGCTTCAACTATAGTATTCAAAGCTTTTAACTCAAAATCAAGATTCTTGGATATGCAACTTTTGTGCAGTTAAACATCTTAATCTCTTGGTGATACGGGCGAGCACCATATGGCTATATGACACCTTCGCCCAGAGTGAGTTATACATAAGTTACCCATTGATTTAACCTATTGATTTGATTTGACTCATCATCAGTACTGGGCACTGGGCAGTACACATATGTCCGAATATAATACAATAAGACTAAGAAAAGATACCCTAGTTGACGTTGACAAAATTTCCGAAGCGTTGTCGACCGTCAATTATAGTATACACCAAAATCGACCAATTAAATAAATTTCACTTCTATCGAACTTAAATACAACCGAAGACCGACCAGCCCATCAAACACAATATACTACTTGTAATTTGTCTGCCAATTTCTTTTATGTTACCTTTTATTACTAAGCGTAGAATAGAAACAATTTTTCTGTAAGGATTAGATTTATCTTATCGCTTTATGAGTAATTTAATTTACTCTAACGGGTGCATGGCACATTTCTCATTCCTTTATTGGTGTTCATAAAGTCAGTTATTGATTTGTAAGCCCATACGAAAGTTAGTACGAATTTGTAATAAAACTTAGCAATACGTATTTTATTACTGTATTTTATACTATGTACCTACCAAGAAGTACGTCTTCTGTATTAATAAAAAGGAAACTCTATAGTATAGTAAAATTGGTAATAGCCAAAAGAACACAAGAAATAATTAAAAAAATTTACAGGAGAGAAGATACATTTTGACGACAGAAATCTTTATGAAAGTTTTGTTACAACCTAACAATTAAGAGTGTTTTAATTTAATGCTGAAAACTGAATTCCAAAAATAATATACACGCTAAGAAATTAAAAAAAAATTTTAAAATTTAAAATAAAAAGGTAGAAAAAGGTTATGCAAATTTAAGTAGTGAATTGCATATAGAAACCCTATGTACCCTTTGGTCATGTAGTGATTCTATGCCCAAAAAAAAAAGTTTATTATTGAACATATGGGAATTAAAAGGTCTGTCTGTTTACTCGAGAGTTTTTAAACAAAACCGAAAGTTTTCGTCCACACTGCGTCTGTTTACTTTTGTACTTGAAGAAATTTGACAGTCGAGTAATTACCCCTTCTGCCCAAATTTTACACACACCTTTTGTTATGGTTGGCAACTAACAGCTGATTGATGTTTGGCAAGTTAGAGCTTAGAAGTAAAATTGAAATAAGCACTGGGAACTATTAACTTTTTCAGTAAATTGTTGTTCATTTTTCTTTCCTTCTTGTAAACGCACTGATCTTTGCACTGAAATTTACTTCTGACAGTTCTTCAGTTTCCATCAATTTACTCAGAAAGCATCTGTTAACTTTCGCATTTTCATCCGCTACCCCAGAAGAACGATTTTTACTTAATTTTTACCCACTTTTTACACACAGAAGTAAACAGACAGACATAATAAATTACGGAATATCTATTGACTTTTATGGAACCGTCATTCAATTCCCCAGAAAAAGTTACACCGGCTTCATATGTATGTCAGGTGTCGTCAAAACATAAAGTTTTGACAGTTTCGGGTGGTTCAAGTTTCGTCCCCGCGAGTTCATAGTTTGTGTAATTTAAGTGTTTTCGAGTGGAGTTCCAGTTAATTGATAGTTTCATTGTTTATAGTTGCAATGTGTGTACCTGTAGTTTGTGTTTAATTAAGTAAAAAGTAAATTTCATTAAATTAAAAATGTGTGAGACCTGTCACAATTGCAGTATATTGATTTATATCACCTGTGATAGCACTAAATATGTACAAAAATTGTGTTATAGTGCAGTATTAGACTAAGAGTAGTCATTTCAAAAGTCATAAAAAGTCACGCACTAAATCCGACAAAGTCGCAGAATGTATTACCCCAAAATTATTAATATCTCAGTTGACAGGTAACACAATACCTCAGGGAAGTCATCTGGGCCCGATTTTATTTATTATATACAGCAATGATGTACAGTGACTCACACTGAAACACATCCACTAGTATATTTTACACTTTCGAGGAGAAAAATCACACAAAAGTGAAACTTGGTAAAATATATTTTAGATATATTATAACTCTGTTCGAAAAGGTCATAAAAACATAAAAATGTAGAACATTTCATCACTAAAAAAAATAAAACAAAATAATTCTTAAAAATATGACAAAATTTTAGCTCACAATGAAACTCATCCAAGCAATCAATTGCTTTTGTAATATATAAAGAGGTATGTTTTTTTATTTTCTAGTATTTTGTTGGATACCCCTTGTTAGCCTCTTCAGCTAGTAATCCAGATGGCATTGATTCGACCAGCTTTCTCGTAAAACTTGAAGGTATTTTTTTCCACTTATTTTGTAACAATTTCTTTCTTCTTCTTTTTTCGAAATTGGATGATTCCCTATTTGTTTTCCTCAATGAGCCCATAAATGTTCTATTACATTTAGGTCAGGGGATTGAGCCGGGGTTTTTAGGACCTTTGGACAGTTGTAGAGCAGCCACTCCCTTGCAATATGTATGCTTAGGATCTTTGTCCTGATAAAAATGGAATGACTCTAGAATTCCGAGCTTCTGCGCACTCTGCTTAACATTCTTTTTAAGAATGTCTAGATAGACTCACTTGTCAATTATGCCTTCAATAAAATGAAGCTGCCCAACACCTGAAGCAGATATGCAGCCCCATACTAAGCCAGAACCGCCTCCATGCTTGACAGTTGGGCAAAGGTTACACACCTTTGTCTCTTCATTAACTTTCCGCTGAATTGTTACTTTTCCATCGGAGCCGAAAACGTTAAACTTGCTCTCGTCAGTGAAAAGAACCTGATTAATATTTTTATTTTTAACTTATTTTTAAGCATGCTATTAAATTTACCTTTTCCCAGAAGGGTTCGTCTTTGCGAATGTATACCTTTGCGAACTCCAATCTTGACTTTTTGTTCCTGGAACTAACTAACGGCTTGTTGCGGGCTATATTTTCATTGCAAACTTCTTGGAACTTTCCAGCATGGCTTTATGAAAGGTTGGTCTATTGCGACTAACCTACTGGAATTGTCAAATTTCTGCTTATCCAAAATTGAGGATGGAAAGGAAGTGGATTGTATCTTTACAGATTTTAGCAAGGCATTCGACAGAATAAGCCACCAAATTTTGATTCACAAGTTGACGGATTTCCTTCATTGTTTGTAGACTGGGTTCGTTCTTACCTACTAAATCAGACTCAGCGTGTCTCCTTTCGTGGATCACTATCCAAGTTTATTTTTAATTCCTCTGGCGTACCTCAGGGAAGTCATCTGGGTCCGATTTTATTTATTATCTACATCAATGATGTATCTTTATTCTTGAAATATTCAAAAATTCTTTGTTATGCTGACGACGCCATAATTTTCCGTGTTGTGTCCTCTATTCGAGACTGTGAATTTTTAAATTCTGACTTAGACGCTTTCTACAACTGGTGTTCTGATAACTACCTTCTCCCCAATATTAGTAAGTGTACGTCTATGTCTTTTTCTCGTAGAAAGAATCCTCTCGACTTCAACTACACCATGCATGGCTGTGTTGTGAAAAAAATTAATAGGATCAAGGACTTGGGTGTCTGGTTGAACAGTCGTTTTACGTTTGACGACCACATTGATGAGATAGTTATTAAGGCTAATTCTACTTTGGGTCTTATAAAAAGATGGGCAAAGAAATTTGACGACCCTTATATCACCAGGCTTCTCTACTGTACCTTTGTTAGGTCTATTCTGGAGTTTGCTAGTTGCAGGGCCGCCGACAGGGGGGGGGGGCGAAAGGGGTAAACCCCCGGGCCCGGGCTTTGAAAGGGCCCCGTCATCTAAGTCATCAACAGAAAAATTTTTCCATTTTAATTATTTATATAAAAAAAATGCTTCACGATTGAAAAAGTGTACTATACTAGACAGATTTTAAACTGAAAGTCAATCATTCGATTGTATATGGGCCCGTAAACGCTAAGTGCCGGGCCAGAAATTCGTTTCGCGGGGGGCCCGTATGTGGTACCACCGTGCCCGAATTTTGTCTCTACGGGCCTGGCTAGTTGTGTTTGGTCACCATTTTATCGTGACTCAATTGACCGGGTAGAGGCAGTCCAGCGCCGTTTTGTTCGCTTTGTACTTCGTGGGCTTCCTAGGAGCGACCCTCTTATCCTACCGCCGTACTCAGATAGGCTTAAGCTCATAAAACTAGACTCTCTTGAATTCAGATGTAACATCTCTAGAACTGTTTTCGCTTTTGAATGTCTTCAAGGTAATGTTGACTCTCCAGTCTTGTTGTCTTCTTTTAATATATCGATTCCAAGTCGCTCCTTGAGAAATCGAAATTTTCTTAAAATTCCACAGCATCGCACAAATTACGGTTTTCACGAGCCCGTCACGTCAATGTCTCGGTTTTTTAATTCGCATTTTAAAAACATTGATTTTAGTCTGTCGAAAAATTCTGTGAAGGCCAAACTTTCCTAACTACTCTGTTATTATTTTGTAATTATTATTTTCTAGTTATTTATTTGATTATTGTAATTATTGTGATACTTATTTTATTTTATAACTATTTATATTTACATGTTAAGTAATCAGCCCTTTGATGAATCTTAAATAAATAAATAAATAAATAAATAGTTCTAAAAACTGTTTATTTTTTTTACTGCCAATAGTTTTAAAACAATTAATTTTCAAAATAAAGTTTTCATTTTAAAGGGAAAGATCTTGAAAAATTGCCCTATTTTTGTTCTCTTTGAAAGGAAACTTAAAGGTAAAATTCAACCTGCCTCCTAAATTATTGATCTGTTTTACTCTTTCTGTTAAAAGTTGGTTGAATTTTTCTTAAAATGATAGCTGGTCATATAAGTCGTATAGCTGGTCGTTTGGTCATATAAGTGAGAATGATTAAAGATTTTTGTTCGCTTTAAGTTTCCTTTGTAAGAGATTAGATTAGCCACTATGCTAAACCTAAAAATTAAAAACCGGTCAAGCGCGTGTCGGGGCACGCGCAATGTAGGGTTCCTTAGAAGGGGGGTTTTTGTTTGATGCTATGAACATATTAATTCGAACGTTCGAGTTATAAACAATTTAAGTTGAAAAATTGCAATTTTTCGCGTATTTTTGAATTTTATTGGTAAACGAATTACTTGAGCAACAATTCATAGTAATCACTTTGTAGGGAATAGAAAAACCTACAAAATTACGTTTGAAAATTGTAAAAATGTTAATTTGTTGCTTAGAAAATCACAAAATATTAGAAACTTTCATCTAACAATAACTAATATAAAATTCAACGAATTTCGTAGAAAGGTAGGTTTAATAGTGCTCAATAAGTGGGATAAATTTCACATCGATTCGTTGAATAGTTCTTTCATAATTTCAGTTATTTATCCCAGAGAAGCTAATTTTTCAATAACGTAGTACACACAGTTTGGAACAGAAAATGGTTTTGCGCATCTCATATTGAAAGGGAGGTGTTGCTCTATGAATACAATTAATTAGAATAATGAAAAGTAAAAACGCTTGTTTTTCTTCCACAAATTGGAGTTAAAAATTTTCTTTGGGATGGTGATCGCTGAAAAATATCAGCGCTCAAAGAAATGATGGATGTTTCGACCAAAAGTACAAGCTGGTCATCATCAGCGTGATACTTGTACTTTTTACCACGGACATCCATGACGAAAGGTCAAAACACAACTCCCACAAGTACTCAGTTTTAAATCTGAGTACGAATTATATGAAGAGGACTTCCAGTCCATCAATTTCATATAACCAATACTGGTTAAAAATTGTTTAATCAGAAAGAGCAACACTTGGTGGAAGTCATTTATTTAAAAAAAAAAAAATGAAAAGTAAAAACGCTTGTTTTTCTTCCACAAATTGGAGTTAAAAATTCACCATCCCAAAGAAAATTTTTAACTCCAATTTGTGGAAGAAAAACAAGCGGTTTTACTTTTCATTTTTTTTTTTTAAATAAATGACTTCCACCAAGTGTTGCTCTTTCTGATTAAACAATTTTTAACCAGTATTGGTTATATGAAATTGATGGACTGGAAGTCCTCTTCATATAATTCGTACTCATATTTAAAACTGAGTACTTGTGGGAGTTGTGTTTTGACCTTTCGTCATGGATGTCCGTGGTAAAAAGTACAAGTATCACGCTGATGATGACCAGCTTGTACTTTTGGTCGAAACATCCATCATTTCTTTGAGCGCTGATATTTTTCAGCGATCACCATCCCAAAGAAAATTTTTAACTCCAATTTGTGGAAGAAAAACAAGCGTTTTTACTTTTCATTTTTTTTTTTTTTTAAATAAATGACTTCCACCAAGTGTTGCTCTTTCTGATTAAACAATTTTTAACCAGTATTGGTTATATGAAATTGATGGACTGGAAGTCCTCTTCATATAATTCGTACTCAGATTTAAAACTGAGTACTTGTGGGAGTTGTGTTTTGACCTTTCGTCATGGATGTCCGTGGTAAAAAGTACAAGTATCACGCTGATGATGACCAGCTTGTACTTTTGGTCGAAACATCCATCATTTCTTTGAGCGCTGATATTTTTCAGCGATCACCATCCCAAAGAAAATTTTTAACTCCAATTTGTGGAAGAAAAACAAGCGTTTTTACTTTTCATTTTTTTTTTTTTAAATAAATGACTTCCACCAAGTGTTGCTCTTTCTGATTAATTAATTAGAATATTAAAAAAAACATGTTGACTATTGCAAAATGACGTTACGAAAGTGTTACTATTTTTTTTACCTTATAAACAAATGGAATAACTTTGATGCTTTTTTTATATATTTCGTTTTGATTTTTAAAAAGCTGGCATTTTTTCAGAAATTTAAAAAAAACATTCTAGGTGCTTCCTGAACGAAGCTAGCGTTTTATTTCAAAAATTCACTTCTGCTTTGTTTATATCAGTTAAGGAACGAAATCATTGGCATTACGTTAAACGTTAACGTTATTCGAAAACGTACCAGACCGAGTTGAAGGAGAAATCTAAACTTCTTTCTTTCGAATTTTGAGATTGCAACTTCAAATCGATGCAGCATGCTATATCTCCGGTTCTTCTTGATGGATTTTGATGTTTTTTTTTAATTTGGGTACATTACGACTATAGCATACGTTTATACATACATAATTTAATTTAAACAATAATTTATTTTAAAAAAAATTTCAAAATATATTTTTTAAAGAAAATCTCAATAAATTTTGGTTTTTAGCAATTGTGTACAATATGAAGTTTATTCGTAAATTTTATATTAGTTATTATACAAATTAAAATTTTCACATTTTTTAGGTTTTTATTTATAACTCGAACACCGCAAAGAATTTTCTGTAGAATTTATATAAGGGTTATTTTTATAAGCTTATATAACATGAAAACCGTGTCGGTTTGCTGTCATGTCAAAAGTCTTACTTCCCTGGACTAATATCCCAAAACACGCATTTAGCTGACAGGGCACTTAACTCTAACAAAAATTAGTTTTTTAAAGCTTAATACGTCGCAAGCGGATCCCTGAATCGAAAAAATGATTTTAACGTACCCACTATATTTTTGAAAGACCTATCCAACTACACCCAACACCATGGGATAGACGAGAAAAAAAATGTATCCCGACTTTACGTGTAGGGGAGGTACCCTAAACAAATTTTGTTTCAACATTTTATTTTACCACTTTGTTGGCATGATTAATATATATTTATACCCATGCCAAATTACAGCTTTCTAGTACTAAGAGTCTCTGAGATTATCCGCAAACAGACAGATAGACAGATGGGCGGACATGGCGAAACTATAAGGGTTTCGTTGTTGGCTACGGAACCCTAAAAAATATACTTCCCTTCCTTTTGAAATAAAAAAATTGAAATCTGATTTAAATGAAATACAAAATGTGTCTTAGTTTTATGATCCAATTTATTACAATTTTTTTTTGAAAATTGGTTGGGGGGGGGGGGGTGGTTAGGTGCGTCCAGCCCTTATGTCCAAATAAGGGATGTGAGGTATCAAATTAAACGTTTTTCCGCCACCAATTTAACGGTGTGTTATTTTTTTCAATCCCAACAAGTTCAAAGCAGACTTTTTTCCTTCGAAATTCATCCGGGGATGCATTTTAAGTATACATACATATGTATAAGATTTAAAGCGTTCTGTCATAAATTAGGAGTGAGAAAAAGATCAATTTAACGTTTCTCAGAAAACAATGATTTGCAAAATTGTTTGAAGTGATCGGGCGACTCGTGCCTATTGTGCCATAAAATTGTCAGATTTCAACGTAAAGTGTTTATTGTTCGGCATTTCAAAACAGAAGGAGTGTCTAAAAGTACTGTTTACCGTGTTCTTTATAACTTAGTGAGTGGACGAAAATTAGGATCGGGTAGAAAACCTGGTACTATGACTAAGGAGGCAGTTAAGAATTAAAGTGGAAATTTATTAATAAAATTGGTGTGAGCCAAATGTAAGCAGCTCGCAAGCTTAATTGTAGTCAGCAGTACGTATAAAAAGTGTTAAAAAATAAGTGAGGATAAAGCAGAAGGCGCCAGAATACATGGAAGAGCAAGTAAATACAGTAAAAAGTAATTTTCGATAGGTTTCACCCCCACCCCCCACCAGCAGGACATGAGTATATTTTTCAACGAGATAACGCTACCGTCCACACCGCTCATGTAGTGAGACTTCTTTGCATCGAACAATGTGAACGTCCTAGATTGGTCTCCGGATCTAAATATTATAAAAAATGTTTGGGGAGATCTCTCGCGAGCTGTTTACACCGGAGGAAGGCAATTTGAGAACGTTAAAGAACATCGTCAGTGCATTAAGGAAGAATGGAATAAATTACCGCAGAAAAACATCAAAAATCTGTACAAAACTTTGCCAAAAAGAACGATTGAGGTTATTTCCAAAAACGGGGGTGTTGCTCATTATTAAGTTAATAAAAGTATTTTTTGCAAAAAATATGTGACCTGTGCTATGTTTTTGATCTAGGCAAGAAAAAAAATATATTCCCGATTCCGGGAATTTTAGTCTAGAACGGAGTTGCCGTGTATGTGGTTGTTGACTTTTAGGTCTGCATTTATGTGGTACATAATGCTAACCTTAAATACACGACTAAATTAAGCGCAAAACAATCAAAAAATAATTTTTTTTATGAACGATTACACTAGTCTACAAAATGTTTAAATGTTTTTAGCACTTTTAGGTTAGAATATCTCAAAAACCAGACAATTCTGAGCGCGGATTCGGTTTCAGAGGGAAAAGTTACTTCGGAAACAACTATTCATTGTCCAGTTGCAAAATATTGTAGACTAGTGTTATTTGTATGTAGTATGCTGACCTAGTTAATAAAGCACTAAAAACCCTGATTGATACACCTCCTCCTCCCAGAAAGTCTAATAAAAATTTGCCGAAACGTGTTTCGTACACGGAGTATACGTTCCGTGGACACGGGCGATGCGAATAGACGCATTTGCATTGTTTTTATAATTTCTGAGATTTCTAACGTAAATCCGCCGTAAAAACGAACAAATTAAAAAATAGTTTTTAAAAAAAAGTTGAACCGACTTCACAAAAAGCGCTAAAAAGCATAAAATAATTTTTAATTTTATATCTATTACGACATTTTGAAGTCGGTGCAAATCAAACAAACCAAACAACTACAACAAAAGTATTTAATCGTCATTTCTTATGATCCCGTAAACTGAAATGCTCAGGTAGTATTAGGTACTATTTTCAATTGTGGTACTGTAGTTGTTTTATTTGTTTAATTTGCACCGACTTCAAAATGTCGTAATAGATATAAAATCAAAAATTATTTTATGCTTTTTAGCGCTTTTTGTGAAGTCGGTTCAACTTTTTTTTAAAAACTATTTTATTTTTCACTTTTTAGTGTCTTATTCTCTATAAAACGAAGAAAGAACCATCCAAATCGGTCCACGCGTTGAAAGTTAGTTTTAACCCCCTACCTCACCCCCATTCCACTAAACTTTTTTTCTCATGGTATCAATCAAGGAACATACTCTACCGAACATAAAAGGAATCATCGAAATCGGTCCACGCGTTACGAAGTTACTACCCCTCCCCCTCCCCCACCTCCACCCTAGGACCAAATTATTCTCCTATTAGCAATGGGGGATCACACTCTATACAACAGCAAAAGAACCGTACAAATCAATCCACGCGTTACAAAGTAAGGTTCCACCCCCCTTCTCCCACCCCCACCCCAGCACCATTTGTTTTCTCGTAGTATCAACCAAGGATCATATTCCATCCAATAGAAGAAGAATTATCCAAATCGGTCCACGCGTTACGAAGTTAGACTACCCCTCCTCCCACCCACAACTTTCACCATAGGACCAAATTATTCTCCTATTAGCAATGGGGGATCATACTCTATACAACAGAAAAAGAACCATCGAAATCGGACCAGGCGTTACAAAGTTAGGTTCTACCCCCAACCCCCACCCCCATCCCCCCAAAATTTTTTTCACCTGGTATCAACCACGGAACATACTCTACCCAACAGAAAAAGAATTATTCAAATCGGTTCACGCGTTACAAAGTTAGACTACCCTTCCCCCCTCCCCCCACCCTAGGCCAAATTTTTTTCTCCTATTAGTAATGGGGGATCATACTCTGTACAACAAAAAAAGAACAATCCAAATCGGACAACGCGTTACAAAGTTAGGTTTCACCCCCACCCCCCACCCCTACCCTACCAAAGTTTTTTTGACATGGTACCAATCGGTGAACATACTCTACCCAACAAAAAAAGAATCATCAAAATCGGTCGACGCGTTACAAAGTTATGCCCGGTCAGACATAAAAAAAAAAAAATATAAAAAAAAAAAAATACGCGTCGAACTTAGAACCTCTTTGTTTTTGGGAAGTCGGTTAAAAAAAGTTGATTTTTCCATTTTTTACAGCCAAAAAACTAGGTGACCCTGAAAGTAAACAATTACCTAGTTGTGTCAAAATTGTATGAATTGCGCTAAATAATTTAAAGAATTATTTTTGGGTAAAATTGCAAATTTCATTGCTTGTGTTGTTGTTCTGCCAGCAATTTGTTTCCTTGGCAGAAAGTGTTTGTGTTTGCGTTTTTATGCATTCATTTATTGATAGTAATTGTCTAATTCATATAATTCATAACATATTATTAAATTTCCATGTCAGATAGACAATTTAATTCATTGGCTGTACCTGTAGAATTCCCAGTTACAGGTGAGTATAGTATCATTATATGGACAAAAATCATTTCCTAATTCTTTTTTTTTAGAGTTCATCACTGAACAAAGAGAATATAATATTATAATAAAGCCAACACCTGTTATTTGAATAAGTTTGACGTGTGTTCCTTTGAAAACGACCTGTTCAATTAATTACTCAGTCGACTTAAGTTTTTTAATTTACCAAAGTAGAAGCACCTAATTAAATTTACCTTCAAAATGTGAAGTGAATTATTTCTTCCTCAAAAATAAAATTTCATTCTATCAACAGTTCAACAAAAACGTAATTTCCAGCGCATCCAATACAAAAGTTTTGAAGAATTCATTTTCTAATTTACTGGAAATGTTTACTCCCCTCAAGATTTCGTGTATTCTTCCGATGAGGTTATATGCGAAAAAACATTCTTTACTGAGCAAACAACCATAAGCACGAAGTGACTAATACATTAATCACACACGCCTCAGGTACTTAGTCTTTTCCGAAATATTTTGTCTTAAGCAATTTATGGTACCCCCGTTTGTTCCGCAAACAGCTTAGTTATAAGCTCTTCTTGTTATCCAAGAAATGTCGAACTTGAGCAACTGACAGTGATAGTTTTGAGGTGAATCGATAAACTCTAATTATTGATTTCTGGAGTTATTTGGAATAATTGGACGTTGTTATGCAAAACTGATGTCACTCATCGAGTAATGATTTCGAGTGATTGCTATTTGAAATTGATCTTATGAGAAGAAATTAAATATTCCGCAGGAAAGAATAAAAGTGGTTACAAGTAAATAGCTATAAGAAATGCTGCTAATCATATGAAATATATTAATTTAATAACATTATGAGTTAACTGATAACAGATATACTGATAAATAGCTAGTCGGATAATTTTTGCAAATGTGACATACTTTTATTACATGTATTAACGTTGTGTCTGTACTAAGGTTGGCATATTTTCATTAAATCAGTTGGAACGTTTTTCTATAATAAAGAACATTCCATCCTTTACAGGTTGAATCAATTAAAGAATTTTTTAGTGCTTGTGTGTTGGGCTGTCTTTACATAACAACATCCAATTTTATGGTGACGTGTTTCTATAGCTTCAAACAGAGATGGGCATTTTTTATTCGAATAAAGATAAAAGCTAGAAACTCAAATAAATTGAAAAATCGAATAAAAATTTATTTGATTACAAAAATTATTTGTTACTTGGCGTCGATTATTTGAATTTCATATAATTATTTTTTATTCGATCGTGCGATCATTCGTTACTTGACGAATTTCACATAATTATTTTTTATTCAATCATGCGTTATTGGATAATCAAATTATTATTTGTTATTTGTAGACTTATTGGCAAATCATTATTTGTTATTTGGTGCTTTTTATTCGAATTCCAAATAATTATTTTTTATTCGATTATCAAATAACTATTTGATAGTTGATGTCTCTTTATGGAATACTTATTTGTTTTATGGTATAATTTACTAATAACATCGTAATCTTTACTGTAAACATCGAAGCATAACAAGGGAGTTTATATTTCCCAAGAACGAGACACCTGGTGATATGAAATGGGTGTACCAAGAAATAATTATTTGAAATTGAACTAATGGACACCTTAAAACCAATAATTATTCCATAAAAGACATCAATTATCGAATAATTATTTGATAATCGAATAAAAAACACCAAATAACAGATGTTTATTCGCGAATAAGTCATTTAATAACAAATAATTATTTGATTCCCGAATAACGCACGATCGAATAACAAATAATTATATGAAATTTAAATAATCAGCACCAAACTTAAAATAAATTGAAAATCAAATAACAATTTATTCGAATAATTTTTTATTTTATTAAAAAAAAAATCTTTATTTCATTGAAAATTTATTCGAATAATGCCCATCACTGGCTTCAAATACATTCTCACCTGACTTTGAAATACAATTTTTTAAAAAGTTTTCAGTGTTTGCATTATTATGACTAAACACATTTTACTACTCTAGACCTTCTAATTAGCTGACTTTACTGTAGAAGGTAATTAAACTTGATTGAAAATGTGTGATGTTCTTACAGTCAAGTCAACTTAGGATAAAAACCCCATGAAATTGAATTTTTAAAACATAACATTTTTTGTGACACGTGTTTGGGTTATATGAGTTCAAGTCAGCATAAGGGCCACACTGACTCCTCTACTTAGTCTCAAGGAACGAGATGTAGATAGCTCATCATCCCAACATGTCGTAGCTTTGAATTATCCGCAAATATTCGCGGGTTTTTTTATTCGATATTTTACTTCCGGGACTTTTGGGACACCTCGTATAAACAGGGTGTTTCATATCTGGTGTAGGGGCGATCTCAACCGTTTGGAGTTATAGGATAGATATAGAAGATATAGGATATAGAAGGATAGGATCGATCATGGAATCTTGGTCTATAAACTGTCCCTTCTCGGTTTTCCTTCTTGTTTCGTTGATAGGTTGTCCTTTTACGTGACAGGTCATACACAGTGTGTCTTGTTTTGGTGGAGTCATTTCCGACCAAATCCTTGTGACCTCGGGGTGCCTCAAGGTAGTATTCTTAGACCCCTCCTGTTTGTCGTATATATCATCAATGTTTCGCTTCTTTTGTCCAGTAGTAGAATTCTCTGTTATGCCGATGATGCTAAGATTTTCCGCACTGTTTCTTATGAGTTAGACATTAACCTCCTGAACTCAGAATTAGCGGTGTTCAGAGATTGGTGTCTAGGTAACAGCCTTCCTTTAAATGCAGGCAAGTGCACCGTTATGACCTTTTCCCGTAAAAGACATCCTGTCCCCTCCGACTACTCCATTAACGGCGTTGTCTTGGGTAGGGTTGACAGGCTGAGAGACTTGGTCCTCAATTTTCGTCTTTCTTTCGAGGACCATATTGAGTCTAGTGTTTCTAGGGCTAACTCGATTTTGGGCTTCGTCAAAAGATGGTCTAAGGAACTACCTGACCAAGCTTCTATACTGTACCTTCGTCAGACCTATTTTGGAATACGCTAGCCCTATATGGGCTCCTTACTTTGCCGTTCACATCGAACGCATCGAGGCGGTGCAGCGCAGATTCCTTAGGTTTGCCCTACGCGGGCTTCCCTGGAATGATCATTGGGTGCTCCACTCTAATGCCGATCGTTTGGGATAGATTTTGCTGGACCCTGGAAATGAGGCGCAATATTTCGAAAATAGTATTTATGTTCGATCTTTTGCAGGGAACTATTAATTCACCGGAATTACTGGAGGCTGTTCATTTTTCAATCCCTCTAAGTAACTTGAGGAATCACGACTTCCTGTTCGTCCCAGACCACCGTACTCTTTATGGCATGCACGAACCCACGAACGGGTAACTAATTTTAATTAATGCTGCGAAAGAGTTATTAAATTGTTAGGGTAATTTTGTTTTATTGCCGATATTAGATTTTGTTAGCTAGAGTTCACACACTAGTATCCTAACCTTCTCTTACAAAAGAGGTCGATCATAGTTGAAAAACAAATCGATAACTATGCGTGTTCTTAACCTTAATACAAATTGGCAGCATACACTTGTGAGACTTGCGGATATATTTTACCTGTACTGTGACAAAAACGATAAAACAGCTGTACTGAAATATTAAGGGAGATTTCCCAATCAACGTGCATTATCGCGAATATTTCGTCCTTCCAGCCCGAATTCGGAGCCAATATTTGGGCTGGTATCATCAAATATACTGCCAGATCTACTAGGGGCATTCATATGGAAAATCTTAGAGTAATATCTTACCAACACGATGGAGCACCAGCCCATTCTCGTACCATTTTAAAGGCAATATTGAATGAGATATTTCCCAACCGCTGGCATGTACGAGGTGCACCGATTTTACTACATCTCCAGATGTTTTCCTATTGGAATTTTTCTTACAAGAAACAAGCTTACTCAAGGTCAGTTAAGAATAGAAACGAATTTGTTAGCAGAATTGGTACCAGAACCACGAAAATACGGGAGAGGCTGTCTACAATACACCTTATAGAGGGAATGGCAAAGGGGATATTGGCATGTATCGAAGGTAGCGCAGTACATTTCGAACAGTTAACAGATTAACTGTAATAAGTTTTCAATTTAATAGAAAGCATTTTAGGGTTACTTTGATTTTTTTTCTATTTCCCGTCCGTAACTCCTTAAGGGCTTGAAGAGAGAGACGAGCTTCACCTAATTCGAGAAAACATGACATTTTTTCTGCAACCCCCATGGCCTTTTCATCATAATCGGTTTGAGTTAAATTTCTTTAAATTGCCGAGTTTTATAATATTTTCCAAAAGGTTTTCTACGTATAAATTTCTAAATCCGTTCTCTACCTGGATATCTTGTACTCTTTTAGAAAGGTAATAAGATGAGCATTTTAATAAAAATGAAAAGTTAGTGTATTAATTATATGAGTTTCGGAAAAAAGTTTGGAAATTTCTTAATTTTTGATAATCTTGAAACTTTGTTTTCACTTTTGGAAGTGACTGTAGCTGCAGATTTTTGGTGTTTGTTTGATGTCGCAGCGTTTGGTAGAGTAAGTCCGAAAGGGTTAGATCCCCCTCCTCCTTCTTAAAATTTTTTGAAAATGTGATGAATTATTATTGTATTTAAATACTTTGTGTCCTTTAGAGTCAGTTCTTTTCCCTTTTGGTCGGTTTTAATTTAGATTAAAAAGTATTGTAGTATTTATAAATGGTATTTTCATTAAGGGCATTAGAGGACAGGGTAAGAGCGGGAGTTTTCTCCGACCGCCTCAACAGACGGAACTCGTATCGACTTCCGGACCACTGCAGTGTTTTTCAAGCAGAGGTCCAGGCCATCGAAAGAGCGACAGAGGTATTGCTGTCGTATAAGGATCTACAAAAGCGTAGCGAAATTTGCCTATATAGCGATTGTCAAGCGACCATTAAAGCGCTCGACTCAAACACGATTAAATCACTGGTGGTGCACAGATGCCGGACTGCTCTCGAAAGCTTGAGGGCTTTGCTTTGCTGGGTTCCCGGCCATAGTGATGTGACGGGAATTGAAGCAGCCGATGCTCTGGCGAAGAAAGATGAACGCTTCACAAATAGACAGATCAATCGTACGGTCTCTAATCTCAGTTAAAAGAGAGATCGACTAAAAGCTGTTCGCCGACCTCAGGTGGATCGGTCTATCAACCTGCGGCATGTCAAGAGGGATGTGGCCGGAGTGGAATAAAAAAAAACTGCTTTTCTTCTGAAGGGATGTCGACGGAATCCCCGAAATAGCCTTGCGGTTTTAACAGGTTACTGCTTGTTTGGTAGTCATGCAGTCTGCATGTGTATTCCTGCCCGAGTTGCGTGAACGAAGAAGAGGTTGAAAGCACTCAGCATTTGCTTTGCGATTGTCCTGTACTAGCAAGGAGAAGGTTTCAGGCCTTTGGCAAGACTTTCCTTAAGGAGTTATATGCAGTTAGAAGGCCGAAAAAAGCGATTTTTCAAAGAACTTTTTTTGGAGAGGCATTTTACTTTTTTAACTTGAAATTTTGTATGCATATAACAGGCACTTTATACAATATTGTCATATTTTTTATTTGTAAAAACTCCGAAACTTCCTTAAATTAAAGGTGTTTTGCCGTGTACACGATATCTCGTGACTGGGTCATCTGAAATCGAAAAACAAAAAAGATTTCGTTAACTTATGAAATAATATAGAAATTAATCGAAGAAATAACCAAAATATTGTTTTTTTCACGAAACGGCGGCCCCTAAAAAAAATGGATTTTTAAGGAAAATTTTGGCCTTAAATTGTTTATTAAAATGAAAAATATTTATTGAAAATATCTTTAAAAAGATTGTGTTAAAATGTGAGGCCGATCGGTCTAGCCGTTCTCAAGTTATTAAAGTTTGAAAACCATTTTACATACTTAAAAATATTTTTTTTAACTTACAGAGTCATCTATTCTAGGACCATATATTACACAAGAAAAATATAACCGGACATATAAACGAGCGCACGACCTTGCTGCTTGGTAATACAATGAGATAATAAAAGAGGGGGTGCTCCGCAACCTTTCACTCGCGGCGAAGCGTCTTTACAAATATGAATATAACTCCGAGAATATTTGTCGAACCGATCTGAAATTTTGTGCGTACAATCTTGAGTTTATGTAAATTCAAAAAATTAAATAAAATAGCCAATTTTTTTGAAAATCCTGTGCGTATAACCCCTTAATGGACTAGAGAAGTTTGCCAGCGTGGAGCCAGGTTGAGACTCCTTTTATGGTAACACAACGGACCATATCAAGGTCTATGTGAGGTCGACTGGTTTACTTTCGGTGGACGTCAAAATGCATTAAATAATTTTTAATTTCATATCTATTTCGAAATTTTGAAGTCGGTGCAAATTAAACAAACCAAACAACGACAACAAAAGTATTCCTTATGATTCCGTGAGCTGAAACATTCAGGTAGTTTTATACAGTATCTTCGACTGCGGTTGGGTTTAACTTTTGTTTTAACTGCTTTATTTTTACTTTTTAGTGTCTTCATATATGCGACTATAAGAATGTTGCTAGAACAAATCAATTTCAAAACTTGCAGAGGTAGTGCACTCTAAAGAATAGAAATAGAATATTCCAAATCCGGCAACATATTACGAAATTAGTCACGGTCATCCTTTCATACCCCCTTAGAAAGTTCTTAGCGGGGGAACCTCCTCCAGAAATTAATTTTTAAAAATTTTTTTTTACTTTAAAAATTCATTTACTATCTATAAAATATATTTTCAATGTTTTAAGCTCAATAGAATGCTCTCTTTATAAGATGATTCAGTGATGCTCTACTTTACAAGAACGAAAACTTTAATCGCGTTTTTGTCGAAACGCATTTTTTTCAGCGCCGTGGAATATAACTTAAAAAGTAATTAAGCAATCAACTGAAAATTTTACAAAGGTGTACTTTAATATATTGGCCTATTCACAAATCTAAATTTTTTTACATGTACACAATGTACAAAATAAACACTAAACACATGATCCGAGCAAATTTTCAAAAATTTTTAATAATTTGGAATTGCAAAAAATTCCGAACTAAACCGTTCAAACTCGAGCGAAGTCAGAAATATTACAATACCTATTTTTTTATAATATTATAGTGTTCGGTTTTTTCGAAGGCGTCCAGCAGCTAAAGAAAAGCATACCCTTTGGTGCTGCTGTTGACGAAGAGCCAAAGGAATTTCTTTATTAGAAACGCCTATCGCTTTAAGAAATATCTTAATCTTTATTACTTTGCTAGAGTTTGAACGGTTTAGTTCGGAATTTTTTGCAATTCTAAGTTATTAAAATTTTTTAATTAATTGTTATATTAAATATTGTTTTTAATGATTTGTTTACAAAAAAAAAATTACTTTTTTTTCTTTTAGCCCTCAAATTTTTATTTTTTTTACTTATTTGTTGTTAAATGTAGGTTCATGCAAAGCGGAATAACTTATTTTAATAAAAAAATGTGGTTCGTTGATTAAATTTAACTACAAGGACCTGGGAGTTCTAAGACGCGAACTCGAGGGGTCAACTTTAATCGGATGTATGACCGCCATTTTGTTTTTTTCCCCAATGAAAAAATTGTTGTGCATACATTTAAACGTTAAAATTATTATGTAGTTTCATTCATAGCAGCTATTGGTAAAAAATTATTGAAAAACCTGTTGTCTGGAGGAGGTTCTCCCTTAGCATGGCCCTGGTGCGCCACGGAACTATATACAGCAAGAGAGATTTATCCTAGTCAGAGAATCATCGTAGTCACTCTAGGTACAAAATTGTTATCATTTATCCATCAGGAAACGTATTCTTCAAAACAGAGTCGAAATCATCAAAATCGGTCTATGTCATATGAAGCTAGACTCCACCCATCCTCCAACTCTCACCAGAAGCTAAAAATTGTTGTAAGATACAAAGAGATAAAAAAAATAGGTTATTCCTCCCTAGAACCCAATCCTAGATCAACATTTTCCCATAGAGTAGCAATGAGGGATCATACTGTATACAATAAAATAAAATCTTCCAAATAGGTGTGTGACTTAAGAAATTGGGTAACCCCCCTTCCGCACACCAACCCCAAATCATACATTTTTGTCGCCGTACCAGTTTGTAAAATATTCTATACGTCAAAAGAAGAATCATCCAAATCGGTCGACACGTGACGAAGTTAACCTACGCCTCCCCACACCGCCACCCAAGTGAAAACTTTATCCTCATATCACTCATCGATGATTATACTCTATATAAGATAAAAAGAATCATCCAAATCAGTGCATGTGTTAGCAAGTTGGCATCCAACCCCTCCCCTACTACAACCCCACCGTTTAAAATTGTGTCGCCGTACCAATGGGGGGCATACTCTATACATCAGAAAAAGAAGCATCCAACTCTGTCCTCGAGTTACGAAGTTAGACTACCGCTTCCTCTTCCCACTCTAGGAACATATTTTTTCATTATTAGCAATGGGAGATCATACTTTATGCAACAACAAAATAATCAACACTCCCTACCCACCCGCACTAAACATTTTCTTCTCTTGGTACCAATAGGGGAACATACTGTAAAAGAAAGAATCATTCAAATCGGTCCAGGAGTCATAAAGTTAGACTACCCCCCTCCCCAACCCACCCTAGAGCCAATTTTTTTCATAATTAGCAATAGGAGATCATACTCTATGCAATATAAAACAGTTTTATCTAAATCGGCCCACGCATTACGACGGTAAGTTTCATCCCCACCCCACCAAAATATTCTTTGGCATGGTACCAATCGGGGAATATACTCTACCCAACAAAAATAGAGTCATCCAAATCGGTCCACGCGTTACAAAAATAGACTACCCATAGACTAGAATCAAATAACACCAAAAGATTATTAACTTCCCACATATAGGGAAAATTGTCAGTTTTAAAATTTTTTTAGATTTCAAAGTCACCATAGTGTTTTACGCATGTTTTTGAACACATGTGTGTTTTTTTTTAATCTTCCAAAGATACCAGTAGCCCGTGCTAGTGGCATGCACAATTCACCGCCAATGTGGTGCCTACGTGCTAGACCTCACCCCCCATCCTCTTTAACCACTCTCGCCACGGGACTGCCGTTAGGTATTACTTCGCGGGGCTGGTTAGCCATCATACTATCAACCTGAAGTGTTAATCTGGTGTCTAAGACATTCCAGTCTTCTGAGTTCCTTTTGGACGTTTATTATAAACTCAGTCACTTCGCTCCAATTTTCGTCCCTTTGTAGCATATATTCAATTACTACCGATGGCTTCAGTATATTTACACGCCATGATTGGAAGCGTGGACAATGAAATACTGCGTGTTCAGCATCTTCCTCCTTCTTCTGGCTCGTTGCGATTCTCGTGTAAATGCGTCCCATCTCGTCCGCGAGGATGTCGATCGGGATCATACTAGCGATGACACAAGCTGCTTCGTCCGATACCGTTCTATAGGCACTTATAGCTCTTAAAGCACACAGTCTGTTGACTGATGAGAGTTTTCTTCTTGACTCCTGCACCGCTAATGCTTTTGCCCAGATTGGGGAGGCATATAGAAGCACAGAGCTCACCACTCTCAATAGCAGGGCTCTTCTATTTGGTTTGGGGCCACCAACATTTGGCAGCATCCTGGAAAGAGCCGCTTGTATGTTCACAGCTTTTTTGCTTACCTACATATTCCAGGTGCGATTTCAAATTTAGCCTATTGTCCAGCATTACTCCTAGGTATTTCAGTGATTGTTTAGACCTTATTGTTTGATTGCCCACCTTGACATTGATGTATTTCACCATTTCTCGGCTTGTGATTAAGATCGCCTCCGTCTTTTGTTCTGCTAGTTCAAGACCTGCAGACTCAAGCCAATTCTTAATCTGCGCGATAGCTTCATTTGTTGCCGCCTCTATTTGGTGGGTATGTTTCGCTGTTGTAACGATCGCAATGTCGTCTGCGAACCCTATTATTTTCGTCTCTTGGGGGATCTGTAGCCTAAGAACTTCATCATACATAACGTTCCAAAGAAGGGGACCTAGGACGGATCCTTGTGGTACCCCTGCGAAGACGTTATAGTATTCCATTCCTGCATCACTATTATATCTAAGTTTCCTGTTCCTTAAGTAACTTGATATGATCTTCAAGATGTATGCCGGGGCTTCCATTCTAATGAGGGAATTCTTTATGAATTCCCAGTTGGCCCAGTTAAAGGCGTTCTTGACGTCTAGTGTAACCACTGCACAGTATTCCTTGGTTCCCCATCTCCACCTTTCACCTTCTATGGCAGAAGCGGCGATGTCCACTACCATTTTGATTGCATCTACGGTGGAGCGCGCTTTTCGAAATCCAAATTGGTACTCTGATAAAGCACCTTTTTCCTCAGCTATCGGGAGTAACCTGTTGTAAAGTATTCGCTCCAATATTTTCCCCATTGTGTCAAGGAGGCAAATATGGCGGTAGGATGAAGGTTCTCCAGGTGGTTTATCTCCTTTTGGTAGCAGCACCAGGTGTTGCAGCTTCCATTGTTCTGGGAACACGCCTTCTATTGGACATCTTTTAAAAACTTCTATGAAAATGTCCGGTCTTTTGAGAATCGCCGTTTTCAGGACTTTGTTTGGGATTCCGTCCGGTCCCGGCGCTTTGTTGTCTCCTATTTTATTAAGCACCGACTGAAATTCTTCCGCCGTAACTGTCGGGATTTCCTCTACATTAATTTCTTCTACGACAGTACGAGCAGTCGTTGGACGCTGTGGGAAAAGCGTCGTTATTATCTCTCTCAGCATTATTGGGCATGTAATCTGGGGAGATTTTTGTCCTTTTAATTTTGACATAACGACTCTGTAGGCGGTTCCCCATGGGTTAATGTTAGCCTCTTCGCACAGGCGTTTGAAGTTTTCTCTTTTACTGTCCTTAATCGCATTCTTCAAAACATTTCTTTCCTCTTTGAAGGCACTGAGCAGCGGGTTGTATTCCGGTCTACCCCTCGACCTTTGAAGTTTTCGCCTGGTTTTCAGGCATTTCGCCCTAAGTGACTGAATCTTTTCATTCCACCAATATCATGGCGAGCCTCTCTTATTGGGGTTCCTGCGTGGCATTGCTGCATCGCATGCTCTATTCATCAGTTCAGTCAGTTGTTTAGTACCATTTTCTGCGGATCCCAATTCCATTTGGTACGCACTCACTACTTCTTCGAAGGCCTCCTTGTGGAACAACGAATCTTTCCATTTTGGGCCTGTTACTTTAGGGCGTCTTTGGCTGGAATTCGATTCTTCTTTTATTTCGAAGATAACATATTGGTGGTCGCTATGTGTGTAGTCCTCACTGATCCACCATATTGTATTCCGGAATAAGGAGCTGCTTACAAAGGTTAGGTCTATGACCGACCTCCTTCCGGCCTTTTGGAAGGTGTTTTTCTTTCCATCATTAGCTATCTCCACATCGAGCACAGCAAGCAATTCTATGAGACTGCGCCCCCTTGCATTCGTAACTCTACTACCCCACTCTATAGCCCACGCGTTAAAGTCACCAGCAATGACCACCAGTGATTTAGTGCGGGCATCGGCTACGAGTTCATCTAGCATCTTTTGATACTCTCCATGTGACCAACTGGGTGGAGCATAGCAGCTGTAGAAGTGTATGCCCTTTATTTTCGCCCATACGAAGCCATCCGCTTATCCTTTCCTGTCCTGAAAAGCCTGTTTGCCACAAGCCCATATTGCTGCCTTTCGGGTTTTATCCGTAATCCAGTTGGGACCGGATAGGTTTTTATAAGGCTCGCTGATTAAAACTAAATCAATTCTATGTTCTTCCTTAGTTTGTTTTAGCAGATCTTGGGCTATCTCGCAGTGGTTCAAGTTAATCTGCATAATCCTCATCTTTTATTGGTCAGGGCCTTTCGAAACATCGGAGATTTACCGCTACCCGCGACATGTTTGGCATTATTGGCGTTGTCGGTTTTGCAGAACATGCAAAGTGGCTCTTTATCGCAGTTTTTGGCAATGTGACCTTCAACCCCGCATCTTCGACATTGTTTGGAGCGGTCTACTTCGCTTTTGCATTGTCTTGCTAAGTGTCCATGTTCCAAACATCTGAAGCATTTGGTGAGCGTTTTTTGCTCTCTGATTCGGCAGATTATCCAGCCTTTCTGGGTCCTTCTAATCTTTGAGACTGTCTCTCCTAATTCGCCTAATTTAGGATCCGCTTTAACCCTGCAGAGTATATCAGCATAGGAGAGTTCACCTTTCCTTTTTATGACGATTGCATCAGGCCGGACTTTCTTATGCTCAGATTTTTTCCGGATAGCTCGTTTACGGCTCACTTTTATCCATGTGTCCTTTCCACTTTGCGGGAGTGGAATGTCACATTTTGAGCCGGTATCCTTCTCTTTAAGTGCGGGGATTGCCCTTTTGTGCTGCGTTTCCTTCTGCTTATTCTCGCCTTCTTTTGTGGGGGCGGGTCGACGTTTCGCTTTCGACACTTCTGCAGTGGGATCCCGTTTTCGTTTTCGCTCCGCCACCTTAAACCACGGAAACGTCTGCGAGGACTTGCTACTGCTAGCCGCTTCCTTCGCTTTCTCATCATGCAGTTCAATTGCAGAGAGTTCGTAGAGAGCATTAATACTCTCTATTACATCCCTCATTGGCTGATGTATGGACCGCCTTTTACCGTCTTCCAGCATATCAACCAGTTTTTTAATTTGTTCTCCCAGCTGGCAGAAAATTGGTTGCTCTCGAATCCAGATTCGTCGCTTCTTCCTTGTTGAGCCTCACTGTATGTTAAAGACGGTGTGTCTCCGGGTGACCTCATAGTTTTTAAGCTCCTTTGGAAAGGGCTCGCTTCAACGCTGTTGGTGTTGTTGTCTCCTTTAGAATTTGTTATATTGTTCGTGTTGTTCGTTATATTTGTTGTACTCATAATTTTATTGGGTTCCCACTCAAAGCCGTTATCTCGGTTCGTCTTGTGTAGTCACCTATATGATCTCATGGTTATCTATTCAAGCAGGGAGGCCATGCGAGGGTTGACGCAGACCCTTATGGGGACTTGCGTTCAGAGCCAGATCGGTGCTAGTCAGGAATGTTTCATCTGAGCCTACACCACCAACTTAACGGTGACAAACCTTGAGCGTTCTTTGAGGCCTGCCAGGGTTTTAACGGGACGGGGGCGCTTGTAGCATTGGCCTGAAAGCCGTTTCTGGAAAATTTCACTTTTACATACTCGGGTAACAGAATACTACAATCGTCAGCCCTTAGCAATCTAATCCTTAACGTTGTCCAGTATACCATAATTAAGACCTTACTGGGCTCGGTTTTAATGCCTAAATACAAAGGCGTCCGTTGTTTGCTCCCGGAGATGTTGTCGGGTTGGGTTAGACTTTCTGCACTGCCGCTTCGTTTAGTGGGGCGGCATTGGCTCGTCCTGTTCCCGTTGGCAATCAGGGTTTCTGCTGCTCTTGTGTGTCCATCTTTGTCTGGCATCTCCGTAGAGACCTTTCCGGCATGGGCGATCCTACCAGTAGTGCAATAATGAAACTACCGCCGGCATAGCCCTCTATGTCATTGATGCACGCAAGCTCTCCCACCACGACAAGGTGCGGGACACGTCGAGAGTGTGTGTGTGTGTGTGTGTGCGTGTGTACGTGCGTACGTTCGGACCCACTTTTTTCGAAAACGAAATCTCGCGAACAAAAAATGATAACAGCTTCGCTATGGTGCCATTCGAAGCGTATTATTGTCAATAAGAGCTGAAAGAAATTTAATCCATTTCGGCTTAGCCGTTTGTTTGTTTTAAAAAGTTGATTTTAGACTTTCTTGAAAAGGATTTCTTCGATATAATTTGTTCTGATGACGATCGGGACATCAAAAAGTCAGATGATAACAATTTATTATGAACAGAAAAAATTTTAATTGAGAATTGTTATTAACTGGGAAGTTGTTCGTGTGGACCTCAAGGGTCGCATCAATGATGCGACACCCAGAATCTGGACCCACCCCACTAGTTTTTAATTTAGTTTTGGAAGGGTTTTGCATTTTCTACTAGTTTATGTTTCAGAATGAAGCTGGGCCTCCTTGTTTTTAATATCCAATAAAGAAGAGCCTTCAATTCTTAAGAACATAATGTATCCTTTTGATATCCACTATTCTTGAAGGCAGTAATTTCCCAAAGGCAATAAAATTCTACTTGCCTTTCCAAAACACTCTCTGCTGAAAATACATGGAAGTACTTAATTCGATTGACAGCTATGCACAGTATTCCATCTAATAACGTCAGCTAAGGATCTCAAGATCCCAATGTTAATCTGCTGTGCTGATGATGAAGGGTTTATTATTTCGGACACATTATGTTCCTTCCGATAGTAATTTGGTGATAACGTTCCAACAAGATTGAATGACCTGCGTTCTACAAGTAGTGCAACAATGCTCACCCTAAAGGAAACTCCTAAGGTTAATTCCCACAGGACAGGGCGTACGTGATTCGATTGATTGTAGTGTCCGACGCATAAATTGCACACTGTCAGTGATAAATAAATTCTGCATGCCTCGGGCTGGTTGCATCTGATAGGTAATGTACACCACCTCCGGATGTGGAGGAAACGAGTTTACACGCAAGCATTCTCCTGATATGTTTACAAAGCTGCCCCTAGCCCCATTAGGTGACTGCCGCGAAATGGTTAAATATTGCGGAAACACACATGAAAGCGATTTCTAAATCATTAAAGCAATCATGCGATCCTGTTTTAAAGAAATGGAGCCCACGGGGTTAAAATCCAATGGAAAGTTGCAAACAATGTCGCATTAATTGCAGATTTGTGGTCAACAGGGAGCAATGACAGTTTACCACGCTGAGATCAAGAGGTCCGCAAGTGAGTAATTGTGGCTTCCGCTTGTTGACCAGATGACAAATGCTTTTAGAATCTGAACTCAATATGGAAAAGCAGTGAGAAAGAAAATACTTGAAACCAACTTTCTAGCACACATAAAATAGGAAAGCTTTCCTTAATTTAAAGTTTGCAAGGGCGAACTGATATTTGTCAGAATATGTGTTGTAGAGCAAAAGTCTTTCTCCGTGTAATTACTTGATTTCTGCTCTAAGGCACAACGCCATGATTTAGGTGGAACGGAAAGAGGAAAAAGAAAATAGAACTTCAACAAATAAATGTCTGACTTTCTATTTGGAGATTGAAAAGTCTACTCTGTTTGCTAGTGAAAATATTGCAATTGTAAAGTTTGGAGTTAATCGGTTTGGCGAATCTCCTCTTCATATTCGTTCTCCAACTAGATTTACGATCAAGATTAATTATTTTTTAAATTAGCAGTCATATTTGAAGTAATATTTGAACAAAAAGAAAGCAAATACTGTTCTGAAATCGTTCTGTTTATAGATGCTCCAGCGAATTCAGTTCAACGGCCTTAGCTATACCTATGAGACGAGGTCAAAAGAGAGGGTTGTTGTATTGCTTTCTTCACCTATTGCAGTAAAGTATTGGCTCCCAAAATTGGTTGCGTTATCGTAGTAGTTATTCTTACAATGTCCTCGTTGTCCTGTAAAGCGTTTAGGAGCTCTTAGGAAACCCGGTTACGTCAAGTCAGAACTTCCAAATGCGTCGCCTTTGTTGTGAAGCAGCAGAACACCACGATATAGGACTTCTGTGACTTCTGATCTTAAAGTGTGTGTAAAATAGGCCGGAACTGTCTGTCCCGACGTTCACAAAAGGACACGCCGGTTGCACTTTGTTTTCAGCCCACTACCCACTACCCACTAATTGCGTTTAGGGGGCGGGGGAGGATGGAGGAATGGGGGGTTAAAATTTTTGTTTTGCATTTTTTTTATTTGATAGTACAACGCTTCAATTTTTTTTGCATTTTTTTTTTCTTTGATAGTACAACTCTTCAGTTAAAATTTGAGGGTGTTTGGAGCAAAACTGCCGGAGATAGAGTGCCTCCGGTCTCCCTCCATTCGATTCGACTTATAGCGGTTACAAACAACTAAGAACATTGTTAAAACTTTAAACGAGTTTTTCTCAAATATAGCATTTTTAAAGTCGGTGGTTAGTTTTATACTGGTTTTTGCCTTTTTTTAAGAAAATTTGTTTTTTTACTTCTAAGAGATGCCAAAAACTGCCAAAAAAATTATCAAAAATGTGCTTAAAATGTAGCGAATTAACCCCTCTATAAGAATTAAGGTTTTTCCTTGGCGCATTGTCCGCAGTGATGTACTTCTGAACGTGTTACCCACGTGATTGTTTTTCTTGTGTATATTATTGATATGAGGCTTTGTGAATTGCTGGATTAGATGCTTGGCGGTGTAAAAAAAGTTCGACTCCGCTCCCCAACCCTGATCATCCCTCGTTCGTCAAGAAATGGTGTGAGGCTGATGACAGGGGTGGTTTTTGCAACTTCCCCAAACCGCTTCAATTGATGTTTATCTTCATAGAAATTTTGTTCTTGTATAAATCGTAAAAACTGTCTCTTCTAATTCTCGTGCGATGTTTCTTGATTATTGTGACGGTTGTTGTCTTGCATGAGACGGAATTGGATCAATTCGTTGAGCAGCGAAACCACCATGTCATGGGTCCCGAGTTTGAGACCAGGTCTCCCCGTGAGCTTTTATTAAGAAATTTTAATAATCCACTTCGTCTCTGGGCTGTTGTCTGGCTCACAGCAATGCAAAAAAAACAAGACATTGAAGTTTCCTCACTTACCTTAGCCTAATTCTCTTCCGGTCAAAACCATGCTAACGCATCAAAGGGTTGTCCCCTAGGCTTTGGCCACATCGTATAAAAAATGATCCACAAACCTGATTACATACGCTATAATTCGCTGAAGTTTTCTGAATGAGTTTTTGTGATTCAGCGAATATATCAAATGTTCTGGCCTACCACAAGTTAAAAGTTAGTTTTAACCCCCTACCCCACCCCCATTCCACTAAACTTTTTTTCTCATGGTATCAATCAAGGAACATACTCTACCGAACAGAAAAGGAATCATCGAAATCGGTCCACGCGTTACGAAGTTACTACCCCTCCCCTCCCCCACCACCACCATAGGAAAAAATTATTCTACTATTAGCAATGGGGATCACACTCCATACAACAGCAAAAGAACCATCCAAATCGGTCCACGCGTTACAAAGTTAGGTTCTACCTCCCTTCTCCAACCCCAACCACACCAATAATTTTTTTTATCGTGGTATCAATCAGGGAGCATACTCTACCCAAAAGAAAAGTAACTATCCAAATCGGTCCACGCGTTACGAAGTTAGACTACTCCCCCCCCCCCACCCAATCCCCCACCATGGGCCAAATTATTAATCTATATACAACAGCCAAAGAACCTTCCAAATCTGTCCACATGTTACAAAGTTAGGTTCCACCCTCCCCCACCCCCACCCCACCAACATTTGTTTTCTCGTAGTATCAACCAAGGATCATATTCTACACAATAGAAAAATAATTATCCAAATCGGTGCACGCGTTACGAAGTTAGACTACTCCTCCCCACCACCCTCGCCTTTCACCATAGGACCAAATTATTCTCCTATTAACAATAGGGTATCATACTCTATACAACTGTAAAAGACCCATCGAAAACGGTCCACGCGTTACAAAGTTAGACTCCCCCCCCCCCCCCTCTCCCACACCCTATTCCAACTTTTTTTCTCCTATAAGCTACTCTGTACAAAAAAAAAGAACCATCCAAATCGGACCACGCGGTACAAAGTTAGTTTTCACACGGTCGATACGCAATATTTAGTCCAGGAAAACTTTATATAAATCTCACACAAGCTTAAAATTGCCACGCTTTTCGAAGTTAATGGCCTCTCCTTTAGTTACTTCCTCGTAGAGTACAATACCCCTTGGCCAGACGCCTGCCGGATCGTCCTTGGAAGCAAAGTGACGGCACTGTTAGGGTAACGCGGTTTGCGACGACGGTCTGCAACGACGAAGACGATGCGGCAATCTATCAGAGGACGATCTCGTAATGAGGCCATAGTTAGAGTTTTTCATCTTTTAAGGCCAAATACCTCTTTATTCCTTGAGACAACTGCGCTGAAATTTTTTTTGCGCAAAGTTTAAGACCGCGGAAGGGGACGTAACTTGCTTGATGGGAGCAGAGTGGCCAATTCGGGCGATTTCTCGCCGATTGGGCTACTTGAGCCGTCAGTTGGGCGAGACAATTTTCCTCTCTGCGAATAGGCACTTTTTGGGCGATTTTTTATTCTTGCTGGGCGCTTTTGGGCGATTTTTTAATTCTGCTGTCGAGTCATCTCAAATTCTAATTTTACGCGAATAACTTTTTACTGAACTCCGAACGAGTCCAAACTGACGTTTATTGCAATGGAATGGAAAAAAAAGCGAAACTTTCCTGAATTCAAAAGTACACGTAAAGTACACGTATATACACGTAAGTACACGTAAGTGCAAATAGTCACTTCCAGTATTAAATACCTACTTAAGGGTATTTTTTGTTTTTTCACGACGCCTCCACCACAATTTTAAATTTGTGTTACTTGTATCTGTTGCTGTGATTAGATTACTGTAATAAATATTACATTAAAGTTGTACAAACAACAATTTGAAAGACTTGATTGATTATGAAATGAAAAAGCGATTTTTGTGCGATTTCAAATAATGGCGCGGCGACTTTGGGCGACTTCAGTGCCACGGCACGGCGACTTTTTCTCCATACCGTCTGACATCTCTGGATGGGAGCGACTCATGACCAGTGTCGGCGCTAGGCGTCCGCGACCGCAGCCTCGCGCCTGAGGGGGCCAATAAAGTTTAACAATGTTATTAAAAGTTTCGTTATTCGTGTATATTTCCGTACGCCACTGCTCATTACTTTGTGCATAGTAAACATACGGTTGTGATATTGAAGTAAAACTTTTTATGGGACACTATAAGTGTTTTGGCATGAGAGTAAACTCGCAGAGCTAACAAAATCGGTTAAACTCCTTCTCCTTCTCTAATTACCAACTAACTTAACCAAAGAGTGAGAAAGGCGGAAAAAGTATAAATCTGAGAATGCAGTCAGAGATTGAGGCAGACTGGAATAATACAAAAATCTTCCCATGAAGATATGTGAATTTCGTAGAAATCGGGAATGGACGATTAAATAGTTTTGCTCTAGTTGTTTGGTTTGTTTGATTTGCAGCGACTTCAAAATGTGATAGATATAAAATTAAAAATTATTTTATACTTTTTGTGAAGTCGGTTCAACGTTTTTTTTAAAAACTATTTTATTTTTCACTTTTTAGTGTCTTCTACTCTGTACAACAAAAAAAGAACAATCCAAATCGGTCCAAGCGTTAAAAAGTTAGGTTCAACCCTCTACCCCCACCCCCATCAGAGAACATACTCTACCCAACAGAAAAAGAATTATCCAAATCGGTCCACGCGTTACGAATTTAAAATTTAGACTCCCGATCCCCCCCTCCCCCCACCCACACCAAATTTTTTTTCTCCTATTAGCAATGGGATCATATATGTACAACAAAAAAAGAACCAGCCAACAAAAAAAATCTTCGAACTTAGAACCTCGTTGTTTTTGGGAAGGCTGTTAAAAAGTGCAAGACCATTGAGCCGATCTTCTCCACTTGTATTTTCAGCAAATCTTGCAAATGTCTCAAATTTGTTAACATACCTTATAAAACTTAATTATCAGATCAAATGTCATATGACATTTTTGAGAACAGAATATTTATGAAAGGGTTGCCCGATCCCCACCCCGTTACTATGGCACTGCTTTTTTTCGCGGGAGAGATGAAAATCTTCCAAAAGACACGGGACAGCTAGTACCCTCCGGTAGCTTGAGATTCTTACTCACTTAAAACATCTCTCTTGGGATTAGCCGAAAGAGACCACATAGAATTGTGTCCTTTTTCGTCCGCTCCCAGTTTCAGTATTCAGTTATCCGACTGTCGCCACCAACTCGGTTTCCTGGGTCAGTGCTAGAATCCTAGCCTATCTGCAGGAATCCATGCTGTTCCACCGTCTCCAGTGTTCCTTCTTGGTCCATGCGTTAATTATAACCTTCACCCTTTCTTTGTCTACGGCATTGAAGGCCATAAAGCTTTATCCCAGAGGCAGGACCAGTAACATCCTCCGGAATAACCGCAGCTAATCTTTCGGAAGGTGGATCTGCATCTTCTACTGGTGCGTGTACCGCGGAAATAGCACTCGTTAGAATCTACCATCTCTGCACCGCCGCACCTGAAAAAGTGCTAGTTATTATTTTGCCAATGGCACCTTCTTCCAGGACTGCTACAGCAGTTTCAGCCGGCGGGAGCGAGCCAGCCTCCATTGCCGCCACAGAATCTTCAAAAGGTAATTTTCCCAAAGCTGCTTCTGTTGTGTTGTGGGTACCGTGGGTATAGCCAACCTATTAGAGTCTACCATACCCTTCACTTCCACTCCTAGAGAAGTGCCTGAGGAGACGTCACTACTCTTGGTATGACCTACTACAACCTTGGGGTTAGGGGGATTTTTCGAGAGGTTATCTCCTTCCGCATTAGTTACTTGGCTGCGTTCTAGGATACATTGCCCGGTTGCTACCGCTTGCAGGTGTAACTAACACTTGACAATGTCCAGATGAGGATCGCCGAATCCTAGAAGGCTTCAACTCATCCGTCCATCCTACAGCAACCACACCACTGCTTAATATACACTCTTTTTGAAGAACGACATAGATAGTTGCTCACCTGGTCTTTATTCACCAGAATTTGAACTCAAACATAGATTCTCGTGCATGTCTAACTATAGTATGTCTAACTATGGTATGCATGAGCGTATAAATCGCATATGTAGAAGGGTGAATATGTGTCCTATTGTCATTCTAACTGTTACTAAGGATTAGCTGAAACGAGCTTTGCTCTCTATGCACCACTGATTGCTGCTTTAGCCTGGTCCAACCTTAATTTTCTTTAAAATATTTATTTTTTGTTTAAAATGATTACATTGTTGATTTAAAACAATTACTTTATTGGCGTATACTTTTTCAGAAAAATGTCTCCATTAAGCTCTTTCAACAAAGCTTTGCTGTGGCCGCATTAAATTTCGATTAATTCTTTTCGAAAGAACTAGCCATTTTGTTAACAATATACTTTTTCGAAATCTAAATCAATCTAAGATTTGTTTGTTCAGGATGGAGTTAGACACAAAGTTAGCAGCGTAAAATATCATAGTATGAGTTACCTTCAGTGGTAATTTTATGACCATAGTTTCATTGTAATGCTCAGCTTTTAGTTGGTATCAGTCTTACTTGTTAGACTGCTTCAGTAAAAACCTATTAAACGTTTAATTACCCATCAAAAATGTTTTGTTTTTGTTTGCCTCGATGCTCCTATTGAGGGTTCACTTTTTACTCAAAATGAGCCTGCTATGCATATCCAAAATGCAAATAATGGAAAGCTAAATTAACGCAATATGAGATCTACAATTACAACAAGACTAGAACAATCCTTACGAAAAACCTAACCACCTCGTGGTCCTTAGTTTAAGTTTTAAGTAAACGAAAGTAAAGTTTTGATGGAAGGTGAAATATCAACGCTGCCGGGCATCAAATGAGAGAACATAAATTCGATTGTTCGTTAATTTTAATTTATAGCATGACAAAATTTGTGCTGAATTTTACCTCACAATAAGCTTTTCACTGAAATTTTGCCAGAGCTGAGCTTGCACGGGTAAATTTCCCAGGTGGCTATTGCATTTTGGCAGCATGTTATCGTTAACTTAGAGCATGACTTTCAACTGAAATGGACGCAGCAGTGTCTATAAATTTAAGGGAATGGCTCATATACGAACTTTCCTGTACTGTAAAAAATGGATTTTGAACATGCCTACGTACATATGCGTAGGAATAAATATTCTTCCACAGTCACGTACTTATTGTGCTATAACTACTGCTTTAATTAAAGAGCTTTTTGGAATTGAATGTTGCTTCTAAAATAATTAATAAATGAAAATTCGGAATTTAAAGACCAATTTAGTGTGTAAACATGTTTCTGATTTATTTTACATGGTAATATTTCGTAAATGCGTTAGGTTTTTCGTAAGGATTGTTTTAGTCATGTTATAATTGGATATATCATCGATTGTGTTAATTTAGTTTTCCATGATTTGCTTTTTGGATATGCATAACAGGCTCATTTTGTGTAAAAAGTGAACCCTAAATAGGAGCATCGAGACGAACAAAAACAAAACATTTTTGAACGTTTAATATGTTTTTTACTGAAACAGTCTAACAAGCAAGATTGATACTAACTAAAAACTGAACATTCCAATGAAACTATGGTCATGAAATTACCACTGAAAGTAACTCATACTATGATATTTTAAGCTGCTAGCTTTGTGTCTAACTCCATCCTGATTATGCAAAAATCGTAATATTCAACAAATTTTAGATTAATTTAGATTTCAAAAAGGTATATAGTTGAAAAAGTGGCCAGTTCTTGCGAAAAAAATTAATCGAAATTTATAGAAAGGAAATTTAATGCAGCCACAGCACAGCTTTATTGAAAGAGCTTAATGGAGACATAAATGAAGGTAACTTTTTCTGAAAGAGTAATCGTCAATTAATTAATTGTTTTAAATAAACAAAAAATAAATATATTAAACAAAATCAATGTTAGACCAGGCTAAAGCAGCAATCAGTGGTGCACAGAGAGCAGAGCTCGTTTCAGCTAATCCTTAGTAACAGTTAGAATGACAATAGGACACATATTCACCCTTCTACATATGCGATTTATACGCTCATGCATACCATAGTTAGACATACTATAGTTAGACATGCACGAGAATCTATGTTTGAGTTCAAATTCTGGTGAATAAAGACCAGGTCAGCAACTCTCTATGTTGTTCTTCAAAAAGAGTGTATATTAAGCAGTGGTGTGGTTGCTGTAGGATGGACGGATGAGTTGAAGGTGCACAGAGAGCAGAGCTCGTTTCAGCTAATCCTTAGTAACAGTTAGGACGAAAATAGGACACATATTCACGCTTCTACATATGTAAACGACATGTAGTAAAAGAAAACTCCTAAAGCTATATGGCGTATGCCTATAAGAAACCTTACCTGCGGCACAAGAATCTATGTTCAAAATCTGGAGAATAAAGACCAGGTCAGCAACTCTACGTCGTTCTTCAAAAAAAATGTATATTAAGCAGTGGCCTGGTTGCTGGAGGATGGACGGATGAGTTGAAGCCTTCTAGGATACGGCAATCCTTATCTGGACATTCTCAAGTATTAGTTACACCTGCAAGCGGTAGCAACCGGGCAATGCATCCTAGAACGTAGCCAAGTAACTAATGCGGGAGGAAATAACCTCTTGAAAAATCCCCCTAATTCCAAGGTTGCAGTAGGACCCAGGGGTAATTGGGTCGAGAATGGCGTTCCCTCAAGCACTTCTGTAGGAGTGGCGATGGAGGGTATGATAGAATTAAGAATTTTATTTTTAAAATAATTCAAAAAGTTTTCTGGGATTTTTTTGAAGGGCCAATTAAGTGAACATTTTCCATCAATCAAAAGCATCTACGTGGTATTTTAGCATTCTTTAAAGTGTAAATAAAAATTGTGCGCATATTGAAAGGTAAATTTTTTTGTGGTATCTAAAAATAGCGCTTATAATGCATGTTAGGACACTCGATTTCCTTCATGTTGGGACACCCACTTTTTGCATTGTTAAGCATTTTTACGCCATATTTAGTATTGTTTATGAAAAGAAATGATTCACAGGCCGACAAAATTAACAAACCCAGAAACCAGAATACATTTTTCCGAAGGTTTTTGGTGCGCTGAATCCAGAGATATCTTAACCTGAAAAGTGAAAAAATCAATTTTTTGCCTATATTTGTTATGTAGCATTGCAAATTTTGAAATTTTTATGTTTGTGAATTTCTGTATAGTTGAAAACCTATCAAGGATCATGTGTACATCAAACAGTCGAAAACATAAAAATTAAAAAATGCGATATTTCGGTGAAAAAAATCTTTGAGCATAGTGTTCATAGTTTTTTTGAGAAAAAAATTTGCAATTCTACATAACCTCAAATATAAGCCAAATCGCTTTTTTATTGCACTATATCTAAAAAGATATCTAAAAACCCAGACCGAATTGAGAGCTGGGTTAAAATCTTGTCGGCCTGCGTTATTAAGGCCATTGTTTTATTTTTTAAAAATCGAAATTCGAAATGTTTTTTCTTTTAGTTAAAAAAACATTTCAAAAATACGTAAAAAAAATGTTTAAACGCGTTTTTGTCGATATCTCAAAAACTAATTAACTTATCGATCTGAAACTTGGTGCATTTTCTTTATTGAAGTATTGGTCAGTAAGTGAACTATTATAAAGACATAATATGGGTGGAGGGGGGGGGGGGTTGGGGGTAGTCTAACTTCGTAACGCGTGGACCGACTTGGATAATTCTTTTTCTTTTGGGTAGAGTGTGCTCCCGGGTTGATACCACGAGAAAAAAATTGTTGGCGTGGTTGGGGTGGGAGAAGGGGGGTCGAACATAACTTTTGTAACGCGTGGACCCATTTGGATGGTTCTTTTGCTGCTGTATAGAGTGTGATCCCCCATTGCTAATAGGAGAATAATTTGGTCGTATAGTGGTGGTGGGGGATGGTTAAGAGTAGTAACTTCGTAACGCGTGGACCGATTTCGATGATTCCTTTTCTGTTCGGTAGAGTATGTTCCTTGATTGATACCATGGGAAGAAAAGTTTATTGGAATGGGGGTGGGGTAGGGGGTTAAAACTAACTTTTATCGCGTGGACCAATTTGGGTGGTTCTTTCTTCGTTGTATAGAGTAGAAGACACTAAAATGTGGAAAATAAAATAGTTTGTTAAAAAAAAGTTGAACCGAATTCGCAAAAAGCGCTAAAAAGCATAAAATAATTTTTAATCTTATATCTATTACGACATTTTTTGAAGTCGTAATATTTTATTCACTACTTTGATTGCAAGTCGCGTGTTGTCGCAGAGTGCGGAATGACGCAATGTTAAGAAAAGGTTTGAAGGACTCAAGAGTGGTTGCTCGTAAGGGGTAGGAAGATACAAGTGTGGTGGCTTGCAAGGGCGGGAGGATACATGGATAGCATCTCGCAAGGGGCGGGATTATACAAGGGTAGTAGATCGCAAGGGGTGGTAGTAATCAAACGTAGCTGGCAAGGGGCAGGAGGATACAAGGGTTGAGGCTTGCAAGGGGCGGGATGATACCAAGACGGTAGTCGCATGAGCGGGAGGCTACAAAATTCGGAGCTCGCAAGGGGCGGAAGGATACAAGGGTAGTAGTTCACAAGGTGTGATAGTATACAAAGGTAGTAGCCCGCAAGGGGCGTGATTGGATAATTCTATTACTTTGTTTATAGAATAAATTATGTTCTTCCATTTGCTACTAAGAAAAACGTTTCCACGTAAAACAAGGATATAGTTGCTATAGTTCAACTTCCTAACCCGTGGACCGATTTTTTCTAATTCTTTTTTTGTTAAATAGAGTATAATCCCTCCTCCCAGCTACATACCCACCCGACTCTCATTTTACTTAACTTTTTTTGTATACTGTATTTGATTTGAGAGAAACTGTTTGCACCTACGTATGAACCGATTTGAATATTTCTTTTTTTTTGTTAAATAGTGGGTCATCCCTCCTCCCACCCCATTCACTCACCAACCCACCCACACTTATTATTGTAGTCTATATATTTTTTTTTGTAATATAGATTGTGTTACTACAATTGTTACCAAGATAAAACGTTTGCACCTACAGTTGCTTTAGTCTATCTCCCTAAGGCGTGGACCGATTTGGATAATTCTGTTTTTGTTAGATAGACTACAATCCACCCTATGGCCTAACCCACAATGATCTACCTATACTATCATCGCATGCCGTAGGCGCGGGCACCAGCTAGTAAGTACATAAATGTTGTTTTTTTTATAAATTGAACGCTTCAAGATATATTAGTTCTAATTCTTAGTTGAATAAAATAAACATTTTCAAGTTACATAAAATGATTTTTTTTTAATTTTTGAAAATATTTCAAAAATTGTAGATACAGTTTAAGTTATTGAAAAATTTAACAAAATTTTTTTTCAATTTCCGATAAAATTTTTTTAGTTTTTTATATTATTCTGATGATTCATCAAACTAAATTAGAAAAAAAATAAAGCATTCAATTTCTTATGAAAAATTGCTTTTATAAGCAAAAATAGTTCTGTGGCTTTTAAATAAATACCCAAGGGATATTTATTAAAGGCCATTGATAAATTCGAAAATTAAAAGTATACTTACAATCTAAAAACTAAGTTCAATAATAAAATTATTTAATATGATTTACTGAAAACTTTTCATAGATTAATATCTAAACGAATCCAAGTCAATTATTAATTTCAATTATACTTGTATTTTAGCCCCTTCAAAATTCTGTCGTCCTTAAGATTTTAGCGCCCTATGCCCAGTCCTCACGGGCCTAGACGCAAATCCATCACTGTCTATGTTACACTAAAGAGCTTTTACGCTAGAAAATGCTATGCATTGATGATTGCCAATGATGGTAAGTCCTCTCCCAAGGAACCATGAATGCTGGATTCCGATCAACGGGGATTTTAGGAACTAAGGAAATCGATCTGTAACTTTTTTCCGATTTTGAAGATAGATTAATCGCTCTAAAAAATCGTTGGTTATAGATCGATTCTATTTATTTTGGCATTTCAATTTAAGAAGCATACATTTTGTGTCGCTTCATTAAGCTCAATTTGTGATAACTAGCAAAAACCGGTGGACTTCACATGACAATAAATTATAATCACCAAGGGATAAGAGTTCAGAAGAAGTTCTTGCTCCAGACTGGATAACATATAGAGGAAGGACGGAGTGGGCGGACGTAACACCTATCAAACAGAACGATGGAAAGAACCCGGTAGTTGTAATCGCATATAGTGAAAAATGTATTCAAGGCTTTCTTATTATGAGCAATATATTAAGAATTAGTTTTTAGTTAAAGAGGTTTAGAATTATTTTCGATACATCCTAGTAAGCAGTGAGAAATCTTCAATAGCCTTAGAGTTAACCAGGGATGCACTAAAATTGAGTGCTGCCAAATAACCTGTTTGGCAGTATTGGTACTCATGGTATTCACTGGTCCAGATAACACTTACATATTATAGAGATCCGAAACGTATTTATCTAACATTAACAATTTTTAAGGTACGAAATTTTAAATTTGAAGGATTTGCACAAATTAATGATGATGCGAAAATACTTCCCCGTGAGCTTGCTCAGTTTTATTCTAGCGCGTTGCGTCTTGTCTTAAATAGATGGGAATCGGAAAAAAAAATAAATCGATTCGAGCTGATTCGGTCCCGTGAATAATCGATTCAAAAATCGGCAGATCGAAGGCTATAAGATCGAACCGTCGAGATCGATTCGACGATCTCCCATTCCTAGGGGATTTCGTTCAGATAGATTTGATTGGTGAAAATGTTCAATCTTCTGCCATTGAAAACCAGTACGGTGAAGAGAAGCAACGCCGAATTTGTTGTTGACAACAGTATTTGTATTCAATGCGAAAAAGCCTTGCTAGATAAAATAAATAAAATTCTGAATTAATCAAGAAATGCCAGTGTTTTTACTTTTGTTCCATGCTCACATGCAGGAAAAATTTTTTGCGTGCCTAAAAAATGTCTTCTAAAAAAAAAATTATTATCAATTCGTAGCCTGTGAACAGTTGTTTTCACGCAAATAGTGAACCCTTGAACTATAAGTATAAGCACCATATGTGAAAATTAACTCTTCGTTTCACAAAATATAATACAACTTTTGCTCAGAATTCAACACCGCAATATAAAAACCTAGATGAAAACTTATTATTTATTATTATTATTAATGATTGGATTAAGGACTTTCCGCATCCTTAAGACACTGCGACCAATTTGATCTTTTGTCACCTGATCCAGGTTCAGTATTAGGCCGCCCCGTCAATTTTTAGTTCCTTTATCAGACCCAAAATTTTTCTGAGGGCTATCTTGGCCATGTCTGTCGGTGGTGGGAAAGCCCCACCAAGGTGTCTAAGCCTCATGCGGCCGAGGGCCTCACAGTGACAGAGGATATGTTCCGCAGTCTCTTCTTCTTCTAGACAGAAACGACAGGTGTCATCATCAGCCAGTCCTAACTTTTTTAGGTGGTAGCTCAGGTGACAGTGACCAGTAAAAAGTCCTGTTATCAGCCTTAAATCTGGTCTGCTGAGTGAGAGCAGCTCCTTCGTTTTCCGTTTTGAGTAGGTTATAAACCTCTTTGCTTGTCTTGACCCTGGGATATTTATCCAGTGTGAGTGCTTACAGTCGTCCTCCCATGACCGGATACGCATTGCTATTCGGCTTTTAGAGTAGCCGCAGAATGGCTCCGGTCCAATAAACTGAGAATCCGCACCTTTTTTTGCTAGGTAATCCGCCTTCTCGTTGCCTTCGATGCCCTCGTGCCCTGGTACCTATGCCAGCGTGATGCTGTTGCTCCGGGCCAGTTCTTTGAGAGCAGTGAGACAGTCCCAGACGATTTTAGACTCAAAGGTGTAGGATCCTAAAGCCTTAAGTGCCGCCTGACTGTCAGACATAATGTATATTTTAGCACCGCGTATTCCTCTATTGGCAATTTCGCGTGCGCAGATTTCGATGGCATGTATCTCTGCTTGAAAGATGGTTGGTGTAGACCCCGATGCCCGTTCTGTCTTCCATCTTGGATCCATCCGTGTACCAAACCAGAGATCCCCGTTCAAAGATATGTCTATTACTAAGCCAATAATCTCTGCTCTCAAGGATCAGCTTGAATGGTATGTCAAAGTTATGCCTCTTCGGCATAATATATGTTATTGAGTTGATCACCAGATCACCCTTGAATTCTTCAAGGATTTTCCTATGACCAGACCAGTTCCCTGCTGTGAAGAGATTGGCGCCAGTCAGCCTTATTGCGCTGGAGGCAGCCTCCTTCTTTATATGCAGATGTAAAGGGGGGAGGTCTAGTAGGGCCTCCATAGCTGCCGTGGGGCATGTGCGCATGGCTCCTGTAACTCCTAGACATGCTGACCTCTGCAGTTTTTGCAGTGTGGATCGCGCTGTCTTTTGTTCTACTTTTGGCCACCACACAAGAGCTGCGTAGGTGACTACGGGTCTTATGATTGTTTCATATGCCCAGAGGGCCATTTTGGGCTTTAGTCCCCAGGTCTTTCCAAAGAGTCTTCGGCAGGACGATAGGGAACTCATAGCCTTCCCTGTAACCCTACTAAGTTGAGTATTCCAAGTGAGTCTTTGATCTAGAATTATTCCTAGATATTTGACCTCACTTGAGAATTCTATCCGTGTTCCTTCAAGAGTAGGAGCCTCTAGCCTTAGCTTCCTTTTTCTTGTGAACGGTATAATGGTTGTTTTACTGCGGTTGACTCTGAGCCGCTCCCTAGTACACCAGGATTGTACCATGTTCAGAGCATTTTGCAGTCTTCTTGAAATGATTCTATCCTGCTTGCTCTCGATATTAATGACCAGGTCGTCTGCGTAGCCCTGGCAATCGTAGCCAGCGTTGGTCAGTTTGACCAGGAGATCATCGATAACAAGTGACCACAACAGTGGGGAAAGAACTCCCCCCTGAGGACAACCTCTGGTGGCCCTTACTGTTACCGAATTGTCCCCCGGCCTCGCTGTGATGTTCCGGTTACTCAGCATTGCCCCAATCCATTGGACCGTCGGCAGATCAATACCTCTATCGGTGGCCGCTCCTTCGATGTAGATGAAAACTTAAGTGCGAGCCTTGAGGTCCACATGACCAACTCCCAGTATGATTATTGCATATTATGAAGGAATATTAGTAAAAATATAATAATAACCAGACAATCAAATCAAGATCTTAGAGTAAAAGGATATGGCCTGATGTATGAAGGATCCCAACCATTCAGTGATGAAATGTTCAGAAGACATTCCTTCATTGTGTTGTAATACCTAAGTGTTTAAAATGCCAGCACTAAGACTTTATTAGTGTTTTAGTTACACATTTTTAATATATCAATTTTTTTTTGTTATATCTAAAAAAATAATAAGGTCTCAGTAATGAAATTTTGAACACATATTACAAACAATGAAAGAATGTTTCCTATAAATTTTAGGTTTTTTAATTGTGTCCCTTCTGACATATTTCAGATTGAAAATACGCGATTTTCGAAAAATCGCAATTTTCGAACACCCATTAAAAGTAAAGGAATATCACCCTAAGGCCTGAAACATTTTATGGTAGTAGTATACTATGTATAAAGACTATATCCAGAAAAATTAGAGTTGGATCTTAGTTTTACCTTCAATATTTTGAATTTTAAAACAGAAGAATTGTAGTTTGAAAACGTTAACATTTACAAATTTTTTCTGTTTATTTACAGTTAAGTGGTCCTAAATATATACTGAACACAAAATATTGTACATTTTATGCTCTTTAACATGATGTTTGTTTGAACTGAATATCTTCAGAATCCAAGCACAGAAGCCACTGTAAAATGCTAAATGGGCTGACGAACCAATACAAAATGGCGGCTCAAAAAAAACTAAATATGTAAAAAATTAAGGAATACCTGTTTTCAACTCTCTGAGTATTATAAGATTAGGTAAAAATATAAATAAATCTTGTCAGCAACAATAATTGGTTGATTTGATGTGTGTTGGCCCCTCAACAAGCTCCCTCTCCCCGATTCCAATTAAAAAAAATTCTTTTTTCCACCCCTGGTCACTTTTCATTAAATCTCTCTGAAAATACGAATTATTCCCCTCCAAACACGTTTTACTATGTATTACTAAGTAAAAACGGTAAAAAGGATTGGTTTTACCTGTTAGCAATTAGAGGGGGGGGGGGCTGACAGCTGCTTTACTATTTCTTTCGTAGTTGTTCTCCGCCCCCCCGAAAACGAAGGTGTGGAAAAAGTTTTGGTAGCTGCACCAAATACTAGCATGTTCTTCCAACTCAATCACTCCACTATGGTTATCATGCACCACCTGCCATTGTTATTATTTAAAAAGTTTTCATTCATTCACAAAAAGTACAGAGCGTGCTTTGTTTTTATGTGTAATGACTGAGTTCTTTTGCATTAATTAATGTGAACAAATCAAAAACATTGAAGGTACTTGAAGTTCAGAGGTTTTTAAAACAACTCTACAAGAAATTTTTATGAGTGGACTTTTTTGGTAATGTATGACTCTTTATGATAATGCCAAAACGCAGGGAAAGCACTATGAGAGTATGAGAGCATACCCTTGGCAAGAAACGAATTAATGTTAAGAGAAATAGGTTAACAGGTTTAATGAAAGGGGTGGCGATGTTTCAGGCACGCTGTTTCACAGTAGTGTTGTTTTGCTTAGAAAAGATTCCATAAGTCCAACTTGAATTGACTTAAAGCTCCTATATGGCACATAGTGATGTGCCCAAAAGGAATAGGGCTAGCAATTTTCGTTTGAATAATAGCCGCGAAAATAACAATAGAACAGTAACAGACAACAGACAAAAAAAGCACTGATCCTTTGACTATTTTACAATTTTAGCGACTTTTTTAGGACTGCTTTTGTAATAATTACTGTGTTATTAGTGTTAAGGATATTACTCACTTGACGTCATTTCCACCGACTTCGTTGGTAAAGAAAGATCCTTTATTCGATGACGATGTAATCATGGAATACATTATAACTTGGCTGATAGCTTTTCGTGTGGACCATGGTATTCCTGTTTCTCTGCTAAAGAATTGCGCTTCTTCTTAAGTTTCTGTTCTGTGTTATTTATTTAACTTATCCATTTCTTGTAGCGTTTTTCATAATGCAGGTGAAACACTGAAGTAAACAACACAAACAGAACCAACAGAATCCACAAAAAAAGAATCCAAAAGGATCAGTGAACAAACTTAGGCACTAGGCCAACAGAATCATAAATAAAAAATAATAAATAAATCTGTATTACAAACACAAACAAGAGAAGGGCAAGAAATGCGATGAAGCGAATTATCCACCGGATAGGATTTCCGTCTTTGTTCGTTGACTGAGTTCGCTAATATTTGTCGAACCACACTCAGGCAGTTTCGTTTCGTGTTTCTCTTTCCAATATTATATATAATTCCTCTGGCGTACCTCAAGGTAGCCACCTTGGTCCACGATTATTTATTATTTACATCAACGACATATCTTTCTTTTTGTCATATTTGAATATTCTTTGTTATGCAGACGATGCCAAGATTTTCTGTGTTGTTTCCTCCACTCGCGATTGTGAAATTCTAAATTCTTACTTGGGCTCCTTTCATAAGTGGTGTTCCATTAATTACCTTCCTCTTAATATAAATAAATATACAAGTATATATTTTTGTCGCAAAAGAATTCAACTGGACTTCAGCTACACTATAGATGGTTGTGCATTGGCGAGACTTGACAAAACCATTGACTTGGGAGTCTGATTGAATTGTTATATAAATCCTGCGATGACCATATTGACGCGATTGTTACTAAGGCTAATTCGATGCTGGGTTTTGTTAAAAGGTGGTCTAAGGAGTTTGATGACCCTTATATAACACTGATTCTTTATTGTTTGTTCGATAGTCCAGTTCTTTTGTATGCTTGCTGCTTTTGATCACAATTTAACAATGTTCGCGGTGTTCGTGTTGAGGCAGTCCAGCGTAAGTAAGTTCAGTTTGCTCTTCGTGGAATTCCTTGGAACAACCCATTGCTATTTCCGCCTAACACAAGTTGACTCAATCTTGTATAACTTGATTCGCTTGAAGCTGGGCGGAGCAAATCTAAAACTATTTTTGCTTTGGATTGCCTTCATGGTTGATTCACCTGTCCTGCTCCACATCGATCCTTGAGATATCGTGATTTTTTCAAAATACCTAAACACCGCACTTATTATAATTTACAAGATATTTTGATAAAATTGATTTTCATTTATCTAAACATCATGTGTAAAGGCAAATATTCTTCAATATATTTACTTATTTACTTTCTCTTAATTTCTTAAAATTTTGCTTTTTGACGCACCTTTGTAAATAAACAAAGATTGAATTTAAAATATATTTAACTCTTCTAAATGTAAATTTGAGCAAACGCCATCATCCCAAAAAATTTGAATTTTGTATAGGAATTAAATACATATTTTGAAAGAAGTAGATACTCCTAACATCACTAAAATTCTATTCAGATTAATTGAAATGTAAGAGCTGCGCCATAGTCGAGCTCAACCTCCCTTCAGAAAGGAGGGGAGAAATATCCTCGACAAACATAAAATCTCGACTATATGCATAAATGCAGTCTCAACAATTCTGGGGCATCACACACTTCATTTCTTCGCTTTGCTGGAAAATTCCGTAAAGGATAAAGTAATCCTTTGAAGAATTGCATTGAAAATTTATTTGGCAGCGAGTTTATATACTCCAAAGACGAAAATGTTAATGGCATATGCTGGAGTAACATGTGGTTTAACTAAGGTTTGGATGCACGAATATTTTATTAGAAAGGGCAAGTAATGTCATCTTCTTATATATTTTATTTATAAATATTCAAAATTTTAATTTGATATAATGACTTTTCCTTAATGTATAGTACAATTTTAATAAAAGTATAATAACAAATACAAAAATAGGAAGGTGATCTACTTTGGATTAAAAAAGGTGCACGAAATCCTGATACACATGAGAGTTTTAAACCTGAAAAAGGAGTTTTTCCTTATCTTCTTAACCTGATTGATAGTGCTACAGATATACAGGTTAAGAAGATGAGGAAAAACTCGTCTTTCACGTTCAGACCTCTCATGTGTATCAGCATTTCGTGTTAAGTTTTAAATCCAAGTCAGTGCGATAAATGTACAATAGGAATTTTCAAATTAGGTTTGGTTAACTAAGTGCAGCAAATAAAGTTTGAGTTTTTGGATTATTTTATAAGCCTTTGCGCAATTAGGGTCTATTGTGTTGAACTTATTATTAAAAAATATTTGTGGGTAAATTTTAATAAGTTATAGTTTCAGTTTTCTGAAATTAAGAGATAAAGAAGGTTCTTATTTTTAGATATAATTAAAAAGTAAATCCCAAGACAAATAATTTTTACGATAGTACATATTTTCGATAAGCAGGCGATGTTCACTTTGAACATTTGAACAAATTATGGCACAGGATAGTTAGAAACATTTGTTTATATATTTAGCTTCAAACAAGTAACATTATGTGAAAAGAAACATTGTAACCAACTAAAAATTCAACTTCGAGTTTTTAATCGAATTTCATGCTATATCACTCGTCCTGAAGGAGATGTCTTGAAGGTTTTCAAATTAGCATGCAAAAATATGTATGTGTATCTTTGTTTCCGTTATCACTTTCTGGGTCGTAGAGCGCAGGGTTGGACTTGCCATAGAGTAAGGGTACAGTAGTAGCAAATTGAAATTCTTCGGCTTTGAGAAATTTCAATTTTGCTTCAAATTTTACATTACTGACAACCTAATAACTTTGAATTCACTGTAGGTAAAATGAGAAAAAAATTGTCGGTCGTAAAATTTTACTTGTGATTATTTATCATTTAAACAAATTTGCGTTAGTGCTAACAGCAAAAAACAGGAAAAAAATTTGCAAGAGATTTCCAATAGAGGTCTAGTTCTGAAAAGAATCAGTGATATAATAAAATTTATATCTAAGCAAGGTATCGCTTATCGTGGAAAAAGTGAGGCCTTGTACTCCTTGAGGGATATTGATGAGGGTCAGAACCAGACTCACGGAAAGTTTTTAAATTTAGTTGTCCTATTATCGAAGTACGATCCGGTTCTGAAGACCCATATATCCAAAGCCATTATTGATAGCAAAAAAAAAAAGAAGCAAGTCAGAAAAAGGTTAAGGTAGAGGTAGTCTCGTAACCTTCATGCCAAAAAACAAAATAAATAAATTAATAAATATATGCGCACTTGAAGTAAAATAAGAGATAGTAAAAGAAATCCAAGAGGCGAAATTTTTTGGCCTTAATGTTGATTCTTGTCAGGATGTTGGCGTTATCGATCAGGCTGCAATTTGCGTTCGTTATGCTAATAATGGAATCCCACAAGAGCGGGTGGTCAGCATGGTGTCGGTACGGACATCAATGGGCGAAGCTTACCGAGCACTTGTAACCTCAGAATTAACTCATTTAGGCTTCAATGTGCAAGGCCTTATCAGCGTGTCTTTTAATGGCGCAGGAAATAAGGCAGGCCGATATCTTGGTCTTCAAACTAAACTGTGAGAAGAAGTGCCTTAATTTTCACGCAGGCTGTACTGAGGAAAATAATTTATTTAGACTCTTGGACTCTACAAGTGTGTTTATTCACGAATTATTTAAGCGCACCTCTGTTTGGGTGGAGAAAATCGCGGAAGTGACAGCTGGTAGAGACAGGTTGAGACGATTGCAGAACATCGAAAAAAACAAGATGGTGGGCCAAAGATAAAGCTTTGACTACCATCATGGAGAAAACTCGATACGTTGCGTTGATAAAGATCCTATGTGCCAAAGCTTCGAGCGCGTAGTTTGAGCCAAAGGTTTTATTTCAAGCAAAGGTAGTGATGGATACCTTTCTGAAATTTTAAACTATTCTCACAGCCATAACATTGAAGAAAATCTTATTTGTCAACCCCGGTAAGCCAATATCTCCACACTCCTACACTAGACTACCTTAAAGCTTGGGGACTTATTAAAAGTTTGGAAAATAATTTGCGGAAACAACTAGATCTTTTTGATACCGTTCCCAGTGCTGCAAATTTTTTCGTATCCCGAGTTCAAGAATTAATTAAAGCCAAAGACATTGATGTAGAAATACAGACCACGCTGCCTTACGGAGGACATCTAGGAAACCGAAACAGCACGATGAGTTATGCCAGGACGAAGTGGGACTGCTATCTGTTGATCCAAAGAGATACTTTTCCATAACCACATACAAAGTCATTATCAACAATGCTTTAGTAAAAATCGATGATGCATTATATTCAATCGCATTAATTGCCAACGTCGATCGAGAACTGGTTTCAAAGGAATCCAAATCTTTTTCAAAAAGTTTTTATGAACTTTCTAAAACGTTCCAGCTACGCAGCAACACGCAAATGATTCAGATTCTCAGAGAGAGAAAGAAGATGAAGAGCAGAAAGCGATCGACGAAGATAGTTTAGATCAAACACTAAAGACTGCTGTTTCTTTATCTCGAAAAGGTTGGGAAGCCTGCCGAAGTTGCATATCATGTGAATGTAAACTTTTGTCCCAGTATAACATGTACATCAGTACGTACTCCAACTTATACGTCGCTTATTGTGTAATTCACACAATCTCGTTTACGCAAGTAACTTGCGGAAGACGATATTCCGCGCTGAAGAGCATAAAGAAGAGGCTTCGCTCTCTACTGGAGCAGGAACTGCTGGACTCGTTGATTATCCTAAACACAGAATCGGATCTCATCAAAGATGAAGAGAATAGCAGCTTTTACGAGCGAGTTATAGATAATCTAGCTGAAACATCTCCTCTTTAAAAAAAAATTTTTGATGGGCTAGCCAATAAAGAAGAGAGGTTCCAGTAAAGCCGCCTATAGCCCACTTACCTACGCTAGCTTGTTAATAATCAGATGAAAACATTTTACATGAAAACTTTTGTGTTTTTGTGACTATCATTGTTATCTGGTTCGTTGGTTGATCTGATGGTCACCATAATATGCACCGATGATTCTAGGTGGGCGGCGGGCCCTTAAAGTCATAATGCCCCTGGGCCCCGTTGGCACAGTCCGACCCTGGTCAACTATACCGACTATCCACATAGTCCTGTTCTGCGTTAACTTCTTCCCCGTTAAGTTAGGTTTGGGTGGTTACTATCGAAATCCATATCAGCCTCATATTGACCTAAAAAAGTTTTTACCACATCTGTGACAGTATGGAAGAGCCCATAAATAATTCCTGTTTATAAAAAATGTAATTAAAACTTAATAATAAATAATTGGCCAATCGCGAAGCTTTTCTGCATACCCAAGTTGTTCGAATCTGTTATTTACAGCTTGTGCAGTGTAAGGGGTAATCTCATCTAATCAACATGGCTTTCTGCCTGGTAAATCGATGACAACTAACTTGCTTGAATTTACATCCCTCATAATCTCTGCCGTCCAACAAGGTCTACAGACCGACTGTGTCTACACTGACTTAAGCAAGGCATATGATAAACTCCCTCACTCTGTGATTATGCTTAAACTTGATAACTAGGGTTTTCCGCCTTTATTGCTCGACTGAATCTGCTCTTACTTAAAAGATAGGACTTGCCGAGTATCTTTCCGTAATACTTTATCTAGAGTCATTAAGGCTTCATCTGGTATGTCGCCGGGTAGCCATCTGGGGCCGCTGTTATTTATTCTTGCCATCGACGACATTGTCCCTCTGATTATACACTCCAAATCTACGCAGACGATATGAAGATTTTCTCATGTGTTAGAAACAGCTATGATTCTTCCTGCATTCAGGATGATTTAAATATATTCAAGAACTGGTGTGGATCTAATGGCCTGCAGCTTTACTTGGATAAATGTGAAGTTATTTCATTCTCTAAAAACAAAAATCAGCTCGGCTTTGATTATACCTTTACGGAAACTAATATCTATCGCGTGCAGTCCGTTACTTATTTTGGTCTGAAGCTTGACCCAAAACTCGATTTCACACTATATGGTTCTTAAGAGTATTTCAGTTCTGGGTATATAAAGCGGTGGTATTGTGATCGGATGACTTTAATTCACTTTTTATTTTCTTTGGTTAAGCCAATTCTCGAGTATGCATCTCAGGTTTGGTCTCCCTGTTATGCTGTTCATTCTGGACGCATTGGTGGTCCTTTAACCAAATCTATATCAGCAGTTGAAGCGGAAGACATCATAGGAAAATGTCCCGCAATAGTCTAAATCAAATTGATACCATTTTCGAAAAGCAAACAGCTGCTCGCAGAGAGCAGGGCAAGCGGATCCTTTAATTTCATGGACGTCTAAAAAATTAAGAAAAGCAATCAATTTTCTAACCTGAAAATTTGTACTCATATATTATTAGACTAAAAGGTAATTTAAAAAAAGTTGAATCGACTTTTCTAAAAAGCAATTAATAATAAACGACATTTTGCAGGTGGCAAAAATTAACCAAACAAAACAACAACAAAATTTCAACAAATTCGTCTTACTTATGATCTCGTAACCTGAAATGTTTAGGTAGTTTTGTATAGTATCCTCGATTGTTTTTCGGTAGTTATTTCGTTTCGCACCAACTTAAAAATGTCGTAATAGATATAAAAGTAAATATTATTTTATGCTTCTAAGCGGCTTTTGTAAAATCGTTTCAACTTTTTTTAAGCAATTTCATTTTTTAGTGTTTTCAGACATACCACCCGAAAATGACGCTCTAATAATAAAGCAAACGAAAAGAATGAAGTTAGGAGCCACTACCACCTCATTCCACCATAACGTATTTAACATGCTACCAATGTGGGAACATATCTTATTCATCTAAAACAGAACCCTTCAAATCGGTCTTCAAGCTGAGAAGTTCATCCCCCCTCTCCACCCAAGGTTAAATATTTTCCCATAGTAGCAATAGAAAAACATAATTTATATAACAAAAAAAGAATCATTCAAATTGATAAAAGTTAGACTACACCCTTCCCCACCCCTGGATGATCATACTCTACACAATAAGAAACAAATGATCCAAATTGGTCTACAGTTTACCCCAATCCACCCCTCTTTCACCATCACCACACAGTATAAATTTTTGTCGTTTTACTATTAGGGTAATATACTCTATACATAAGAAAATCAATCAATCACCCGCTCCCTTCACGCCTAGGGTAGCGTACAATTATTTCAATGATTAGGTACAATGTTTTCTAATAAAAGTAATGGGGATTATGCTGTATATGACAGAAAAGAACTATTCAAATTGGTCCACGCATTAGGAAGTTAGGTGTAATCCCACTCCCACACCTGGACATCCCCAAATGTTTGCCACCGTACTCCACCCCAATCCTAGGCCCCATTTTTTCTTTTATTAGCGTTGGAAATCATACTCTGTAATGCAAAAAAAAAATAATCTAAATCGGTCCACACGTTATGAAGTTTGGTTCAACTCCCACCTCACCAATCATTTTTTTTGCATGATTCGAATCAGGGAACATATTTTAGCCAACAAAAAAATAATCATCTAAGTCGGTCCACACGTTACGAGATAGATTACCCCTTCCCAACCTTATGTCAAATTTTTTCTCATATTTGCAATATCCCATCGAGTCTATAGGTCAAAAAAGAACCACTCAAATCGTTCCACGTATTACTAAGATAGGATCGAACCCCCACCCCTCCCACCCACAAGTCGCCAACATTTTTGACATGATACCAATCGGTGAACATACACGACAAGAAAAGAATAATGCAAATCGGTCAAGGCTTTACGATATTACGCCCGGTCATACATAAAAATAAAATACGCGTCATCACGTTTTTGGGAAATCGTTTAAAAAATATTAAATTTACTGTCACTCAGCACGTGGTATATATTTGTAGGTTCTCCAACCCCCATTCCACACCCCACTCCCATCCCATCGCCACCTCCCCCCATCCCAACTCACCCCCGACGCCCCTTGTTTTCCACAAAATTTCTAAGTAATGTCTTGTTTTCAACACCAACAAAGTAGAAAGCCCCCGTAAAAATAAACACGTTCACGTCACCCTCAATTATTGAAATTTAGTAATTATCGTGTAATTTGGAATTGGATGAATTTTTGACCGGCACAATCACCACGCTGCGGTACCAGGGTTCGAGTCTTGGTCTTCCCGTGAGTTTTTAATTTAAATAAAACATTCCGTTTTGTCTCGGGGCTATTTTCTAGCTCGCAAAAAGGCAAAAACAAGACATTCAAGTTCCCTCATTCTCTATGTTCTATTTCTCTTCCGGGTGAAGCCCCTCTAACGCATCATAGGGTTGTCCCCTGGGCTTTGACTACATCATAAAAAAACTGGTAAAATTGCCCCTCCTACCATACTGTTTAAGCATTTTTTTTTTGACGAACAGAAACTCTTGTCTTGCTGAACTCTCAAATAAGGCGTGCGATTTTTCCTTATTTATCTTATTTGTTTAAATAGCAAACACTAGTGGGAATGCCTGGAAGGTCATGTCTCGGACCATGGGGTCTTAATAAAAACATGACAAGCGAATTAACAAGGCTCGGGTGCTATCGAAAAAACTACTGCGGTCCAAATGGATTACTGTCTTATAGATGAAAAACATGCAACTGGCAATGGACGTCTCATAACAAATTTATCGTAGCTGTGATGATGTAATCACAAATAAACCAAAAAAATAAGGCAAAAGGCCAGGCACTGGTTTCAGCCAGGAGGATGACTCTGGGGGAATATTTCTACGATAACCTTAATGTAATCTCAGAGATGAGAATTAGGGAATTACACCAATTCATGTGCCTTCCTGGCTGGTTGAAATCAGGATCCGCCGTTTTCGACTCTAATTCATGGAAGTCCTGAGGCAGCTTTCCATCGGGTCCTATGAGCTCTGTACTATGAAAATAGCTTAATAACTGAAACGCAAACCTGGCAGGTAGCGAAAACTCAAAACCGTCGCTGCCAAACGTATTCTGTTAGCTAATGCATAGTGGATACAATCAAATGTGACTAATTACTTTGTATAAGTATTTTAATTGACCAATCTATCAACAAGGTAATAAACCAATAAATTTGATGTAAGTACCCTGGGAATTCACGATAAAAGTCATTGATCGTTGTAGCCCTCTCTAGAGGGATGTAATTTATATACTCCAGCTTTCATTTATCCAAAAACGTTACCGAAATATTTCCACTTTACCTTCTTTAATTTAGCTGAAGGAAACGCCTCGCTTAAGATTTCCATTAGCGTTATTAAGTTAACAGTTGTATGAAGGTGGCAATTCATATGAAAGAAGTGCCTCATAAATCCTTCAATTTTGTCTACTGAAATATCTTTCCCTTGAGAGCATAGTAATAGCCCTGAGGATTTGTTTTGTTTAGTGAAAACATTTTCCAAAAACGAAATGCTTAATGAGCCAGAAGTTTTGGGATTTAATTAAGTCAATAGAAGAGGATTATGTACTCCTCGAAGAAAATTCTCAAATGGGTTCAAAGGAGACTTTGCTGTCAAAATCGAGATTGCCTTGCCGAGATTGTTTAACTCCTTTCAGAACTTTGTATACATTTGAGGAAATGTCTACTTATACTTCGTCTGATAAAGCAAAAATCATTTAATTACGAAGAATTCCTCTGATAATACATTTTGTTAGCTCTCTCATTCGATTTCCTATGTTTGCTTCAAGTCCAGAGGCCAGTTGAAAAATCATAATGGGGACAAATGCTGCGTTTGACTTTTGAGGAAAAAAAGGTGACTTTGAGTATGACGTATTTTGGAAAGTTGAAGGTGTGGGTATGTTGCTAAGAAAAAAATCTTGATTTTGCTGATATCAAATTTCGCAAAGTCAACAGAACCTTAATTCGATACAAGATGAAAAGCTGGGTCACGTGCGTTACTCCGTGTTCATGATTTTCACACACAGAAGCTTAAAGCGAAAAAATCTCGGTTAAAATTAATTTACGTAAAAGCTTCTAGGAAAAATCCAAGGAACTGAAACCGAGATTACTTCCTTGACGTTCATCATTAAATTTAATTCAACGTATAGGTTTTTGTATGTATAGGTATAAAATATAAGAGATTCAATATTTTGGGTATCATGCGGTCGCTTGAGATTGTAAAGGTAAAATGGTATTTTTCAAGAAAATGGCAATAGTTGGAGACCTGGTGGCATTTGCACGTCGTTAGAGATTATAGAACTTTACTAAGCCTTAAAGTTTGTGAATAGGGTAAGCAAGGTGACAATATTAGATGTTGCTGCTTTTTTTAAACAAATCGCAAAATTAAAAAAGCGGCTACCGAGTTTTTAATGCCATGACTGGAAGCTATGTTTGAAGCCTACTTAAACCTCACATATACGCCTGATTCGTGGACAGAGGGGGAATGACCAGGCACAATAAACTTAAGGACTCCTTACTTCTTAAAACTGTCGCGAGACTTATATAAAAGTTTCTCGACAATATCGAACATACGAAGAAACGCTACAAGAGACATTTCGTAAGGGATCCTCTCCTCGCTTCTATTTACTCTCATCCTATACTAGATACTTGTGGATCTAGAACACTCCGGTCATATGGCTTACTGGCTGTCTCTCTCTCTCTCTCTCTCCAGTTCCCGTAACCCTCCAGTTCTTCCCAACAGGAGAACAAATTCACCCGATTCGGGATAACGATTTCAAGTGCACCTACAATTTAAGGTGGATTCCGAACCAACGACATTATTCCAAAATGCAAATGTCGCTTTCATAGCAGCAGAAACCAACCATGAGTCGCCGCCGTTATAGGTATTCATCTGCTGGACTCTATTGGAAAATGTGTTCGACCAGAAGGAACTAGTGAAAGTACAGAGAATGGATGTATCTACGTACTACTGATTACACGATCACCTTCCAAAGCCCCTAATACTACCCTCCAATTAACGCCGGTAAAACTTTTCGGCAAGCAAACTGCACCCACAATAACTATTAGGCTAAATTCAGTCCAAATATGCACACGTACCGACTACGAACACTCAAAACTTGTGGGTTAAAGAAACCCAAAAAAATTGATAACTTCATATTGAAGCCTACTTTCAACGCCAAGTTTGATTCTTGATTCCCACCAAGTAGGAATGGGAGAAGGTCCCTGAACCCCAACTGGTGAAATCAGTGCATATTTACACTGACGGTTCTAAGTTGGAAGATAAAGTAATTGACGGCGTTACATCTGCATCCTACGAAATAAATGCCGGTGTACCTCAGGTTTCAGTTCTTTCACCAACTTTATTTCTTCTTTTTATTAATGATCTCTTATCCCTTACTCTCAATCCTATTCATAGTTTTGCCGACGGCAGTACTCTTGATTTCGCGTACTCATTTGATTCTGTAATGAATTCACGTGGAAATGCTACAGAAGTCAACCGGGAACGCATGTTTAGATCATTAAACAACGACATTTCTATGGTCCTCGCTTGGGGCAGAGCAAATCGTGTTACGTTTAATGCATCCAAAACTCAATGCTGTTTAATGTCCCTTATAAAACGCCCAGTTCACCCCCAACCCATTTCAGTCGACGGAGTGAATATACCCAATTCACCCTCACTAAAGATCTTGGGTATTGAGATATCCAGCAATCTTAGCTGGACTGATCATATATTTGCAATCGCTAAAAGTGCGATGAAATGTTTGGGTTTTCTACAAAGATGTAAGAAATATTTCACCCCACCCGACTTAGCATTGATCTGCAAGTCCCACATTAGGCCTAGACTTGAATATAATTCACATATTTGGGCAGGGGGCAGGACACACCGCATTGTCCGCGTTAGAAAAAGTTCAGCGTAAGGCTGTTAAACTTATTGGCGATTCCTCAATCTCTGAGGGCCTTGACTCTCTGGAGCATCGACGGAATGTCGGTTGTCTCCCACTTTTTTATCGCTATTTCCATGGCCATTGTTCTAACGAAATTGCTGGCCTGATTCCTAGTAGACTCATTACAACGCGCGATACAAGATCTACAAGTCGCTCCCACCCCTATACTCTCCGGGTCAAATTTGGACGTACCGTCAAATTTCGGGAATCTTTTCTTAGCAGAACAACACGAATGTGGAACAGTTTACCATTTTCTGTGTTTTCCTCGTCTTATGAGCCTTAAACTTTCAAACGGGGCGTACATCGACACCTCCTTCACTCAACCTCCTAACCCATTTCCCTCAACCTTAATTCCTTTCCTGCCAAGGCTGTGCTTTAGCATCATAGAGAATCCCCTGAGCTTTGGCAACATCATGTATATATAAAAAAAAAGTTTAAGTAGGTGTTGGTTTTTTTCGGTTTGCCAGGTTCTTGGTGTGTTTTTCAGGTGGTAAACATAGCTTTACAGAGAGCGATAAAATATCTGGAAGACCGAGAAATGTTGCTAATCGACATCAGCATTTTTACAGATAGCCAGTCGACTATTCAGTCTCTCACGGGAGTGTATAATACATCCAAAACTATCGAGAAATTCGTTCATGCTGGAACGGCTTAGGATACCAGGACAATGTAGTCCGTTGACGCATCGGCCAGTCATCTTTGTGCTAAACTGAGGATGTTACTGTGGCCATAGGGCTTAGCAACCCAGCACCCAGATTCTTTGAATCTGACTGCATTTCATGACGCCTGAAATTTGATCAGGTGATCAAGGGGAAGTAGATGCAGAAGCACATTAAGAGCTTCCCCCCGGGGGGAGCGGAGGGCACAGGTAGTGCAGATGCAAGCCGTCCTTTGCACTCTACTTAGCTTGGTTTGCTTACAAGCCATACTCATTGCACGCCACCAGACCAGTGCCTTCTTTACCCGCTCCTCTATGTTTAGCCAGTTCAGTTTGGGATCCATTATTTAACTAAAATACCTGGCACTGGAGGATAGTGAGAGTTGTTGGCCGTTTAATTTAGGTAAAACAAAGTATGCTACCTCGGTTTTTGTGGAAAAAATATAAGCTCAATTTTCCCTTGATTCACAGCCAGTCCATATTTGTCAGACCAACTGCTCAATTTCTTCAGGGAACCTTCCATAATCAGGCAACCCCACCTTGGGAGGTATCCCTGGAGCGTGCCTAACAGCCCGACTGCTCCGAATTCGGACTGGATTACCCTTGCCTTAAACATAGTAGTAATCCATTGACCAAGAAATTGTTCAATGCGTACATTATTAAAGGCTCCTTTTATGTCCAAGAATGCAGCCAGGGTATATTGTTTACACTTCCTTTACAGTACGCGTGGTGGAATTTTGACATCGGTTCACCACAAAGAGTTTGCCTCAGATGTATATCAAGTGTTTTTAATGCAATGGAGGTCAGACTAACCGGTCCTTTTCTAGTTTATGGACCCGCTCCCAGCCTTCCGGATGACATGCACCAGACGTCGTCTACATGTTAGGCTAACGTGATTATATATGATACACCATAATGTCTGACGCCTTTTGTAGCATTATCGGGTAGATACCGTCCGGACCTTTGGACTTGTAGCGAGCAAAATTTTTATCGCTCAAGCAATTTTATCCGCAGAGAAAATAGTTTCGACCCCACTTCACGATGTACTTAGAATTGTAGGTTTGCAGAGCGGCAACTGATGACTTTTATCATTGCAGCTAGGAAAATGAGTATTCATTAGCAGCTACAAGGTTTCAGTGGAAGAGTGCGTCAAAGAGCCGTCTGTCCTTTTTAGAAAAGACGGTTTACTTTGCTCTTTGGATAGTATTCTGCCGAGTCTGCTTGATTCTCTGGTACTTTCTATCGAGTGGCAATAGTCTATCCTAGCCTCTTTCTTAGCTTCTTTGATGAATTTTTTATAGATTATTAAACAATCCTTATAAGTCTCCCAGTATTTATGTTTATATCAGATGTTGAAGATGTCCCTAGTGGTCTTTCTTAGATTGGAAAGATCTTCGTTCCACCAGGGAGGAAGGTTTTTTTTTTTGCTAAATTTGATTGGACATGATAGCTTGTACGCCGTGTTCCTGACTTTCTCAAAAGTAGATACCTTGTTTCCAAATCTTGAATAGCCCCAATATTTAGATTTGGTATGGATGTTACTTTAGATTTGATTACACTATTGAACTTCTTCCATGCGGTCCTTTTAGGGTTTGTGAAGGGCCTAGGAGACTCAATCTCCAGCTTTAAATCGAAAATTATCCAATTATGATTAGATATGAGAAGGATTGTTACTCGGACACTCTTCGATTTTCTAACCTAAAGTTACTTTTTGCTGATGTTAGTGTAATGTATAGCACCTCCACCCAACCATCAAAGTCATCCGTGCTTGGAAACATTAAAGTTGAGTGGTTGCCCTAATAGGTTAGTATACTGTAACGTGCACTTTAGTCTGGGATAGGCTACGTAATGAAAACGAAATAAAGTTGTGCAATGCCGACGTCCCGAATTTCGGAAGCCAGGAAAACGTAAGATGCCGCATGAAGTCAAGACTGACTCGACCCTGTGGTCACTTAATGTGTTGAAAATAAATAACGGAAATTCTTAGAACTAAGTTGCTGAAATTTCTAGAATTAATCTAAGTAGTATAAATAGCAGCCTAGTGATTTAGTTATATTTTAACCAGTGAAGTGATAATTGTTAATTATTAAAGTGAAACGTAATATTGTGAAGAGATATTGTCAATGAAATTGTTAAACGAACTAATTAAGTGAAGTAAATAAGCTTGTGAACATTTGTGATTAAAAATAATTGTTTTAATTAATCCGTCGAGCCCGAAGAGCCCCATTTTCGTTACAATACGTAATGAAATCAAACAGAGACTCACCTCATTATTACTTTATTATTATTTATATTTATTTATTATTATATTATTAATTATTTCAACTCTGCTAATGGTGCAGATCTGTCATGGACCATATATACCGAAGCAATGTATATATTCCCTCTGTCAGGATTCTCTAGCTTGACTACTGCCAAATCACTTGAGCTAAAAAGAGGACTGGCTTACCTGGCTTTCTTAATGGTTGTATCTCTAACCCAAGCTTCCTGGAGGAGGGTAAAGTCCATGTTTTCTTCTTTCAGAAAGACTGCAGTACTGGAACTGCAGAATAATCTTCGGTCGAAAAACTTTTACTCACAATGGGACAGAATTGGCGTTCTCGATCACTAAGTTTCGTAAAGTGATATCTGATAATAGGTAAAACAAATACTTCTTAGAATTTTCCGTAGTACCGAACCCTCTGTGAGGGAGTCCAAATCGTATTTGACAAACTAGTTTTCGCAGAAGAACGAGAGCTTGAAACAAGCCTAAATTGTTCGTTTAAAATTTATTATTTGTTGAAAATATAAACAGTGAAAAGGCTAACCGTTTCATTTACAATAACTTTATTATAATTTATTTATCTACAATTTTTAATAGTACATGAAAGATAATGTTTTTACATCTTTTAAATTTATGTTTTATGGCAATACATGTTCATTTAACAGTGCTGCTTTCTAGACAAATTTTCATAGGCAACGACTTAACTTACAACATGAAAAATTTCCTTTGGCTCTATAGTAACTTTTAGTTTTTATTTTCTTATATACACAAACTTAGAACCTATAGTAAGATCACCTGTATATCAACAATAAGAAATTTTCTTACACATAATTTTAACAATTTTACCTATAAGTATGTTTCCTGTGTGATCCGATATCTGTGCTATATTTTGGGCTCTAGCAATATACCACAGATACGATTTAAATTTATAGTTTTTGATTATCATATAATTTTTAATATTTTTTCTTTGGTAAAGTGTCAGCATATATGAATAAATTTGGTTAAGCAATTAATTTTATTTTATTGAGATAAAATTCTTGATTTATAAGTACATGAATTAAATTTTTTTTTGAAAAACTAATATGTTAAAGTTGCAATGAATTTTACAAAGAATATTTCTTAATTTCGATAGGTAAAACGTGTTAAGCGTTAATTAACCAAAGCAGTTTGCCTGGTAGGTACTCAAATTTCTGTGGCCAAAGACCTTACCCCGGCTAGCAAGATGAGATGGAGAAAACTGGGCTTTGTCAAATCTGTGTTCAGCCGGATTAACCCAAAAATCGTGATGAGAAACCCAAAATACAGAGGAAGGTATTCTCGTGGCATAATAACAGCTTGACATATGTACAACAAAGAAGATGCTATTAAGGAAGTCAACTCCATCTACAAAACAGAGTATAGAAATCTAAATGATTTGTTAGAGATGCCCTTATTTAGTTGCTTTGATTAAGCTTTAAATAATGTTAATAGTTCTCAAAATAATACCTCAAAATGTAGTAGAAAGTTACTGAACAAATATATTAGAACTAAAAAATAAGATACTTTTTAACTTTTGCATTTTTGTTAAAACAGTTCGAATTTTTTTTAACTTTTTGAAATTTTTGTAACGTGTAACGAATGCTCTAACTATAGGAAATTTATGAGGGGTTCGTAACCATAACGTTGCGAATGGATATTTATTTGGGATCAGAAATAACCTTAAAATTCAGAGTCTGTCCTCAGGGGGGAGTTCTTTTCCCACTGCTGTGGTCACTTCTTATCGATTATCTACTGGTTAAGCTGACCGATGCTGGCTACGAATGCCAGGGCTACGCAGATGACCTGATTATTACCATCATGAGTAAGCAGGACAGAACTTTATCAATAAGACTAAAAAATGCTCTCAATATGGTACAATCCTGGTGTACTAGGGAACGGCTCAAAGTCAACCCTAGTAAAATAAACATTGTGCCATTCATCCAGAAAAAGGAAGCTAAGGTTAGAGGCTCTAACTCTTGAAGGAACACGGATAGAATTTGCATGTGCGGTCAAATATCTAGGAGTGATTCTAGATCAAAGACTCACATGGAATCATCAATAGGGTCACAGGAAAGGCTATGACTGCCCTATGGTCCTGTCGAAGACTCTTTGACAAATGTTGGGGGGTCTAAAATATAAAATGGCTCTCGTGAGGCGGACAAAAACTGAACAAAAGATAGCGCAGTTCACACTGCAAAAACTGCAGAGGTCAACATGCCTAGGAGTTACGGGTGCCATGAGTACATGCCCAACGGTAGCAATGGAGGTTCTATTAGACCTTCCAGCTTTACACGTACCTTAAAAGTGGGAGGCTGCCTTAAGCGCAATAAGGCTGCTTGGCACCAATTTCCTCTCAGCAGATAATTTGACTGGTCACAGGAAAATTCTTGAAGAATTCATGGATGACCGACTCAATCTCAGATTCCATGCTGTAAAGGCACAACTTTAACATACCATTCAAGCCGATCCTTGAGAGCAGAGATTATTGGCTCAACAATAGACATATCTTTGAATAAGAATAAGGCTGCACAAATCGCTCGGTGCTGTACCAACCATCTTTCAAGCAGAGATACATGCCATCGAACTCTGCGCACGTGAAATTACTAATAGAGGTATACGCGGTGCTAAAGTATATATTATGTCCGACAGTTAGCTGGAACTCAAGGCTCTGGGGTCCTACACCTTTTAGTCTTAAATCGTCTGGGACTGTCTCACTGCTCTTAAAGAACTGGCTCAGAGCAACAGCATGGGTACCAGGGCATGGGGGCATTGAAGGTAATGAGAAGGCCGATCACTTGGCGAAAAAAGGTACGGATTCTCAGTTTATTTGGCCTGAGCCAGTTTGTGGTTACTCGAAAAGCCGACTAGCAATGCGTATCAGGTCATGGGAGGACGAACGCAAGCTCTCACACTGGACAAATATTCCAGGGTTAATACAGGCAAAGAGGTTTATAACCTACTCAAAACAGAAAACGGAAGTGCTTTAAGTGAAGTGATTTAAGGCTGATAACAAGAATTCTAACTAGTCACTGCCCCTTGGGCTACCACCTAAAAATTTAGGGCTAGCTGAAGATGACACCAGTCGCTTCTATTTGTAAGTGGAAGAGACAACGGAACACATTCTCTGTCACTGTGAGGCCCTCGGCCGTATCAGGCTCAGACATCTTCGTGCGCTTTCCCATCACTACCAGATATAGCTAAATCACCTCCCAAAGAGATTTTAGGTTTAATTAAAGAACTAAAGCTTGACTGGGTAGCTTAAATCTCAACCTGGATCAAGCCACAAAAGATCATCTTGTTCGAACTGATTAAAGGATGTTGTTAGTCCTTGATTCACTCCCTAATAATAATATCCTTAAAAATACAGCTTTCCCTTCAATAAACCATAAAGTACCAATTAAATAAGCGGTCGAAATTAAATTATGTATATTATTCCATGTTATTTGAGTCCTGGTAGATGGACTTTAAATTAATTCCATGTTATTTGAGTCCTGGTAGATGGACTTTAATTTTGCCCATTTACAAATAAGGAGACCCTAACAGACACCAGAATTATCGAGGTAAAGTCTTTATGGACGCAGTCGTGAAACTATTTTGCGGCATTCTTTTGGAAACAGTTTTCAAATTCGAGGAATCGTACGCCATCTTAACTGAATACCAGGCAGGGTTTAGAGCGGGGTATGTCACGGTAGACAATATATTCAATCTACATAAAGCTTATTAATACCACCTGGAACTCAGGAACAAAAAACGTTTACAGCCTATTTGTTGATTTAAGTGCTGCGTTAGACTCCATTAATAGTGGACCTCTGTATTATAAACTCCATAATATTGGCCTCCCTACGAAATTTATAAAAATTCTTAAAGGTTTATATACTCAATCACTGTTGCCGTGTGGAAGGCGAATGCTTGTGGAGGGTGGTTTGAAATATTTGCTGGCATAGGCCAGGGCTGTGTTTTAAGTTCAGTTATTATTTTCATTGTACAGCACCGGAGGAGAACTCCCCCCCCCCCCACACCGGGACTAATATCAATTAACCTCGATCAATTTCCCGCTCCTCACAGCCGCCACAAAGTTGTAAAACCAAAAAAAAACCTTATATAGGTGGAGTGCCTCTCCGGCTATCTAGTTTTCCCTGTCACTAGCTTGCCTCCCTGGTGACAGACACTCGCATTCTCTTTTGCACTAGCGATGCGTGACTGCGGCTACACTGAATTTAGCAAGGCACTTGATGATTACGCTTAAACTTGTAAAGTAGGGTTTCCGCCTTTATTGTTAGACTGCGTGTGCTCTTACTTAAAAGATAGGACATACGGAGTATCTTTTCTAAGTACTTTATCTAGACTCGTAAGGGCTTCATCTGGTGTACCGCAGGGTAGCCATCTGGGGCCGCTGTTGTTTGTTCTTGTTATTGACGACATTGTCCCTCTGATTAATCACTCCAAAGTCTTAATCTACGCAGACGATATGAAGATTTTCTCATGCATTAGAAACAGTTATAATTCTTCCTGCATACAGGATGATTTAAATACCTTCAAGAACTGGTGTGGATCTAATGGCCTGCAGCCTAACTTGGATAAGTGTGAAGTTGTGTCATTTTCTAGCAACCAAGATCAGCTCGTCTTTGATTATACTTATATCTGCCGCGTGCAGTCCTTTACTGAGCTTGGTCTGAATTCAGTTCTGGGTTATGTAAAGCGGTGGTCAAGGGGTTCTGTAGTCGAAAGACCTTAATTAACTTATTTTTTTCTTTGGTTAGGCCAATTCTCGCGTATGCATCTCAGGTTTGGTCTCCGTAGTATGCTTTCATTCTAGCTTAACTTTGTTAGGTTCTCACTAAGACATCTTCCGTGGCATGATCCACTCAGGCTTCCTCCTTATGTGGTTCGCCTCCGGTTGCTTAATATGCACTCGCTGGAAGAACGACGTAGAGTTGCTGACCTAACCTTTATTACCAGTTTTTAAACTCGAACATAGATTCTTGCACTCTCGCAGGTAATGGTTTCTTATAGGCATACCTAGTATAGCTTGAGGAGATTGCCTTTATTGCATATTGTTCACTCTTGGTGAAACTATGGTATGCATGAGCCTGTAAATCGCATGCGTAGTGCCGGGAATACTTGTCCTGTTTTTGACCTGACTCTTACTAAGGATTTTCTCTGTTGGCTGTGATTGTTTAGTGTGGGCGTGTTTTAGTTTTTTAATTACTAGTGTTTTTTTTTTCATGTTGGTGTGGGAGCCTAATTTTCCTCAATATATTGTTATATTCTGGCGAATAGGTCAATTTATTCTAGGCTTCCGCCTGAGAAGTGTGTCTTCTGAGTTCGAGGGATTAATTCTATAATTAAACCGGCGTGTAAGAGGTACTGACTGTAAATGTGAAAGCAAATAATATTATATGTAATTTTAGTGAGCCAATCTAGAAAGATGACTGAGGTCATTGTCAAATTAATTTTCTTTTAATTTTATATATTTACAGGGTGTATATCATATCATAAATGTTTTACGTCCTTTATATGGTACTTGCAGTTTTTAATCCTTTATATATATTTTGTATGAAATTTCTCTATTAATTATTACCATATTATATTATTAAAACAGTTTGCGATGTCCCTTAAATTTCGAATAGTAATGTAAGATTTTGAGGGTAATATCATATTCGTACTAAGAGAAATTGTACGGTACGGTTTAATTAAGAGGACGTTATCATTGAGAAATTAAACTAACTCGTAACAGGCACTTAACTCAAATATTAAATTACTGCCAGCATCACTGAATGGTACATTTTCCACAGCAACAGAATGACGAACTGAACTCAATTATTAGAATACTCCAAGACAAATGCAATTTGTTCAGAGTTCAAGAGAAGATGACAATAAATTAAATTAAATATTAAAAGCTCTTCAAGTCCTATTTGCACTTGAGGATCATCTGGCAAACAGGGCGGCAAATATTAAGAAGAACGAACGAATGGAAATGAGGTCAAGAATTCACCAAAAGTTTCGTTGAACGAAGGAGTTCCCTCATTGAATTATGTTATAGAAAGTTGTACAGCCGGAACAGAGCCTTTTGTAGGAAGACAGTAATTTCGTGATTTCGCCCTTTTCGAGTAATCGAACGTTTGGAAAACTTGCAACTTAATTGCTCCCTTCCGGGATTCTCGTAAGGATTTTGAAAGTTCCTTTAGCAGCAGTATATTCCAGATAATATGGGGAAAACTCAGAAAAATCGTGATTAGAACGAAGAAATCAAGAGAGCAGAAAATTGGAGCCAACAAAATTGGCAAATTAACAAACAAAGCTTTCACTAAAATGAAATGAAAGAATCTTTTCTTTATTCGTTTGACAGAAAAATTAGATATTGTTTGCAGTAAAACGCAAATGGTAACAGATTAGACCCTGAACTTATTAAATTTTGTCCTTCTCAGTTTGTAAGTAATTTAAAATTTTTCATATATAGTTTCACATCAAGTTTCAAGTTTCCGATTAGTTAAATTGGCCTCGTCTTAACAAACCTGATTTTATAAACAGGGAGCGCGTAGACAGGAAACACCAACTGGTAACCTATAAAACTTACGTTACACAACGGAAACTGAAACGTGAATGATGTGAATTATTTGTAGATAATGAAGAAATAAAAATTTAAGCTATTATTAAGCGATTTTTGACCAAAGTAATAGAATTTTGAAAAATACAAATCTTTTTCAATTCCCTCCGTGATTGTATTTAGTTCAAGGGTATCCCCCCTGTTCTTTTTGACTGGATTTTTTCCTATCTAAAAGACAGGACATGTCGTCTGTCGCTTTGTACCTCTACCTCAAGAATTTTCAGTGCTTCATCTGGTGTGCCACAAGGTAGTCATCTCGGCGATCTACTATTCGTTCTTGTCATTGATGACATTGTCCATCTGATCTCTTAATCTAGTGTTCTGTTTTACGCTGATGACATAAAAATCTTCTCCTGTGTTAAGGGCAGTGTTAACGCCGACCTCATTCAGAAAAATTTAGACACGTTCTTGGAGTGGTGCGAGCACAATGGCTTACATCTCAATTTTGAGAAATGTGATAGGAAACTTGGCTGCATATTAATTATGTATTTAATCTTAGGCTTTGTAAAGCGTTGGTCTAGACAGTTCTTGGATTTACCAACTTTGATTTCTTTGTACTGCTCCATAGTTAGACCTATTCTAGAATATGCATCTCAGGTCTTGTCGCCTTACTATGCTATTCAATTCAAGCGGATCAAATCGATGAAACATAATTTCGTCAGATTTTCGCTAAGAAGGCTCTCTTGGATTCCTGTCCTACACCTCCGTTTGCTCGTTTTGCCCTCACTTGAGAAAAGACGCAAAGTCGCTGACTTGGTCTTTATTTATCAGCTCTTGAACTCTAATATAGACTCGGGTTATTTTGTTAGCCAGGTTTCCTTTAGGCAGTCCCAACATAATCTCCGAAGATTTCCTCTATTGCATGTTGACCCATCCAAATGATATTATGGCATACATGAACCAATTAACCGTTTATGCAGGGTTGTTAATGCATGTCCTAATTTCGATTTAACTCTTAGTAAGGAGGCACTTAGGTATATGCTACCGTGACTATCTGTTATGCATGTTGTGTGCTCGGTTTTATTACTTGTTTTCTTCCTACTCCTACCTTTTGCTGGTTTTTTTTCCTTTGCATTTTGGTGTGAGAGCCTCATTCCACCGCTTTGATGGAATTGGTGGTCCATTGATTCTTGGCTCCTACCAAGAAGTGCGCCTTCTGCAATTGGTGTTCCATCAAGTGCCTCCCTTTCACCGTGACCAAATGCACTGTCATATCGTTTTATCGTAAAAGAAATCCCTGCTGTTAAGCTACTCCATGGATAAACACCCTCTAAATAGACTTGACAAATCCAAAGAATTGGAGGTCTTGCTTAATACTCGTTTTTCTTTTGACGATTAGTTAGGAATTTAATGATCCTTATACAACTAGGATCCTTTACTGTTCATTTGTTAGACCAAGGCGTGAGTATGCTTGCACAGGGTGGTCTCCTTTTTATGTAGTCGAAGTTAAGTGCATTTGAGTCCGTCCAACGAAGGTTGTTGGGGCTTATGCTTCGTAACCTCCCATGGAATAATGACCTTCTTTTGCCTCCTTACGCTAACAGATTTAAATTGATATCCTTGGACTCTCTAGAAACTCGGCGATATAACGCCAGAGCTTTTTTGTGCTTAAATGTCTGCATGGGGCTATAAACTCGACCGAATTGCTAAAAAGTTTTAATAACCTGTCCCGTCGGTCTCCTTGAGCAGTGATGACTTCCTCCATGTTTCGCATCTCCGAACTAACTATGGACTGAACCAGACAATTACAGCTATGTCTCGTATTTTCAATTCAGTTTATATTCATGGACTTTCACTTGTCGAGGAGCTTAATAAAATGCCAATTATTGATGGTTCAGCTTAGTTAAGATTTATCCACCTTTGTATATATGTAGCTTTAAGTATATATGTAAGTTGCTTTATGTAATCAGCGTTTGATGAATCCTAAAAAAAACCAAACCAAAACAAAACAAAAACATTTCTAAAGAGTAATTAAGAAAACTACACTTGTGAGCTGAGACACGTTTGTAATGTCTTAGACCATAAACAAAACGAACGCAGTCATTAAAAGCAATTTCCATTTTTAACCAACTTCCCAAAAACAAAGAGGTTCTAAGTTCGACGCGTATTTTTTTTTCTTTCTTTTTTTTTCTTTTTATGTCTGACCGGGCATAACTTCGTAACGCGTCGACCGATTTTGATGATTCTTTTTTTGTTGGGTAGAGTATGTTCACCGATTGGTACCATGTGAAAACAATTTTGGGGAGATGGGGGTGGGGGGTGGGGGTGGAACCTAACTTTGTAACGCGTGGTCCGATTTCGATGGTTCTTTTTCTGTTGTATAGAGTATCATCCCGTATTGCTAATAGGAGAATAATGTGGTCCTATGTTGAAAGGTGTGGGTGGGGTGGAGGGATAGTCTAACTTCGTAACGCGTGGACCGATTTCGATAATTCTTTTTCTATTGGGTAGAATATGATCCTTGGTTGATACTACGAGAGCAAAAATGTTGCTGGGGTGGGGGTGGGAGAAGGGGGGTGGAACCTAACTTTGTAACTCCTGAATCGATTTGGATGGTTCTTTTGCTGTTGTATAGAGTGTGAGCCCCCATTGCTAATAGGAGAATAATTTGGTCCTATGGTGTTGGTGGGGGAGGGGGAGGGGTATTAACTTCGTAACGCGTGAACCGATTTCGATGATTCCATTTCTGTTCGGTAGAGTATGTTCCTTGATTGATTCCATGAGAAAAACAGTTTAGTGGAATGGGGGTGGGGTAGGGGGTTAAAACAAACGTCTAACGTGTGGACCGATTTGGATGGTTCTTTCTGCGTTGTATAGAATAGAAGACACTAAAAGTGTAAAATAAAATAGTTTTTAAAAGAAAAGTTGAACCGACTTCACAAAAAGCGCTAAAAAGCATAAAATAATTTTTAATTTTATATCTTTTACGACATTTTGAAGTCGGTGCAAATAAAACAAACCGAACAAAAACTATTTTATACTTTAACAAGTATATACATAGCCCAAGCGTCGGAAATATGTTGCTGATATAACAGAATAATGACAAAATTAACGATTTTACAAGCCTTAGCCCAGTTTTAACAGGCAATGTAGGAGCATACAACCAAAGTTGTCGTAGAGTACCATAAATTTTACTTATTGTAACATAAATCTGATCGCAGAAGTGTGAGTTAAAGGTTACACCAAGGGATATAAATGAATTTTAGCATTTCTTACAACGTTTGGAAGGTCATTTACATATAAATTAAATGATATTGGTCCTTTGATAGATCCCTGCGGAACAGCTCTTGTCAACATTATCTGATTAGATATATATAGTTGATCCCATTTGCACATACTCGTATTGCGTACAACTTGAAAATAAGGATGCGAAAGACCTGAACTGAGCTATCAATTCTGACAACAAGATTTTATGATCAACGTTCGTTCGAACGTCTTAGAGTAGTCAAGCAAGACAACTATTGTATTTATACTACTGTCCTTTGACGTGTGAATATCCGATGTTACCATTAGCAGAGAAGCCTAAGAAAAGGGTTATACTAAGCTTTTTAAAAGCTTTTGCAAAAAAACGCAAGCGGTTTATTGGCCAGAAATCACTAAATGCCTTTAGGTAGTGGGAGGACTTTCGTAGCCTAGTAGAAAAAGAGAAATACGTAGAAAATCGCGACTATGCTTTTCCTGTCCCAATTTTGTTACACGACCCCAATTAAGGTGTGACAGGGGGTAGAAACGATACCAACGGTAACAGCAGAGGAACTGTTCAGGGTGTCCGTAGGAGTCGCAAACTATAACGCGGCGGGGCTGAACGGTGTCAACAACAAAGCACTAAAACCAGCAGTGGAAAACCCAGTTGTTGGTGCTACTCCTGAAAAGAGAAAAGGCACCAGGAAAATCGTCCACATAAAACATTGTTCGTACACAATGGGGAAACTACTTGAAAGTATTATATACAGCAGACTGCTTCCGCTCGTAAAAGAAACAGAAGGTCTGTTGGAGAATCAATACGGTTTTCGAGTGAGTGGTTCCCCATTAATGCAATTGACACAGTCGTTAGCTGGAAAGGTAATAGTAAGAAGTACTGGTCTGTTGGAGAATCAATATGGTTTTCGAGTGAGTGGTTCCCCATTAATGCAATTGACACAGTCGTTAGCTGGAAAGGTAATAGTAAGAAGTACTGCGCTATCGTAAGCCATGCTAATTAGCAGTCGAAAAGGAGAAGTCCTAGTAAATGATAGATGACAGGTAAAATTTTTAACACCCCTAGAATATGCAGGTGAAAAAGTGGATAAGGCAATAGTGACACTGTCGCTTATGATGAGGAGACTACTTCTAGCTATACTGGTCACCTCAGTGCTGTTGTACGCAGCACCAATCTGTGCAATGGATATGGAGGTGAAGTACTACAGGGAAACATTGCACAACTGATGTACCGATATGGTGCTATTAGAGTCGCCAAAGCTTTCGGATGATCTCTTGTGAAGCAGTGGAAGAAGGAATGCATCCGGTAGACATCTTGGTGAACGAAATGTAGCGATTGTATCGAACTGGCCACCTGACCGTCAAATCACTGAAGAGAGACGCCGGTAAGGAAAGCTGACACCCTGAGGGCGTTGCAGGAGCGATGAGATAACTCAGAAAAAGCAAGGTAGACATGTAAATTAATTCCAAGGATCGAGCCAAGTATCATGCGGCGTCATGGTGATATCCACTACTTTCTTACTTAGTTTTTAATTCCACATATTATCGATTCCCATTCATTTACGAAGAGTTGGAACATATATTATTCTACTGCCCACGCATGAGGGAAAACTTACAGTATATCTAAAATTCAGTAAATAATAGTATTATCTGCATCAAGAATGAGCTTAGAAGAGCGGAAAACAGAGAAAAACCAGCAATTCAGAAGAACTGGTTTGCTAAGAAGTTGAGCTTTCAGCCCAATACCCGCCTTGCGATGGCCGATGGATCCGTCACCTCAGGTTTTTTTATGGTTTCCAACCCTTAAAAAAATAATTGAAACTACACACAAGCGAAAATATTTACAAGTATGTTATGGAGCAAAAACGAAAATGTTGCTATTATAAGTTGTAACAAAGTTATATAAATAAAACCTGTAAAGATCTCCCAGTACAAACGAAAGGTTAGGGGGGTATTTTTGTTTATTGTGTTAAAACTTAAAAGGCGTTTTTCTCAGATTTAGTTTTTCAAAGTCGGCGATCACTGTAACTCAAAAACTACTCGTCCGATCCTTCTCAAATTGTGGACACTTCTTTTATTCATAAATTGCAAGGTAACAACGTCGAGATTTTGTATTTTTTATTATTATAATTAATTTTACAACAACAAATTCGCCGATTCTTATCAATAAATTTTCATAAATTCGTCTTTTTTACTTCTAAAAATTGAAAAATCAATAAAATATACAAAATCCCCACGTTGTTACCTCTAGCAACTCATAAACTAACGATATCTTGTTGGTTTTTTGTCAACACATGATCCAGTAAAGCGTTGTCATGATCACCGCAAAGCATATTTTTTTTGTGTATACGAAGATTTGCTGTCATTCAAAATATTTTGACCCAAAACTTTAACAAAAAATTCTTGAAATGTTTTACCCCCCATCCAGCATACCACGCAGCCAAAAAGTGGGTAATTGGATGATTGGACAAAATTGGGATAAACTACAACAACTACCGGCTAAGTAACTTTTTGAGTTGCAGTCCGGTGGTCGATCAGACCACAACCAGCCAAGAAACAGTAGCCGCCACAGCCAAAAGGCTGCGGTTTATACAAGTGAGCCCAATGAAGCGTTCAGCTTATCCCACAGCGACTAGCACGGTGGCAGTCAAAGTGGTAAGAATATGTCGGGTCTTTTCTGCTATAGAAGCATGCTTCCTTGGCGTAAGACACTCGTATAACTATAGTGGTTCCCTGGTTATCTACATATTTCTATTGTACTAGCGCGCTTCTCACTTGTACTCTCTCTCTCTCTCTCTCTTATACCAGCGTGCTTCACTGGCTACTTTTTATCTTCTTCACCAACGTTAGATTCTTTTTCGCATTCGCTTACACCAACGTGCTTCTCTGGCACACAATATTCGTAAACCCAGCGAGCTGCCCTGGGTTTTGAGATTTCTCTCTTATACTAGCGTAATTTCGTGACCGTAATAACACGTCATACGCATCTATTAATACTGTCCGTCGTAATCTAGACTCTTATTTTGACCTGTGCAGATGTATACTTCTCGGTCTCTTCCTCTTGTTGGAGAATTACCCATTTGAGTCTCAGAAAGCATTCCCCCAAAGGCAAGGTCCAGAGAAGTTCACCCAAGCCGCAAGGCATCGTGAGGCAGACCAGCACCTACTCACCGTGAAATAGAGCAGATCGTCGATATCACTAGGCAAAGCAGAAGAATACGAGGACCCTAGCAGAGGAGAAAGGGGGAGAGTCCCGTCTAGAGCATTTGAGACGCAAAAAATACGTAAAATTAAACATTAACTTAGTGAAGTCATCTGGAACACATACGAATAAGATTTCTTCCAGTAATACAGAGAATTAAATGAATTATATTAAGGCACAGGTTTGTTTCCTTCAAAAGCGTTGACGCTGGAACCGGCGAACTTCTCCCCTGAAGTAAACCAAAACTGCATACCTCGAAAATACGTTACAAAGTGTCGACTTTTCTCACAACAATTAGAGTATTTTAATATTAATTGCTATATTGTGGCATAAAAACAAAGCCAGTATTACGAAAATATAGTCTAAAAATAAAATAAAATATGTGATGTAAAAATATTACCTTGTCTTCTTTAAATATTTTGTAAAAGGAAACGTTTTTCTATATTGGAATTGAATTTCAATTGCTTTAAAGCTATATGTAGTGGAAAAAGGGACGCATTTGCAATGGGATGTAATACTAGGGAGTGTATACCTAGCATTTAACCTCTATTTGGAGCTGCACTAGATAAACCTTATTTTCAAAAATAACCAATAAATTTTATGAAGTATATGTATTACCTGGCGAACCTTAGTAGGCTATAAATCGTTTATGCGAAAAGCCGACGCAGTGGTACGATTAATCAGTGGTACGATTAATCAGTGGCGATAAATTGCTGACCGTGAATTGCGACCGCCAAATTTTTCGAGACTCGTTCTGTTCAGTGTTTGAATTATTGCATTTCTTATTTTCTTTTTGTACTGTTCAATATTCAATTTGTAAGACGAGTCCCTCGGGAGTTATACTATAAGCCTTTGTTATCAAGTCACCCTCTTGCTTTCGAACTGTGCTCTTCATTCATGCAGAGCACGTTTTATCAAATAACGTTGTTGAGACACCTCTAATTTATCCTGGTAAAAAGCACTCATTCAGTATCCGAAATCGATTTTATATCCAGGACAAGGAATAAATGATTTCTACACAAATAGCGGAAAACTATTAGTATATAGTAGTAATATTTCTCTAGACCACATCGCTCAATAGAGTTAAAACATAGAATTTCCTGGAAATCGTGACTGTGAGTCTGGTTGAGAGCGTTTTTCCTAACAAATTTCTTCTTCATTATATGGGAGTGGTACTCATGGGAAAGGTCATCACAGCTTCCCACCACAATCGTAAAATTTTATTAAGGAAAATGTATTCAGCCGTCAATAAATGCGTTCCACTTGACCCCATGTCAAGAATAGCTGCCCATCTTATGGCGAAGAAAGAAAATCATATTAGGAATGGATGGAGAAAAGTAAATAGGAAAATTGCTCAAATAGGAGTTGGTCAGGGTTGTGGTCATATCATCATATAATAGTGGAAACGAGTTTATACAGTGGAGGCACACTACTTCGTAGAGCTCAGCAAAATAGGCAATAAAATATTGCATCAAGCCAATTAATAACTTGAATGGACCGATCTTTTGATTTCAGTTTGATTTATTTATGTTTAGAATTTTCTATTTATTTACGAGCATGCCGTACATAAAATTATGGTATTTCTGTAGCAAATACCGCAGACATGTTTTAATCTGGAATTTCGAAAATATTATGTTAAGTTAAATCCTAAAGTTTTCGCTCAGGTTCCTTTAACCCCGTGTGGGTCATAGGGCATCTAAAGTTTGTGATCAACAATTGTACCTTCAAAATAAAATTCCTGCCGTGCTAAGGATGTCTGTCTGCATGCAAATTTAAAACGTGCAGAGTAAAATTATGTAAATTTAATGAATACACATTAACTTTGTTGACTGATGGAAATGAATTTTGTTAGGTTAGGGTAGTTTCTTGGAAGTATATTTTTTGAGGAGACAAATTATGTTAATTTTAAAAACTAAACAAAGTACTGGGTTATTTGTGTGTAAGCATTCCTGGCAGTTAGGCTTTATAGGAAGACTCTGTGCCATTTGTTTTCCTATTTTAGCTTCGTCCTAGAAGGGATAATACTTCTACAGAGTGTTTCACAAAAGGTATGCCAAAATAAAAGAGATGATAGATCTCACCTAGCCAAACAAAAAATTGTACGGCAGAGGGGAATGCAATCTCAACCGTTTGGAAGTTACATGCTGATTCATAAATTGGCGATTTTCATAGTATGCACATCACTTTTTTTATTTTTATCTTTTGATCTACTTAACGCAGTGACATCGAACAAACACCAAAAAACTAGTATCCCAATGACCTTTCGAAAATTGTCAACAACGTGCACCCAACTTTTTCCATTGCAGGTACAGTAACTTCCAAAATAAAATAAAAATTTTGTGATGACCTAAAATTCAGCAATTTCCCAAATTTTCTCGGAAATGTATGCAATTAATACATCTGTTTTTTATTTTTCCAAAAATGTACCACACGTCAAGGTGGAGAGAGGATTAGAAAAACCACTTCCAATATCTACAACTTCTTAATTATTTTATTGCACCTTAGTTAGGGAATCCGTTAAATAAAAACAATTTCTAAGAGACGGAAAATGTATGTTTAGGGTGCACAGATAACTAATTTTAATTACTGCTGCAAAACTGTTATAAAAAGGTAAGCACAATTTACTTAACTGTAGTTAGTGTAGCCGCCCAAGTATCCTGGCTTAAAGGGATACACCTAGTCATGAAGTCGAAAAGAACCGTTTTCTTTAGGAATTAATTTTTAGCGAAACTAAATTCGATTTTTATTTAATTTAATAATATATCTCTTTAACTACAATATGTGAAATTTTGATAAAAGAAGTGAAACAAATAGCAGCACCCATTTCCCTGCGACCCACTCTTTTTCACGTCAAACGGATCACCGGCGCCCTCAAAATTTGAATGAATCGATTGAGTTAAATAAGGGCTCAAATTGTTCGTCTAGATGAGAACAAGTGTTTTTACTTTTTTCAAATTTAAATAACTATCACCAAGAGTCTTTTGAAAGGGAACTTTCTGATAAAAAAATTTGCAACCGATCGGGTCGGATTTTGGCTCCGATTGCAGCTGATGGGCGTCTCTAAAAAGCCGGTGTGTTAGGTTGCTAAAATCCAATATGGCGGTTAAAAATCCAATATTGTGGCAGCATTTCTGCAAATCAACCGATTCGCACCAAATTTGGTATACGGGGGTTTTTGGGGTTTCTGATCACGAATCCGAATTTGGATTTTCAGAATTCAAGATGGCGGATCCAATATGGTAGACGTATTTTTTGAAAAACAACCGATTTGCACCAAATTTGGTGTACGGGAATTTTTTCGGGTCGCTGATCACGAATTTGGTGCAAATCGATTGATTTTAAAAAAAGGCCCGCCATATTGGATCCACCATCTTGAATTTTGAAAATCCAAATTCTGGCTCGTGATCAGAAACCCCAAAAACCCCTGTTTATCAAATTTAGTGCAAATCGTGAAGACCCGAAAAAGTGGTAGTATCTTTCTAAGAGATTTGAAAACTGTCCATGTGTTACGAAAATTCAATCAGGACACGCATGTATCCCTAAGTCAGATAAGACGTTAGGAAATATGAGATACTCAATTGAAACATCTTTAGCTATGATAAACTATGATAACGGTGAAAAGAATCGTCGCCGCCAAAAGTACCATTTACAAGAAGCCAAAAACTACACGATTGAATATCAAACAATGAATGACAAAACAAGGTAAAGGCATAGATACATATAGACCTAAACAGACATCAAATGTGACCACGGATCAGCGGCGGTATATCAAATTTGGTGCAAATTGGTTGATTTTCAAAAAATACGTCCGCCATATTGGATCCACCAACCTGAATTTTGAAAATAAAAATTCAGATTTGTGATCAGAAACCCCAACAACCACCGTATACCAAGTTTGGTGCAAATCGGTTGATTTTCAAAAATTCGGCCACCATATTGGATTGTTAACCGCCATATTGGATTCGCCATATTGGATTTCGGCAACCTACCACACCAGCTTTTTAGAGACGCCCATCAGCTGCAATCTTAGGCAAGATCCGGGAAGCACTAGGAATACAAATTCTATTCAAAGGGAGTTAGTTTTCTTCTGATGTACTTTATGGTATCGAAAACGAAACATTTGGTTTATTCTGCATTCTACCTAAAAGAAACCTAGGAGATAACTGCGGCGTCTTTTAAAAATATTTCGAGTGATCTCTTAGAACTAATAGTTCTTTTTCTATTCTTCTACTCTTTTATTGCTCTTTTAGTACTCTCCTCGTGTTCTTTCACTGTTTTCGCCTGCCTAGTTTCGCACTGCCCGTCATAACGGAAAACTTTACAAACGTTTCACTTTGAAAGTTTGCACAATCCTGAAAATTGTTGATCATGCTCCACACCATAGCACATGTGTTTGGTCACTTTTTTGTTGATATTTTTCCTCCATGGATCATTTAAAGTACACATGGATAAATAAACAAGTTAGCGTTTAGGTATTGCCTGGTTTTTTTTTGTGAATTAACAATAAGGAACATTTAAAAACACTAAGGGATAACTAAAATAGTTATCGGTTAGGTATCTTTCAGTATTCGTACAGGTATCTTACCCGCCTTATCTATCAGGTATCTTAAAGTCATGCCAAGTACGCACCTAGTACGTGCAAATTATTCTGTTCGAGTTTTAGACAACTTAAAGAGTACTTAGCGATTCCTAAAATTTCGCCTCGGGAGAACAACACAAATGTGGAATAGTCGCACATCGAACTGATCCGATTTCTATCTACTGCCAAGGCTGTGTTTTAGCATCATAGAGCATCCCTTGTACTTTTGCATTATTATGAAAAAAAAAGTATTGAAATTTTTTAAGCATTTTGATAGCAGTTGGCTTCTTCTCCTTTATTTCTGTGCCAATAATCGCCCACATTTTCTCTATTGAGTGTAGGCCGGGGCTATATCTACTCGTATAGCTCGTATGCTTAATACATATGATGTATGTATGTATGCAAGGGCGGATTTAGTGGGGGGGGGGGGGGGCACAGGGGCACGTGCCCCACCCAGACGGTCACAACCGCAAACTACGAGCCATGAAGTAAGAAACTTTACGCACACACATTAGGGTCCATTAGGTCTGAATTTCCGACAAATTTACATTGCTTCTTATAGCAGCCGGGGGTGATTTTTCTTTAAACTCGTCCTAGCGCCGAAACTATTACTTATTTGGAAAAAATATTTCCGGATTATCCCGGAATATGGAATGTGAAAAATAAGTAAAGGAAAGGTGATGCCTTGCATTATCTTCTATCGGTGTGGGTAGCCTATAGGAGGGTTGAAAAGGGATGCAGCTCAATCGTAAAGTGTCGAGGAGGGCGGTCTTTCTCCACCTTACGCCGACTTAAGACATATCTTCGCAGCAGGCTGACAGAAGATCCTGATTTCTTCAACAGAAAACTATCATTATTAAACATGTATTTTTTCACTATTTTCATTATTAAACCTTATTACAAGTATATTTCTTATAATTACTGTTGTATGTCATTATTTTACAATTAATCCCAAAGATATAGTGTAATCTTATGAGGACATTTTTGTCCATCTGGCCCTTGTGCCCCTCCCAAAAAAATGCTGTATCCGCCCCTGTATGTATGTATGGTTAATACATATGATCTTTAAAAAATTACAAGGTAATTTAGTTTTATTTCGAAAATTTTTCAATACTTTGTTAATAATCAAAGATTTGACTACCCTTCCTTATGCTTTTATTCGCCGAATACAATGTATACTCTAAGCGAAATGCAAATTTTTATTTTTGCAAGCTTTTTTTACTGGAGTTTTTCTCCGGCTTTCGACCGCCATATTGGAGCCGCCATGTTGAATTTTTTTAAATACCACATGGCTTTCGAAAATTCTCATCTAGACGAACAATTTGAGCCCTTATTTATCTCAATCAATTCATTCAAATTTTGAGGGCGCCGGTGATCCGTTTGAGGTGAAATGTCCCATATATATATATTGGTTGTCTCCGAACGAAGGGGATTTTCATTTTATCAATAACCTCTTTTAACTTAGCAAAACTGTAGAAAATGGTAACGTAAATTTTACACTTTTTTGGTTAAATTAATGCTATTTGTTAAAAAAATATGTGTTTTAATCGTTTTTTATATGTATAAAGAAAATAAATACCAAATTTCATCAAAATCGATTAAGTGGTTCTTGAGATATTTGGAGCACCGCAAAGACCTTTAAAAAGCAGAGGCCGTAGGGAGAAGTAGGGATCGTAGTCATTTCTTTTTATCAAAATTTCACAAATTATATTTAAAATGATATATTATTAAATAAAATCAAAATTTATATAATGACTAGTTTCGTTACAAAAAATTCCTGAAAAAACGCTTTTTTTCGGCTCCTTTAATTTATGTATATTCTTCAATTATTGATTTAAGGGGGTTTCTCATTATGAGAAGCAAGGAATGAAAGCGTTGCTTTTTATTTTCTGTCTGCTTTTCTATTTTCTTTTCCTTTAGTAGATTGCGTCCAATTTTCTTTGACATTAAAATAGACATTCAACCTAATTTTATATTTTTTAAGACATTTATGTTTTAACAATTTAAAGTTGGTCCACGGCAATTCCGACATTCGTGTAAATCCATGAAACATCTACAACAAAAAACCAAAGAAAATTATAAAACTAGAGATGTAATGACCCTCGGGTGAGAAAAAAAAAGTTAAAAAAAAATTAGTTTTGAAAAAATAAAAGAAAACAAAAATAGTTTTTCTGTCACTTAAATTTGGGGCGGGATATGGGCTGAGTTTTTGAATAGGAGGGCGGTTTATTGCATAGCTGACAGATTTTTCTTAAGTTTGTCGAAAAGCTTACGTTTGTTCAGTTTTCCATTCCTGGACCATCTTTTTTAGAATTAATTTTCATTACCTGATTATTTTTTGAACGTTTTTGACGTGGGTGATAAAGAATTATTCGTATACAAATATATAAGTTTTAGGAGAATGTTATTTAAGTAATAAGGAATCCAATGTTTGGGGAAAAAATTGATTTTTGGATGAGAAACCCCTATAAAGGATAACGGAATTTAATAAATTTTGAATAACATTATTGCATTAATCGATAATGAATAAAAAAAATAATTAAATTTTTCGAAAAAGTAAAAAGTTGAAAATTTCATCTGACTGTCAGATGATATTATGTCTTTTTTTCGTATCGCGGCATCGCGGCGAAGGGAAATTACAATCGCAGTGTGCTCTTGTTACGATTTTCCCCATAACCACATTATATTGCGTTTAAATACACTTTTTTCAGGGCAATTTTTTAAGAAAAAACAATTTATTACCAATTATTTCATATTTGATTATCATGAAAAAGTTAGTTTTAATTCTTCTTCACAATTCCACTTTTAACACTTCAGTCAGTTTCTGACAATGATTTTTGCTAATGCCGGATTTACACGAATGACACAAAGTGTCAATAAATATGACTTCATGTCATTTGCTATTAACTTAGTATATACACGACTCAAAGTAATGAAAAATATTTGCCTACTAAGAGCTTGTCACTACTTTTCATAATTTTATGATGAATTTTAATTTCACAATGACAAGCATAGTAATCGGAGTATTTACACGAATGACGGATTGTGACAAAATGAGGATTTCAGTAATAGCGGAACAGACATCAGCTGCAATTTGTATTAATGCGTTGACGGTAAAGTAGTATGCTGAGGGTGAATTGTTCTGCGTCCAAGGGTTTTAATGAAAAAATGAATGGCAAAGACGAGCTTGAATTTCGATACAAAACAATTAATTTTTCACTTCTCCTTCGCCCACTACCCACCACCATTCTAACACTCAGCCCCCTCCGTCACTTAGCGACTTATCTATTGCTTAACTGAGCAATTCTGATATAAAACATCTTTTCATACCCGCCATTTTTACAACGTTTTCACGTAGGCACAGAACAATTCACCCTCAGCATTCGGATACACAGCGAACCGTCCTAATTGTTCATACAAATTATCTTCATTTTACCGTAAAATCTAATTCGGTTAGAAACCAATTATTTTCACCCTCCTTAACCAATCCGCCACCAATTAGTCAACAACTGAAAGTCAATTTTGATTTTGTTATTTCGATACAAAATAATTTTATTTTTCACTATCCCCCCCTTCCCCCCAACTCAGACTACTATTTCTCCACTCCGCCACGCTCCCACAGTCACTTAGCGGCTCATAATTTGCCTTATCTCAGCTATTCTGTTACAAAACCCATAATTTGGGATTTCCCCATCAGCCGCACCACATACACATACGCGTCAACGTTGTCACGATTCCCGAATTCAGCTTCAACTGTCACTTAACGACTGATCCTTAGCCTCACCTCAGTCATTCTGATACAAGAGCAATCATTTTGCCTTCACCACCCTTTTTGCCATAACCAATCCCACCTATACACTAACTCACCTAGGCACAGAACAATTCATAGTCAGCATTCTAGCAACCATTCTGATACACAGTGAAAAATTTTAAATTTCTTCGCTTTAAAATTAACCACAACCGCACTAGTATCAATGACAAATTGTCATAAAAGAATGAGTAAATTCATTTTCAATTCACGGCTTGTCACTATTCATTTATCATGCACAAACACGCTTACATGCCGTTTACACGATGTCAGTATGATGACAAGCACAGCCTACTCTAGAAACAAGCCTGGAAAACATGACAGTTCGGCCATTTCACCCCCAAGCATTTCGTCATTATTTCATTTTTGTTGTACCACAGATTAACCAATCCCTGCACACACAAATAAAACTGCACACTCTCGTAACCAAATCCAAAGAGTAACGCTGATGTCATTGACGCATTTTAAGCTCAATACTTCAACAAAACGAGCACAAGAGAGTTTTCCCTTTAAAACATATGAAAATTGAATAAGAGAGACACTTTTTATCGTGTTTACATTTTTAGAGCATTTGTAGCTTAACCTCAAGTAAAATCCAATTTAAGACTTTAAATATATTGCGAGAAAGTACAATTCCCGAAACTTTTCCTTATGTCTACTGTGGAAAGTTTTGGTTTGTTTACACAACCAATGCTCAGCTGTTAATGTCAGCTTCCGAGCTTGTATCTAGAGTAGGCTGTGTGCCAACATTTAGTGACAGCAGTTTGCCGTCATTTTTTATGACCGATATATTGTCAGAAAAGGACCGTTAAACGGTAGTGGCAATTTATGACATAAATTATGACGAATATATCTTTTCTTTGACTGTGACTGATTGTCGTCAGATCGCGTTCATTTTCTAATTTGGTTCAGATTTTTGATTGACTGGGAATCTAACAAAAGCGTTAACTACTGTATTTGTATCACCAAGTCTTTTTGTGAAACTTTGCAATAGCATAAGCAGAAGACTTGTGAATAACCAGTCCTCCACACTGCTTTTTAATATAAAAAGTGTGTTTCTTTCGACATATCCATAAACTTCCATTTATACATTTACATACTACCATTATGCGTTTCCTATGGAAATACAGATTTCATCAAACAATAATAACAGCTGTTTTGTTTTCGAAGAGGGGTGAGTACAAAAATATTAAAATTTTGTAAAAATAAGAACACAATTTGTTGGTGATTCAGCGAACCTTGGCATAATTGGGATATAAACCACATGGCTACATCAATAAATGTGTAATCATAAAATATCAAAGACTAATATTTAGGAGAACGTAGAGTTTTCTAGCAAGCTTTCATCCAACGAAAATAAACAGCGATGTATGTACATATCTCGCGGCGAGGGTGCCCTGCCGAAATGATATATATGTATATATGATTTCAAATGCTAAATTGAATCCAGTGCACTGATAACATATAATTTGACCTTAATCTATACGAAAAATTCTTCAAAATCTATTCCTTTATAGTCTTTAGATTCCATAAAATCACGGTTTTCCACTAACACAGATGCAGGCCCGAATATGTTATTTTTTGAGCTAATATCGATGTAGCATAGCAGCAGCTTGCGATAATTTATCATTCTCAAGCATAAGTTCACAAGATACTCCTCCTGTGGTTAAGTTGTTAAGCTTCAGTGATGTCAAGTGCAACCGTTTGCAATTTATGTAGCTCATCTCTGGCAAGGTTCAGTCGAATATAATATCCCTTTGGATGCAAACTTGACGGGAAAACCCGCTATTCTTGCGTAGGGTTACAAACTACAATGGCATAAGCTCGGGGTTAGGTGCACGGTGCTTATGAGATTTTATGTTCATGCTTCTTATAAATGGAAAAGCAGCAAGGTGCAATTATGGGGTTTATCCTCCTTGATAGTTTGCGTGTGTATAACTTTGCTGCAAGGACTCGTTTAACTTTGGAAACTCCGTTTGATACCATATAATGTGATGACTGAATTTCCGGGTCTTCGGAAGGATATGTGAATTATTATATCCCAATGGAGGTGTAGTCTGAACAGTCTATAGAACCTTGATATATTTGACGAATTGGGTAAAGTCATTTAGCTTTGAAGTTATAATAAGTGCTCTTTTCTGCCATAAGGAAATTAGATATAAATATGATCTTGCACAATTAGTGCATATTTGGTTAGGTTAGACTAAGGCACACTTAGGCCAAAGAAACTAACTGTGAGGGGGGGGGGGGGGCATACCCCAAAAACCCCTAGGAAAAAGGAGAGCCTACCTATAGCTCTCTATGAGACCGAACTAGCTCCCTAGCCACTATACGTTATTGGCGGGAGCAAAAAGGTTTTAGTCCTTACACGTAACTGGGAACAATTTAGAGTTCCTGATATACCGAACTAGATCCCTGTGGATCAGTGGAGCCTAGTTAAGTTAACAATTTAAGAAAGGGAAGCCTAATAAGTCGTTTGAAGGCGCGCCGAGTCTTTCTGAGTGTCTAACGTCAGAGTAAGATGAGCTCTCTTGACCGTTTAGGGTAAAGCTTCATCATCCAACGTTTGGAATTCTGAGAGATGACTGTGAAATCTCCAATTTGTATGTGGCCAGCGGCTTGCGAAGCCGTTGGTTAATGTCTGAGTTGGGACGAACTGTACCAATCCTCGCTAGTTCGTCGGCTCTACAGTTGCCCGGAATTTCACTGTGTCTAGGTAGGTACCCAGATGAGTCGTACTTTGAGATGCTCAGCCATCTTATTTAAAGTTAAGTGGCATGCTATAACGTATTGCAGGTTGTATACACTCTCGTGAGGGATTTAATAGCAGCCTGACTACCTGAAAAGATACAGATGCTATCTATAGGCAGCGCTAAATGTTTCAGGCGATCTGCGGTCACCTTTATAGCCATGATTTCCTGAGGAACTTCCTCCCACTATGACCTGGTAGGAAAGAAGGAATGAAATTTCGCCCCAAAGAAAGGCTTGGGTGTGGTACTGCCAGTGTTGAGTGCGACATTTTGAAGCTGACTCCTCGCTGGTCAGAAGATTGTTCGAGCAAGATGGCGTCCATGTGAAATTATTGCACAAGTGCTTAACGAGATCTATCAACGAAGAACACCGGCAGGTAAAGACAAGTGTTTGACGTGATAAATGCGGCAGATAAACGAGCTCGCAAAAAAATCGGAAAATGCTGCAAACATAAGCAGCAGTAAGGGGCTGTACCAAATAACTAAAAAGATCTCGGGAAAGCACTCTACTAAAAAGCATGCCGTAAAGAGTGTGAATGGAAGGCTGCTGTGCAGTGACGATGAACGACTCTAAAGATGGAGAGAATATTCCCTCAGCGTCCTAAATGGCTCCTTTATGCAGGAGCCTGAAAGAAATGTGGACAATACACAGCCTATAAGAATAAACAGCCGCGTTACATCCAAGACACGAAACGTAACTGAAATTCACATGCAATGGTCAATGGTAAAGCAGTTGGAAAAGATGGCACAATAATTGTTGAAAGCCGACTCAAGCCACACTGCAGATTACCTGCACTATATTAAATCTTGGAGATAGCATAGAATACCTGTATCTTTCCGGAGGATTGGACGGACGATATCGTGGTCAAGATACTGAAAACAATATGTGACAACTGAAGAGATATATTTGGGAAAAATCCTGTCCCACATTTTGCTATCTAGGATAAAGGAGGCCGTTGATCGACCGATTAAAAGGCAGCAGGCTGGATTTAGAAAGGGTCGATTCTGTATATATCACACTACTTTTTCTTATAGCAATATCATACTTGCGAGCAATCTCGATAGTATAGCAGGTGGCATACAACAGGGACTGTTAGATCGCCTCAGAGGTTACGCAGATAATATCTGTTTGCTGGCCCGTCGGCACCAGGAACTATACGAAATAATATAGAATTTAGTAACAGAAAGTAGTTCGGTTGGTTTAAGGTTAAATCAGATAAAAACTAAAGAAATGCGGATTAATACAAATATCACTGCACACACGGTGTTGGGTAGCCGGGTCTTGGGCTGATTGAAAAATTATGTTACCTCGGTAGTGTTATTACCAAAGATGGTGGAACAGAAGAAGACATCAGTTGCCGAATAAATAAAGCGAAAGGCGCATTCTCACAACTGTTCCGCATATGGACATCAACAGAGATCTCAGTTCAAAATAAATTGCGGTTGTTCAAGGTTGTTAAGGTTACTTTTGTACGGTTATGAAACGTGGAAGGGGAAGGTCATTCAATTCCTCACAAGGCGCCTTCAAGTTTTCATGAACAGATTTCTATGTCAGATCCTAATGATCCGATGATCAGATAGGATTAGAAATGAGGAACTATGGTGCCGTGCCGGCCAAGAAAAGATAGACGGCGAAATTTGGCGAAGAAAGTAGCATTGGATTGGCCACACCCTGCGACGTGACAATGCGGGTTAAAAGACCTAAATCAACGTAGAGAAGGACCTTGTTGGTAGAGACGGCAGCAACTGGGAGATACTGGACGGAGCTTAAAACTCTCGAACAAAATAGAATTCGTTGGAGGGCAAGTGTTTCAGCCCTATGTCCGAAATTAAAGGAGACTGGTATAGGTTAGGGGTCAAGAAGATAAAGTAAAATTTGTATTCAAACTCAAATTATACAAAAGCTGGATCTAATAATTGACAAACCGAAAGGTATATCTAATGACGGCAACTAAGCTAGAAAAGTTTTCAAGGAGCTGAATATATCAGTGGATATAGCTGGCTTCGAGCAAGACCTTACTAAAAGATGTGCAACCATTTTGCAAGCTTTATCTTCAGGGTACAAAATCAATTCGGAAAAAATTAATGGTTTTTTATTGAAACCGCCAAGCGACTAGTTGAAGGCTTTCCAGATGTTACCTACCTGCTCCGATTCTTAGATATTAGTTCATAGATCTTTTGTAATAGATTATGCGCTAATATCTATATGTGCATTACCGGAGGCAGTAGCAGGAACACAAAAGAAAGATATAAAATTCTTTGGGTTAAAACATACTCGTAAAATGTCTCAGAAGTGTTGCGTTTCCTTAGGTCTAAAGGTGTTGACACGTCTGAAGTGTCCTATAGGAAGAAGGCCCTACACATCTTTCCTGTTGTCTGCTCCTCCAGATACTCTTATCATTATATTTCTCATCAGTTAAGTGATTTTGATTTGATAGCTTTATCTGAGACATGGTTACACCAGGATATTGCGGGGAGGAGGGGTTCTCATTGAATGTAGCAATTTTCTAAATACTAATTTTGTGGACCCTCCTTCTTTTTCAACTTTATTTGAAACAAGCCTCAGTAAAATTTCACTTGATGCGGGCAACCTCTTTTTAATTTGTTATTACATACCTCCAAATATGGGTAACGTCGTTGATAAGAATGGTTTCAGTTGGTATGTATGATATTCTTATTCAGCATACCGACTACATCCAGGACCAGTTTGGTTCTAAGGACGAAATTGTCCTCGTGGGAACTTCAATTTGCCCAACGTGCGATGGGTAGTGAGTGATGATGACGATAGCTATATTTCCCATAACTTGACTGAGGGACAATCACTGTTCCTCGACACCTTGGCCAGCTTAGGGCTTTGCCAGCTTGGGAAGACAGCTTGATTTAGAACCCAGCCTCCTTCCCTTGACGAATCTGGACATGTTTTACCCTGCATTGCTTGTCACTTTTCGTTATCTCTCGGACGTGCGTATCGATAATCTCAAATGTGAATATAGTTTTAAATTTAGAATGGCCCATTTTTAGCCTCTGAATACTTGGTGTTTTAGACTTCCATACTTGTCTGTCTAGTAACGATATCGACAGGAATGTATCTGGTTTCTACGAAGTTTTGTACGAACCTTTCGGGAGGTTTGTTTCCTATGTCCGGCTTAGAAGTAGAGAATCCGCTCCCCCCTCGTGTAACAGAAAATTAAATGCTCTCAGGAATAGGATAAATAGACTCTGGAAAAGGTACCTGCGTGTGGACAATGTTGACTCTAGGCGTGAACTTATTCTCTGCCACGAATATTTCATAAGTCTTTCTCGTTCCCTATATGAAGACTACCTTCAGAAACCTAAGAGGCAGCTTATTCTCTGACTCCCGTGAATTTTTTGATTTTGTCAATATGAAGAGAAGGGTGGAGTAACGATTCTATGATTATTTGTAATTTATTTGTGAATATTTTAGGGGCGCATTTGAATCATCTGATTTTTATCCAGATAGTAGCAACTTTTCGCACATTAATAATAGAAATAAACCCCCCGTTCTCCATATATCACGGAGATCTTGTGCAAGCATATTGTAGATCTTTCGGATGACTTTTCTGTGGCCCTGACGGGGCTGTTGTATTAAAGAAGTGTTCTTCGGCGTTATTATGTCCTTTACTTTTACTCTTCCGACGGTATTTCTCGGTGGGCCGTTTCCCTGCACTCTGGAAGACATCATTTTTAATCCCTGCTTTTAAGAGTGGCAATAGGAGAGGGATTGCTAACTACAGACCTATTGCTAAATTGTCTTGGATTCCAAAACTTTTCGAACTGATGATCCAATCCCAATTCTCCATGGGGTGTAGGGGTTTAATCTCTAGCCGGCAGCATGGGTTCCTTCAAGGTAGGTCCACGGTTTCTAACTTGTTGGAGTTTGTTTCTGGCAATGTGGGTTGATTTTTGGATGGCTGACAAACTGACTGCATTTATGCCGATTTTAGTAATGCCTTTGATAAGCTGTCTCACTCTATTACCGTTTTCAAATTGGCCAGGTTGAGTTTCCGGCCCCACTCATTGCTTGAATTAAGTCGTATTTATCCAATAGGACTTAAAGAGTGCGTGGCGTGCTCTCTGATGCTTTATATCTCCTTCCGGCGTTCCCCAGGGTAGTTATCTTGGCCCTTTGCTATTCATCTTATCTATTGATGATATTAATTATTTACTTCAAAGAAGTAAAATTCTTATTTATGCAGACGATATCAAGATTTTTCTTCCAATCGAATCTTTTGTGGATTGCGAGATCTTGCAGTCGGACCTACCCATATTTTATAGCTTTAAACATTGGGTAGGAGTTAAGTGCATTTTGATAGACAACTTAACTTCATCCCCCCATTAATAATATCGCTGCCAGGGCCAACTCTTTGCTGGAATTTATCCTCCGTTGGTCCAGAGAATTTCCTAGCTCTCACATCTCATCTTTATACATCCCCTATTAGACCACTACTGGAGTATGCTGGTCCGGTTTGGTCTCCGTTTTACGGATCTCACATTAAACGTATTGAATCCGTACAGCGTAGATTTGTAATATTGGCTCTTCGTGCTCTGCCCTGGAGTGACCCGCTTTTTCTGCCTCCATGTGAAGAGCGGTTGGGACTGCTACAACTTGCTACTCTCGAGAAGCGTCGTTGGGTTGCTGATATAATTTTTCTACGCCAGCTTTTGCAGGGGAGGATTGACAGTGAGGAACTTTCTTCCAAAATATTACCTAAAGAACTGTCCTATTCCCTTCGAAACCGTTCGAGCTTACAGATAGCTTTCTCGCGCACTAGTTACGGTATGTTCGAGCCAGTTAACCGCATTTGTAGGTTTGCTAATGATGTTGGTGATGTGAGGTGGAGCCTCTGAAACATGTGTTTTGTAAGTCTTTTGTAAGGTTTTTGTATGTTGATTGTTGTGTTTGGGTATGTTTTCGCTTTTGTTTTACTTATGTGTTTTTTTGCATGTTGGTGTGGGAGCCTCATTTACCTCAATATTTTGTTATATTCTGGTGGGTAGGTCAATTGATTCGTGGCTTCTGCCAGTGAAGTGCGCCTTCTGAGTTAGAAGGGTTAATTCTACAAAGAAAAAAGACATACAAATACTAATTTGTTGAATTGACTTCTCCTAAGCTCAGACCCCTCCCCCTTCGAAAAATACTCAAAAATTAATAATCTATTTCGTCCAAAGATGCTTTAAATCTATAATTTTGAAATATTGAATTTTAATTAAATTGTTTGATTTCAATTTTAATTTGCGCGTGTAATTAATAAATAATGTTGTCATAGTAATTTTAGAAATAATTTTTTAATTTAGTTTTTTTAATTTGGTTTTGTGTACTTAATATCACTTTTAGGTTCATTATGTGCACTTTCTTTCCTTTTTTTAAAAATATATATTTTTTATAAATTATACTACATTACTTTCCTTCATTAGAAACCAATCATCAATCACTTTTTATTTGGATAATTTGCACGTGCAATAGTTTCAGAGCCGCTTGAATTTAGTTATTAAGTTCCCTCATTTTTTTAAAATAGAGATAACTAAATATAATGAAAAAAAATTAAAATGTGCATCTGCCATAGCAACTCCTCGTCAAAAAAATCACGAATATTGAACACTTTTACAGCTCCTAATGTTTTAAAGATGCGATAGATTTGCTCCCCTGTATAATTTGAAATATTGGACTCGACTCCTTTTCAATGTCAACTTTTAACTTTTTATGTCAACTTTAACTAATAACCATGGTATTTTCTCCTATTCCTCTGCTATCTTCTAAGCATAACAAATGCTGACAAAACATAACAAATGTATTTAAAAAATAATAATTCAATTAATGTACTTATTTGAATTATAAATTGATATATAAAGTATTAGAACTATAATAACAAATCAGTTTTCATTTTCTTTACATTTCAAAACAACTTTTATCTAAAGTAATCTCTATAAAAAAATATTTCAAAAATTTTAATTGATATTTCTTCTATAAAAACAACAATAATTCGTGGCCAATCAACAATTATTTGTCTTGACCTTAGATGTCTAAATTGTAAGGCTAAATTCAAATCACAATATGTAAATATTATTTCCTGGTCAAGAAAGAATATTGTTATTTATACTCATAGACCTGAAAAAAACATAATAAATGAGTGCTTAAAAATCTGTTTTTTTATATTAACAAGAGTAACTTAAGCTACAAAAATCTTTTAAAGATAAAATATATTTTAACTATTTCGATTGAAGCAATCGAGGGGTCGTATATGCGAAAAACAGTCGACACTTTACCAAAGAATATACCCATTTTTTTCAAAAAATAAAATGACCGCATGGATTTAATTGACGTAAGAATAATCTACTTAGCATAACCTCTGGTATTAAGTTAAAAAACATAGTCAGTATCTTGTCTGAATGGCATAAAACGTGCTGTGCCTACACAAAACGTTTTGGAGCAAAATGGACTTAGTCAAGAAATTGCACATTCGAATTCTATTCTAACCCCTGAAGGAAGCCATTCTTTATCAAAGAAGGACCCAATTAAAAGTTTTTGTTCATAATGTAATTGTTCCCTCAATGCTTAATGCCGAGAAGCTTTTTAAAAGCTCGTCTGTAGTCCAGATTGAATATAGTGTAAATGACTGGGTTCAAAGCAGAGTTGATGTAGCCCAGCCATGTAATAAAGTTTATAAGTTTGTCTGTGGGACAGCATGAAGGACAAAAGGGAAGAATAACATACATAACAAAAAATGGCAACCAGCAAACGACAAAGACTCCCATGATAATACCTAAGGTGCGGGCTGCCCTTCTTTCTTTGGATAAGGAAATTTTCTGCTTTTCTTCTATAAATTGGTAGACACCTCCAGCTTTCTTTAGTGAAATTCTGCTGGAAGATCTTTCCAGGGGTTTTAAATTCCTTTCAATAAATCCCCCATCACCATTGGGCTTTGTACCCTCCGAGGAATTATCTGGGTTATCAGTAACTGATTCCTCTCTTGTGGTTCCCTGAAGCAGGCGTTCAGAGTTGTGTTTCATGCGTTCCTGCTTAAGCGAATCCTTTGTTTTGGGTCGTTTTGATTTCTTCTTGGAAGATTTTTGGGAATTGCATGGATGTTCGTTGTGATTAGTTTCACTACTCAAAGACTCCTGGTCTTGTTGTGTTGCGCTCTTTATTGTAATGGCATTTATTCTAGACGCTCTTGCACGTTCTCTAAGTCGTCGCCTGGTGGCAACGTATATTTCGATGTAAACAATTGTCATTATAATTAAGGGGATATAAAATGAACCTAGGGATGAGTATATTACATAACCTTGATTGGATGTCAGCTGACAAGGAAAATCACTTGAGAACTCTTCCGGCCAGTCATTCCAGCCAATTAAGGGTGGCGAGCTAATTATTAGTGAAAGCACCCAAACTCCTGCTATAAGCAGCAGTACTCTGCCAACTGTTCGCTTTTGGGCATAATTAATTGGGTCCGTTATCGCCCAGTATCTATCTAAAGCTATAGCACACAAGTTAAGTATTGATGAGGTACAGCACATAACATCACAAGTTAACCACATTTTACACAAATGGATGCCAAACTCCCATCGACCAAGAATTGAGTACGCGACATTAAAAGGTAGAACCAACACAGCTACAGTTAAATCTGCTACAGCTAAAGATACTATAAAGAAGTTCTGAACTATTCGGAGTGGTTTGTATGTGAAAACACTTAAAATTACAAGAACGTTGCCAATTATGGTCAGCATGATGATAATTGACAGCACAATGGCCGTAAGTATTGCTTCCCATTCCGGTACTGCTAAGCTTACTCCCAAATGACTCGGATGCAGGACTTTCGCTGTACTCGGGCATCCTTCTTCGGTAATGTTGATTACTCCACTAGCGTTTGACATAATGGTGTACATGGTGCATGTTGTTATAATACGCTATCGATTGCACAACTTCATTTTAGATAAAGCCTATTCGTCTACTGTTCTCGTAGCCTGCAAAAGAAAATGAAGTATTGTTTTAGAGGTGAACGAAATAGAGAGATATTTATTTTGATTTTATGAATGAAGATGTTATTTAAAACAGTGGTTGATAAAATTTATTAGCTCTTCCGAGCTACGCTTTATATTATATATTTCATTAAATGCGGACACATTTTAAACGTGTGTAAGAACTCGTTCAAAGGATGCTCCACCTTTGAAGGAGCTATTATTACACACACGTTTAAAATTTCTAGACTCTTTATAAAACAACACTGTAACGTAAATCTAAAATATTGTAACGTTAAACTTCTATATTAAATCATTTTCTGATGAATACAGCTTTATTTATTTATTTGGAGACAAATTTAGATCAATTTTAGATTTAGCGGCACGAACAGTATGCCACTGAAGCATCGGATTTCCTATTAGTTTTTAAATTGTAATAAGTAAAACATCCACTTCAACTCTGAGCTGTTTTCTAGCTCGCAGCAATGCAAAAACAAGACATTCTTCAATCGATTAAAATCTTCACTATCCCCTTACCCTAATTCACTTCCGGTCATCCTGAGGTTCGACCTCCGCAATCCAAGGTCAACAATTTCAATACACAAGTTTAGAGATAAATATAAAAGTGCAAAATACGGCTTTGCTTTTTCGGTTTTTGTGTCAGATTTTTTCATAAAAATTCGGAAAAAGCATGACGGGGACCGAAATATATGTAATTTTTTAAGGAAAAGGGTCCAAGGAAATTGGAGTCAGAAAGTTAAATGAAGCATATCTAAGTGAGACTCATTAAGTCCTCTATTGATTTTCGACAGGATTTTTAAAATTTTAACTTTATTCATTACCACATCACAAAAACAGTTATTTTTCGACTCTTAGAATTTTCAATAGAAAAAGCAGTTATTTTGGACTTTATTTTTCCAGTTTAAAGTAAAAGGTCCATTTGAACTTTCATTTTGTTGAAAACTGTTAAAACACTGTTTTATTTTTTTTGTGGAAGATATCTTACACTGCTCTCTTGTTTCTCTATCTCTCTGGTTCATTTAACCCCTTGTGGGGCATAGGCGTTACTTGTTAAGGTAATTAAAAATATGTATAATATAACCCTCTCCTATGAAAGAAGGCTTATGATGTAATGTCTTTTTTTTTCTAGGCAGCTCTCTAGAATTATATATATTTAAATGTTTCTTCAGAGAGGGTCACATTTATGCGCAGATCTCCAAAGTTTATTTTACCCAACGGCTTTTAAGCTTTAATAATATTTTTTATATCTATCTACCAGAAAAAAAATTACCAGTTTGAAACTGATCGACAACATAAACGGTCAAATAGATCTTTTATTTTTGCCAGAAAAAAATCATCAAACTGAAAAAATAAGAGTTCAAATGGATCTGTTATTTTGTTTGGAGAAATATATAATAACCGCTATTTTCATCATGAATTATAAGTGTTCAGAAATACCAGTTAAAATATCACTGCTTCAGATAAAAGAGAAAACAGGCACGGTGCCTGTTTTAAACCATGTAATGCAAAGCGGCTTTTTGCTTTTTTAACCGACTTCCCAAAAGCAAAGAGTTCCTAAGTTCGACGCTTCTGAGCGGTCATAATTTCGTAACGCATTGACCGTTGTCGGATATATACTATCATCCCCCATTATTACAAGAGAAAAAATTTGATTCTACGGTGGGAGAGGGGGATGGGTAGTCTAACCTTGTAACGCGTATAGAGTATGAACCGCCATAACTAAGAGGAGAACAAATTTGAACCTATGGTGTCGGAGGGGTAGTCTAAATTCGTAACGCACGAACCGAATTGGATGATTCTTCTTCTATTTGGTAGAGTATGTTCCCCGAGTACCATTACAAAGAAAAACTTCTTGGTGGAGTTGTGGTGGGGGTAGTGGTTCTTTTTGGCGTATAGAGTATGGTCCCTCATTGTTAATAAAAGAAAAAATTTGATCCTAGGGTAGGGGAGGAGGGAAGAGTAGTCTAACTTTATAAAGCGCGGACCGATTTAGATCATTCTTTTCTGTTGGTACCGCAAGAAAAAACTTTTTGGTAGGGTTGGGAATTTGGGATGGAGGGAGGTAAGGGTTGAATCTAGCTTTGTAATGTATTGACCAATTTGGAGGTTTCTGTTTTTGTTGTAAAGAGTATAATCCACCATTGCTACTTTGAAGAAAAAGTGTGACCTAGAATATAGGGAGGGGTAGGCTAACTTTGTAACAGGTGGTTAGATTTCGATGATTCTTTTTGTGATGCATAGAGTATGTTCCCCCATTAGTACGACGACAAAAACTTATATGATGGGGTGGGGGTGGTAGAGGGGTGCAGCCTAATTGCAATATAGAATTGGCGTACTAGCTCTATGGTGAAAATGTTGCATCTAACGTGAGGATGGGAAAACATGGCTGGGTTTAACTTCCGACTTCTCAAAAAGCGCTGAAAATCATAAAATATCATATATTATTTTGAAGTCGGTGCAAATTAAACAAACAAAATAACTACCAAACCACAACCGAAGATACTACTATATATAAAACGACCCAAACATTTCAGCTTACGAGATCATAAAGAAGCAGTTCTTGTTTGTTTGTTGTTGGTGTTTTGTTTGTTTAATTTTCACGGACATCAAAATGTCGTAATAGGTCATTCTTATTTTCAGTGAAATATTTTTTCAGACAGGTAAAATCCTCATTTGTAACTAAGTGCTTAAAGTACTTATGCAAGATTAAAGATATCACTCTATTCTTTATATACCGTATAAATATAATTAATAGACGGAGTTGAATACAGCTTCGATCCTCAGCCTGCCTACGACTTTTCGTTTCATAAAAAAATTCTCACCGTCTCTGGGTTGTTGGCTGGCTTGCAGTAATGCAAAACAAGATATCTAATTTTCCCCATTTCCATAGCCATACTAAAAACGTATGATCGAGTTGTTTTCTGGGCTTTAACAACATCATAAAAAAACATTCAAGTATGTTGTTTTTACGCTATTGGCCATTCTATAAACTTATTCCATATAACATCGATACTAAAGAACATCGATGTTTTAAGTTCGATTATTATCGATCATCGACGTTCAGTCATCGATGCTGACATCGATGTTTTGTCAACATCACTTATCACTTTCAGGAACTAACAGATCGTACTAGTAAAGTATAAAACTAAACTGAGAAAAATAATGGTATTGTGTCTGTTTACACAATTCGCTCCTGTTCGACAAAACAAGTTTCTTGAGTATTAAACTCTTGACGCTTTTTCGGGTCAGAACTACCTTACCTAATTTATGGATTCATTTTAATGTTAATGTTGTTTCAATATGGTGCTGTTAGTGGCAAACATTTCATTTGCACTGACAACAACTGTACATAAAAGGAAATATATGAACAAGCGTACATTTTAAAGTGGTGCCAAAAACAAACCATGTAAACGTTCTTCTAAAAATTACCACCGCAAAAAAATGTTATGTCGTCCCTATTAGATTTTAGGGTTTCCTACTAAAATGGTGAAAATGGGACCCTTACGGTTCGACATCGCCTGTCTGTCACACCTGCTTATTTCATCAACTACTATACTAATGCAAGTACAACTACTATATTATTACAAGTATTCGACTTATGATAACAAATGTCGAAAAAATACCATTCCCAAAGATTCCAAAGTGAAAAATCTGAAATTATTAGAGTTAGGTAGATAGTTATGTAAATATTACTGGAAAAATAAAACGATGTCTTTTACTATTCCAGTTTTTAAGAAACCCGCAGTCTTCCAAGCTACGGAACTCTCGGTGCGCGAGTCTGACTCGCAGGAATTTTTTGTTTTGCCTACAACGTTTGTCACCATTTGGATTCTTTTATAATTATAGTACAAGCACTACTTTCAAAAGTGCGTTTTCATATATTTTTTGCTTTCTCAGATTTAAGATAAAATAGAGTTCGTATTTGCTTTAGATGGAGTTTTTTTAGATCATTGTTTTCTCATTCTCATTCGTTTATACTTGTAAAGCTTCTTAATTTCTTATAATTGTACCATTTGCTCAGCAGCAAGTTTTGTCTTCTATTTGCCTATCGTGCCATTATTGTATATTTATGTTGAATTTTATTTAATTTAAATATTATTTGAGTCCTTTAATGTTAGCTCTTAATACAATGACGACGTTTTTGGAATAAGACAAAATCCTTAACCCTCTGCTTTCGTAATAACAAGAAAAAGCTAAATTTCAAGTCCTTTTAGGATTATCTTATCCTGCTAAATAAAACATTGTCAAAAAGACAAAGATTATTTGCTTTTGTGTGATTGCCTCTTTGAGAATAATTTTGTTTTTACTTATTCAGCGCGAGAAACGTTGTGATTTGTTGCGTGCGACTAAATTTACATATTCCACTCCCCTAAGGTAGCAACGTGAACCCAATCTTTATTTAATGAAAGGATCCCTTCCCGAACTTCAGAGAAAGTAAAATCTTAAATAGAAAGTTTTAAAGTAAACGGAAGAAGCTCAACAGCTATTTTACTTAAGCTAAAGGATTACTAGCTTCACTCATGTTTAAAAGGATAATAATGGAAATATCCTACCGGAAAAAGTTATACGGTAGCGAATTTGGTAAACAAGATTCTTTTGAAACTTAAAGACGGTACTTGTTGGACATTAAAGAGGAAAGGTGCAAATAGAAGAAGTTTTCTTATGTTGTCGTAACTGCCCTGAATTAATTATATACATACATATAAATAAACTTAAGTTTGTTGAAAATCTATGGCAAGAAAAGTTCATAAGCGGATAACAAAAGTAATTTAAATTTCGTAATAATTCTTGGAATTGCTTTTGGTGTGAGAAGATAGAAAAGGAATTGTTGTTGTGTATTAAACAACCAGGGTTGTGCTCTAACGTTCTTTGAAGTATTTCTACTTCCCTTTTATTGATTTTACAATATCACTTCAAAAAATCCAAACCTTTATTTTTAACAGACTTTACAAACAATTGGATTGGTTCTTTTATTATATGAATCTGTTTTCGTTGCATAGCGTATATTTCCCGCATTGGTATCATGGTAAAAATATTAAACCTAGGATAGGAAGGGACAACCCTTACCTTGGTAATGTTTGCACAGAGTACGATGTATCTTCCATGGTTAAATCTATCATCAAGTATTTGTACGAAGTTGCAGGCAAAAGGGTGGGCAATGAACCACCCCTTTTCTAGCCCATGCAACAACTACGATTACAATCTGCTCTATTTCTCTCTATAATCGCCTTCAATTATTGCCACGTTTATTTTATCTTGGTACTTTCCTACTATATGGATCTTTTCCGTGTGTTGGGCGGTCGCCCAATTTATCGCCTTCCTTGAGTTCCGTGCGGGTTTAAATCTAGAACCTGTTAAGCGATGTTGTTTGGCTCCTTTCTCAGTATGTGGCCTATCTAATAAAATATGTCAGTGGTTCGGAGTTCATTTTAAATTGTTCGTCCACTTGCAATCGTCGTCTCGAATCGGGTGAAGTTGTCCTCTTGCCCCATGTCCCACCGAACATTTGGGCGTCATGACTCTATTTGTTAGCTAGAAAACATACATCGTCGGCATACTCTAGGTAATTAAGGTGTTCAAAAAGTTTCCTTTAATCTCTCGTAAGGATGGTGAAAGAATGCACCCTTTTGTCACTCCGTTCAACACTTCGAATGGCTCCGACAGTTTTTCCTTATGAATGAGGTAACTTTCGAGTTTTTTAAGATGGCGGCATATTTTTTTGGGATACCCATCCTACGTAAAGCTGCTCATATGTCCTTGCGATCAACGCTATCAAATGCTTTCCGAAATCGACTAACATTAGGTGTAAAGGGGACCTCCATCCGATGGATTTCTCAACGAAAATTGGCAGGGTGTTGATCGCTACAGGAAAGATCATGAAGAGTGCGCTATATTGTTTGATCGATTTTCAATAACAAGATTTTTCCTATCAAATTCGGAGACTGCAGTTAAAAAGAGATAGCAAGCAAATTGCTAGATTTCCGTAATTCGGTTTTTAAGGAATCTTCACAATTACGATTGTTTTCGATTCGTTAGGATAGGTCGTGGTTCCCCAACATATCTGGATTTCGGGAAGAAGAATATTAGCCGCTGCAATAGGATACGTCTTAAGTAATCCTTCTGGTATAATCTTGTCAAAGATATGATGTAATTTTTGGCCACTGCCTGTGGTACTACAGCTTCGGAGGATATATATATATATATATATATATATATATATATATATATATATATATATATATATATGTAGGAATCGGTGAATCTGCGTTAAAAAACCATTTGGCTAGCTGGGTTTGAACCGAGACCATGCGCATGATACTCCATTTCCCTAACCACTGGGCCACCAGCGCCGTTGCCGATTCTCCGTTCCAAAGTTCTTTTCATGGAGAAGCCTTGATCCCACATATATATATATATATATGTATAAAGACTGACTTCTGGCTGCTCCAATCCCTTAAACTCATCGACTAACCATCTTGCTATCCTGGACGATGGCGCATCTATATTCGAACAAATTATTCTCATTTTGTTACCTGGTTTGTGGATTTTCGGTAAACCTTATATCCTAGGTGTTTTAGGATTAGGAATAAGTAATTTCCATTTTGGGATGTTGAATGTTGTGCTTATCAATGAGACCATTTTGTTTACTACTCTTACCATTTTATTGGTGGGATCTCTTTTTAGCCACTAGTGACTAGTACCTATAGTATCGTTCATACGTTTTTCGTAATCGTATTTAAGATGACAAGCGGTTAACCTTTATCAGCTTGCAAGTACAATACGTCTTTTTCATTTAAACTCTTTAAAATGTCATTTATTTTCCGGCATTCCTGTATTTTTATCTTCTTTTTATCATCGTTCTTTAAAACACATCTAACATTTTTTCTTATTTCAACTTTTTTAGAGTTTGGTAAGTATTTTATCGCTGTTTCTACATTAACTATTAGGTTATCTAAATCTACAACCCCTTCTGGTGTAGTATATTTTAATCCTTTGTTTAGTAAATCTAGTTCCTGCGAAGAAAACGTTTTTTTTTTGATAAATTTTTGAAAAAATCAGGTACAAACTCACAGATGGGCAATCTTCTCTTTTGTGAGCTAACATTAATTTTTGAAATTTTAATTGCAAAACTTCACTTCTTTTGCTAATTTCTAGATTTACTTGAAAGTCGACACTATTCAAAAATTCCAACCATTTTTCGTATTCAAAGGTATTTAAATTCTTTTTTATTAAAAGGTGGACACTATACAAATCTAATTCTAGATAATTTAATTTAGAGTAAGACTGTTTTATTTTCAGATTTGAACATCCTGTGTACTTTAAATTTCCAAAAAATACAGTTTTATGCCAAAAGAGGCTAGAAGCTACTGGGAAGTTGCAATTTTAGCCTAAAAGGCTAAAGTGAGTTGTTTAGAGCATTTATTAGCTATATCCGGTGTATTTCATCCCTTTCTGTGATTTCACGGCAACTCCAATTAACCACTGTACGAGCTTATAGTTTGACAACTTATTGCTAATGAAGGTTGCAGCATTTCACTCCCTAAATTTTCCTTTAAGCTCTTTTATCTTTAGTTCAACACGCTAATTCAGAGTGCACCACTATAATATCTTAAAAAATGAGCCTAATGTTAAATAATTTTTGGAAGTTTATTTTATTCAGTTTATGTTTACTAACATTTGCTTAACAAAGCCCTCGATGACGAGGTAAATTTTAAAATCATTGAAACCTTCAAAATTTTCTAGGTCAGGTCCTTTTATGGCATCTTTCGAAGAGTTTAAGTTTAATGTCTAATTAAGCAGTTTTTATTTCAATTAACCGATCTATTACTCGGATTGACTTGGTGGAAAAACTTTTTACTCAACATTTTAATAAAATGAAATACTTGCTTTCACTTTGTTTTCTCAGGAGAGCAACTTTAGACGCAGATTGTTACCTGCAACGTGACTGACTTTCAGTCGATTTTAGAAAATCTTACAAATCGATTAATAAATCTTCTGACAATTAATTTTTCTCAATAGTTCAATAATTTTTATAATTTCAACAAAGGATTCCAAGGCGAAGTCTGAAGAATGTAATTTGAGCATCTATGCTAAGGTTTACTTTCTGAAAGAGGCTTATTGAACAACATCGAGGGTATCCTGAAACTCATCATTGTCAAGATAGTTTTACGATTTCCATATTCGACTCCCTTACAACAGATGGTAGGCATACGTACCATAGTTTAATATCTTAAATGGGTACGTGAAAAACACAAGTGTGAGTAGAATACAGCTTCAAATGCGACAGTTTTATTGAATCTTGGGAACAAAGAAAACAAAACGAATAGTTTTGCTTAATAAACTTACCAACTCTCTCTAAATTTTCCTAATATGAAAGTACACCTGAAAAGTTAATATGGCTTAACTAATTGAAATTAATGATCGTACATTTTACACAAAGCTTGTGTAAAGTTCATAACATATTTGAAGTGTCAACACACGTATACTTGTGAAAAATGTACTTGTACTAAATGTAATTTCCATATTCTGTTTATTTATTCGAGTACCGTCTATTTTGTTTACGATGATGGAAATAGGTTCTCCGCAGAAGCTTTAAATTTGGTAAATATACTCATCAGAGAAATTAGAATCTTAAATTAGTATTTGAATGAAATTCTTTTACTTGAGCATGACTAGAACCTCATTTGTGCTTCCCACTTTAACTCATACTTCGAGTGAACTAATAAACATAGAAACCTTAGCTCTATCATGTAAATTTGTTGCAATCAAGGTAAACACACAGAGCAAATAATTCGGCTTCGTCCACTACGTCATACTTTTCCACTTTAGAATTATGAAATATTCAGAAAATAAATAATGGAGAAGATATTAGTTTAGCTTTTGTGTTAGATGTAAAACTTCCGGAGAAACATATTAGATAGATTGAGCCACATGAATAAACTTCGTACTGTCAGGTAACATAACTAGACTGAAACCCTTCTGGTTTTCTGTAGCACTAATACTCTTTTAAAGAGGATATTTTCTTTACTTTAGGAGATTATAAAACTAATTGTTTTACAAGAGGAAGAATGACGGCCGTTAATATTATTAGTTACAGGGTGATTATAATACTTCTATATCCGCATATTTTTGTTTTGTTTTTTCTGTTTAACTGTTCACCGATTTGTAGGTTTCTTTTTTGTTGTATTGAAAATATGACCCCGCCATTACTAATAAAAAAACATCCCATATGCAGTGTTAAAACTTTAAGCGCATTTTTCTTAGATTTAGTTTTTCAAATTTGGTGATCACTGTAACTCAAAAACTACTCATCCAACCCTTCTCAAATTTTGCACACTTCCTTTATACATAAATTACGAGGTAAAAATGTCGAGATTTTGTATTTTTTATTATTATAATTAATTTTACAACAACAAATTCGCCAACTTTTATCAGTAAATTTTCATTAATTCAAAACATTCGTCTTTTTTTAACTTCTAAAAATTGAAAAATCAATAAAATAAACAAAATCTGGACATTATTACGTCGAGAAGTTCTTGGAAATAACAGGTGCAATAAAATCCACACCACAAGCTGGTTTGGAAGCCATTTTACACCGTCAACCCATAGAACTCCACACAAAAAGAATGGCAATCTTGGCAGCTCTCAGACTCAGAGAAAACATGCAATGGACACAACAGAATCTTGGACATGCAGTCATACTGAACTTCTTTAATCAAAATGGGTTGCACCCCTCAACGGATTATATTAAGCCACAATATGACTTTAGAAAACCCTTTTCCGTTATCATACCTAACAGAGAAGATTGGAAGCACCCTGAAAACATAACTAAAGGAACTGCCATCTTCACATATGGATCGAAAATAGAAAAGGGGATTGGAGCTGGAGTTTTCTTGGAAGCGCTGCAAATCAATAAGTCGTATAGACTCACCAACGAATGCAGCATCTTCCAAGCGGAAATATACGCTATAATGAAAGCTGCACTTACTGCACAAGAAAAACAGATGTCAGCAACTGAGATCACTATTTGTGTGGAGACTGTACCAGAGCCCTAAGAAATATTTCACACCATACGGTTAAGCTCTGCTGGGTTCCAGGACATGTCGGCATAGAGGGTAACGAAAAAGCCGACGAACTGGCCAAAAATGGTTCAAATACAGACATAGATATGCCGGTGGAAAGGGTAGACCATCCCCTTAACACAGCAAAAAGTCAAATTGATAGACATTACTCCAACATGAATTCGGAACGGTGGAAAAATATCAATTACTGCTTTACAACACGAAGTATATGGCCGGAGCTGAATCATAGCAGAACTTCTAATCTCTTATCCTTCGATAGAAAGCGCACTCGAACACTTGTCGGCGTCATCACCGGACATTGTCCCATAGGAGCTATGGCCATTAGACTCGGCGTACCATCGAATGAGTTCTGTAGAAGCTGCAGAGATGAAGAAGAAATTGAGTCCATAGTGCACCGGCTCTGCGAATGTCCGGCTCTAAAAGAACGACGACTCGCCTGTTTGGGAGCAAGGTTCTTTGACAATTTGGACGACCTAGCTGAGATAGCACTGGTGAACCTAAATATATTCACACAGAGATCTGGATGGTTTTATGTTCTCACCATGCTTTTTTTAAGGGTATTCACAAGGCCTTCATGGCCTACGAGTGAACTTGGTGCTCCTTAGCAACAAACAGCCCGGTTACCTCGAGAAACTGATAAACTAACAAAACCTTTTTGGTTTTTTGTCAACATATGATCCAGTAATGAGTTATGATGATCACCACAAAGTATCTTTTTTTTGTGTATACGAAGATTTCCTGCTAGTCGCTCAATTCACAATATTTTTACCAACAAATTTAACAGATGATTCTTGAAATGTTTTACTATTATGTTCATAACTTAAAAATAAATTTATATTTACCATATTTTTAGTTTGCTTATTTAAAAATTTGATTAAAAAATTAACCCCCCCCCCCCTTAATTGTTGTTTTCACAGGCACTTTATTTATAGAGCACCGCAAAAAAATAGAATACAAAATTTCGATATATCGATTAGTTTTAGAGATATCGAAAATAAAAATTTAAGAAATCGATAAAATTTGAAAAGATTTTTTATAAAACTCCCTACAATAAGCAAAAAAGGGCAGTGACCACTTTCGCTACACGTGTGTTTTCTACGAATTTTAAATGTCAAACAACATAATGTGAATGTAGCCCAACATTTGCATTTAACTTACCGTAGGAAAGGGTATAGTAATCAGGCTTTTAAAAGCCCTCGCGGGGTATACACATATCAATATACGGCACTCGTAATTTTGGGCTACGTTTGTGTTATGTTGTTTGACGTTTAAAATCCGAAAGTGGAAAACGTGTCAAAAACGTGTCACACGTGCCACGTGTGGTAAAGATAGGTACTTCTAAAAGAAAAGAATTAAAAATTTCGATTAATCGATAAGTTTTCGTTTGAAAACTTTTTTTAAAAAAACTGCTTAAAATTAACGAAAAAAAGATATAATATATCATAAACATCCAATGGATGTGGAGCAGCAAATAATCACCATCGTGAGGCAAGACCATGAGACGAGCACGAAATGAGTCTCAAGGCGATTAGGAGTCTCGTCATCTAAGGTTTAGAAGGTTATTCATCGAGGGGGATAACGTCCATATCAACATCACCCAGCCCAAGGACTACTAGAAGGAGATTCCGAAAGGAGACTGAAATTTAGCACTTGGCTTCTGGAACCCGACATTGACGACGTAGCGTTTCTGGACCGAATTTTCTGGAGAGATGAATATCAATTCACCAGGGATGGTACCGCGAACTTCCATAACCTCCATACCTAGTCATAAACTAACCCACACAGGACAAAGGTGACCTCATTCCAGCAGAGATTCAGTGTCAATGTTTAGGCTGGTATCATCGGCAACAATTTGGTAGGACCATTCATTTTGCCGCAAGTGCTGAATAGTGAAATTTATGCTAACTTTTGGAACAGTATACCGCCAGATTTAATAGAGCACATCCCTGCGTATAATCGAACGCACATATTTTACCAACATAATTTAGCACCAACGCATACTGCTGACATTGTGAAGCAAATACTAAATGAAAAATTTCGTAATTACTGGATTGGACAAGGTGCACCGATTCCTTGCCTGCTAAGTCTCCAGACCGTACCCCATTGGACTTTTTCTTATGGGGAACAATGAAGGATGAAGTTTATTCAAGCTCTGTTAACACTAGGTAGGATTTAATTAGCAGAATTGGTAATGCAGCGACGAAAATATGGGCGAGGCTGGCTGCAATACGCTTTAAACAGGGACTTAGAAGGAGATTGTTGGCATGCTTCCAAAGTGGCGATCGGCATTTTAAGCAGATTTTGTAGCATACTAAGATTAATTTTAATATGTTTTGAATTCAATAAAAAGGATTTTAGAGTTAATATGTGTTTAGTTTCTTTAAATTGCAGATTTTGAAATATTTTCCGATAAGTTTTCTACACCGTTTCTCTACCTGTGCATGTTGTACCTTTTTGGAAAGGTAATAAGATGGGCAATCAGATACAAATAAAAAAGGTGTATACTAAATACATGAATTTCGGAGAAAATTTGGGAAAATGCTGAATTTTAGGTAATCGCAAACCATTTTCTTCACTTTTGGAAGTGACTGTACCTGCAATGGTATGAGTTTGAGCAACATTGTTGCAACTTTGGAAGGGTCATTAGGACAGCAGTTTTTTAACGTTTGTTTAAACTCTCCGTGTTGGGTAGATGAAAAGATAAAAATAAAGGAGAAATGAATACCCTGTAACTCCCAAACGGTTGAGATTGCCCCCCCCCTCCCCCTGCCACACAATTTATTGATTGTCTGGATGAGATCTATCACCCCACTCATTTTGGCACGTCAGATCTGAAACACCCTGTATAGTAAACGCTCAAAGATCTTGGATAATACAGGAAGAATACATACCGTCCTGAAGTCCTGCAAATTTACCGGTCGAGAAACCTTCTTCACAGGAATTACCTTAGCCCTTTTCCATTGAGCGGGAAATCTGGAGGTAGAAATAGCTGTGTTGAACATGTACGAAATAGGTCCAACGATGAAAGGAATAATAAACCTTATGTCAAAATTATCCATCCCTATGTTACTGCATTAGATTTAAGATATTAAATGCAAGCGTAACATCATCCACAGTTTCGTTTAAGAACATAAATTGAGTATAGTTATTACTTTCAACCAAAATTGGATGACGTCGACTACTAGGCAGCTTCATTACAGTTCAGCAACTAGGAATGCTGTTGACAAAGAAAGTATTCATTTCATCAGGATCAAAAGTTATAATTCTATTGTCTTTCGAAACAATACCAGCCTCCTTCACATCTTTCCAAATTAAATTCGATGGTAGGGATGGATGAAGTTATTTATGGTAGTATTCCCTTTTTGTCCTTTTAATTGTCGCAGAAATTATGAGAAATTATCAAAACTTTGATAAAAAAAATCTATATCTCGAAAACTAAGCGAGATATCGAAATTTGTTATTCTTTTTGTTTTTGTTCAGCATATCGAAATCAGTCGCCAGCCGGTGGTGCTATGGAAATCGTACTCTCCCCACAAAAAATTGTATGGTAGGGATGGACGCAATCCAAACCGTTTAGGAGTTACAGGGTGATTCATAAATCTGCAATTTTTATGGTATGCATATCACTATTTTATTTTTAACTTTTAAACTACTTAACGCAGAGACATCATTCAAAGGCCAGAAAATTCAAATTAGAATGACCTTTCCAAAATTGTCAACAATGTTGATCTAACTCTTACCATTGCAGGTACAGCCACTTCCAAAAGTAAAAATATGTTTTGCGATTACCTAAAATGCAGCATTTCACCAAATTTTCTCCGAAGTTTCAGTTCAAGTAAATATTTTGGTATTAATTTTATTTCTTCGACTGTTATTCGAACTTCAGTTTTCTATAATGTTAACATTATAATAAACTATGTGTTTTTGAGTAGTTAGTTTGAATTAAAATCATATTACGTGTTTTTCTAAAAGATTAAGCTTTTTTCCTTAGGTGACCTTGTAAAATATATATCGGTTGGTATGCGTTTTTCTGAAACACTTCACTCCTAGATTTAAATTTACTATACAAATTTTTGTTCACTTGCTTATTTTCCTTTATCCTGTATTGCGAATTTATTATGAAATTTTTTATCTAAAGGTAGAAGGTAAATGCTTATTACATTCGTTGTTTTGGAGTTCGGTTATCTGCACGAACCTTTAGCGTTGAAATGTCTTCCTAATTATTATAAATAACAGAATTTCCCATAAATAAAATACTTAATTCACTGTTACCTTTATAAGCTTTCTTCTTTAAAACTGCTATTTTCGATTTAATGCTAAAACTATAAATAGAAAATGTTTTTCTGTTTTTCTTATTTATTTAAATTTTGTGACGAATACCGAAATAAACTTTTTTGCTTCTTTGTAATTATGTCGCAAAACTATCAAAAATTGTTCTATGAATGAGCTATATGCAGACAGGTAAGCTGTTAAAAAGTTAACATTATGCTTACCATATTCATACCATTATTTCCGTGTTTCATTTTGTTAAAATCAACTGCTGTTCAGCAAAAAGTCAAGAAAAATCTCACTTTCTTTCTTGAATGCACCTAAAAAACACTTCTTGTTTACAAATCAACAAATCTTAATTGCAGTTAAGCAGTAATAATTGCACTTTGAACTGTTTTTCGATGACTTGGTTTACAAACTGAGAATATTAAGCTGTCATAAATGTCTAAAGCGCCGAGACATGTGTCGTCGCCATAATTTACGTATTAACTGCTCAAAGAAGTCGGAAGACATTCGCAGAATCTTAATGTGAATTTATTGTCATCAGCGAACTCTTAAATATTTCGAGGAAAATTAAGCCAAGCAATAAATCATCTAAGTAACTCATAAAACAAAATAACTCCAACTGTCACTTGGTCTATTCTCTGGCTTAATTAGACGTCGCGACGTCTGCTTTAAGTCAATAACTTTCTTCTGTTTTGAGCTAAATTACACAGCGTAGTTTATTTTTACAGCGTGAGTGCATTCCTATGAATTTTTCACAAACGCAGGAAATAATTTTTCAGAAGCACAGAAAGTATCTTGACAACTCTTTATTTAACTTGGAACTAAAGATGTTCTTCTTGGAAATTAATTTCAGTCGTTCTGAGATGGTGTGAAGGCGTCGAATGACTTTCAACGACATTTCTTTCGAGATCACGAAAATGGAGCAGAGCGTTCTTTAAAAAGCTAAGTTCTCTGATAGACAGATTTTGAAGGACTCATTACTCTTGTTACACTTGAAAACTTTCTATTTTGTCACGAAAGATACTCTTGCTGAGTTAATTGGTCGGGAAAACCTTCACTTGGGTAGGTAAGTCGCTAGTGTAATACTGAAGTGTATAATAAAGTTCTTATTTCTCAATTAACTCTTCTGTTTTATTTTTTTAAATAATTCTCTCTTTCTTCAAGCATCCGAAAGTTTCTCGAATTGTTTTGGGACTAGCATATTCGCTAAGAGGTAGTTTTTAATACCTCAAGATATTCATGAAGATGGTTACTAGAGCTGTTAAACGCTCCCCTTGAGCCTAATATCACTCCATCTAATAAACATTCGGACACTTTTTAAAGTCAGAAAAATATGTAAATAATTCTCTCTTTCTTCAAGCATCCGAAAGTTTCTCGAATTGTTTTGGGACTAGCATATTCGCTAAGAGGTAGTTTTTAATACCTCAAGATATTCATGAAGATGGTTACTAGAGCTGTTAAACGCTCCCCTTGAGCCTAATATCACTCCATCTAATAAACATTCGGACACTTTTTAAAGTCAGAAAAATATGTAAAACATTTATAGAAAAATTAGTTTTATTTCTATCTAGGTTATTAATTTTAATATCTCACTTACGGTCTTAAAAGCAAAATACATCCATCAGAGCAAAACATATTCATGAAAAAAAAAATTGTAAAAATAACTAAGTAAACAAGTTCATAAATTGACGCCCATCTAATATTCACACATTATATCTATTTAATATAAAAATATTTATTCAACTTAAATGTAATATTTTTTGGTGTTTCCATTTGCTTCAATAACATTCAGTTGTAATGATCTCCTTAAGTGGAGCTTTGCTACTACGAGGAGTTTCTGGAACTTGGTATCTCCCGGACAAAATGATCAAGAAGCACAAACAAGTTCACTGCAAGGAAACGAAGTGAGTCTTACCCTGATCATGTGAGAGTTGTGAGCATCGATGAGCATGAGAAAAGTTGGATAAAAAAGGTGCATGGCTTGCACTCTAGCGCGCTATTCTGCGGGAGAATGCAAGTTTGCAACACCAGCTTGAATTCCATGAGCTTTTAGCTTTTAAAAGGACAACGACATTTACATTTTTGATCAAATGTTTGTATCCCCCTTTTAAAAACAGGATACAGCGTTATTTTATTATTAATAATATTTTAATGTGGATATTTATTTTTTATGCTTTAGAAATTTAAAATTTTTTTCAAAAAACCAACATCGGAAGATCAATCTACTGACATCGATTTTTTCAATCCGATTAATCGATTCTTAAGATCGAAAGATCCCCGAAAGATCGATCTTTCTCCATTCGACCTCCAACCCTATTGTATTTTACATCTATATCGATTGCAATCTTTAAATTTATTGGATTTATGCTTTTACATTAAAAGTTAAGTGAGAAGAGAATTACGTCCCCGACATCACCATAACCAAATTAGTTAAGAGATTACTCAATAATTTATTTATTTTAAGCTTAATATAAGCTATAACATACAAGCTATAATATAATTATAATCTTACAAGCTATAATAAATGATAAGTCAAAATAAATAGTATAAGCTACAATATGAGCTATAATTATAATAAATGCAAACTGGAAGAAGAAGAATTAAGAAAGCCGATCTGGATGGGCGGGATCAAGACATAAGGCTTTGTGAAGGGATGATTTACTCAGATGGAAGTCTAAGGGAGAAAAGTCGTTGACTTTTCGTAGTATCCTAGTAATTGGTTCGCGTTGACCGTAGTTCAACGTTTTCATAAGGTGGAAGATGTAATCTGTCTATCCACGAAAGATCCCGTAGAGCAAAGCGAATGAACCTACGCTGGACAGATTCGATCCTGTTAATGTGGTTTGTTTGTGTAGGTGACCATACCTGGCTGTCATATTCAAAAAGAGGTCTAACGAAGTAGATATAGAGAGACTTAGAAACATAAGGATTGGAGAACTCTCCAGACTACCGATCAAGTTTGAACAGGATAACTTTATGGCAGAACTCAAAGGCCTTACTAAAATCGGTGGCGATAACATCAACGTCTTTACCGTTTTCCAGGGCACAAAGTGTTTTGGAGACGAAGTCGGTAAGGTTGGTGGCTGTATATCTTCCTTTGAGGTAGCCATTCTAGGAGAATGAGAAGATAGACTTACAGTGGAAGAACATGGAATCATAGACCAATTGCACTTTGAACTGTTTCTCGATGACTTGGTTTACAAACTGAGAATATTAAGCTGTCATAAATGTCTAAAACGCCGAGACATGTGTCGTCGCCATAATTTACGTATTAACTGCTCAAAGAAGTCGGAAGACATTCGCAGAATCTTAATGTGAATTTATTGTCATCATCAATGTAGTTGGATACATTGTTCTTGCAGCCTTTTTTAAAGATTGGAATAATATAAGAGTTTTTCTATAAGTGAGGGAAAACCTCTTGAGTGACCGAGAGACGAAAAAGCAAAGTAAGTGGTTGAACTAGATGCATGGCACACTTTTTCAGAACGATGGACGGAATGCCATCAGGACCTGGGTGAAAGTCGGCCTGAAGTCCGTTAATACTGGCGGCGATTAGTTCGGGATCAGGGTCGAAGGACGTAAACGACGTTTGAGTGCATTTGTCCAAGAATGAAAAGTAGTTAAGGTCAGGTTGAAGGGAATTGTCGCTGAAAGATTTACTGAAGAAGTGTGCAAAGAGGTTGGCGATAACCTGAGGATCAGATGAAGAGGTATTCTCGAGCTTTAGGGTGGAGGGGCAACCATTGGATTTCTTCTTGGAATTGATATAGCTATAAAAACGCTTGGTGTCGGATATGAGGCTTATTTTCATCCGTTGGAGGTACTTATAGTAGAGGGTATCACAATGTTCAGAAAAAGAGGTGTAAGTATACAAGGAGTAAGCACAGTCATACTCAGTCTGGGTTAGAAGAAAAGTTTGCCAACGTTTATTTCTCCTGTTGCGGGGAGAGCGTAATTCTTTGTCGTACCAAGCGGGGGAGGAGGAGTAGTTTTTACGAGGAAGAAGAGGGATAGATTGTGTAAGACAAGCGTCTATTTCCGAATAAAACGCCTCTACAGCAACGTCAATTGGAAGATGTTGAGGGATAGTGCCAATGTTGGAGTTGAGGAGCAAGTGATTTAATTTTCCAAAGTCGCCTTTACGAAAATTGAAGGAAAGAGAGAAGAGAGAGAGACTCGGAGCTTGAAAAGGTTTGAGTGTGTTCGTAGGAGAAAACGAGGAACAGGGAAGGATGATGACGATCGAGGGAGGAGAGGAGATGATTGCTTTCCGCGACAGCCGAGTTAACTGGGTCTAAACAAAAGATTAAGTCTAATTGTCTGTCCAGAATATTCCTGACTCCGCTAACTTGAAAGAGACCAGAAACAGAGAGCTGATCGGTAAAAAAGGCTTCTTTGGTGGAAGTGGCTTTCAGGGGGACAAAGTGAGAACAGTCCTCAGACAATGACCATTGAATACGGGGGAGGTTAAAGTCACCCAGTACAAGGAATCATCGGAAACGGTATCGTTCTCAAGCAGAGTGTCGTTCGCTTCAATCTCGATACTAATTATTTTTATAAAAATTCAAATATCCAAAGTTATTTGCTAAGGTCCCACATTTCTCACAATGAATGCTAAAAATTTTAATTTAATACATAGTACACTCCTAATAGCTAAAGTTATCGAATTTTAAATTAAAGAAATATTGTACATACCTTCTGTCTCGAATCCCGACACTTTGAATATGCGTATGGACATGTGAAGTCTGAAATTATAAAGAAAACCATTTTGTAAAATCAATATTGATTAAATATTAGAAGTGAAAGCCTGTTTGGACAAAGTTTTAAGATTTGCTTTTTATATTTTTCAAAAGTTTGAATTATGGAGAATATTATAGTTAAATTTATGAAAATAATGAAAATACAGCGCTTTCTTGTCTTCAGTTAAACGTCTTTAATAAATATTTACTACAAAAGTCGATCTTTTTTTCGGAAATTTCGGAATCTTTTCTTTGAGAGATTGCCATTTTGTTAAAAATTGTTTTTTTTTAATTGTCCACATTTAACTGAAGCTACTTCAATATATTAGGGGTGCCGCAACAGAATGTCGTTTTCTAAATGATTTATTTATATTTTTTTATTTTTTACTTATTTTTTGTTAAACTATTACAAAATATAATCTCCGACTCGGGAGTTTTTTATCGGAACTTGTTGGAACTTTAAATTCATTATGAAAATATGTGCATATTTTGTGGATATTTTAGAAAATATGAGTTAAAATGTAGTGAATTTTATCTTCAACAAATTTCAAACTCCTATGGCTTAGGGGGGCTGAGCGGGTGGGGGTGGAGAAAAAGCTATACTTCCCATAGAATTTTTTTTTTGTTTCTCGGCTAGATCTATCAGTTCCTTCATTATTACACACGACCTAAGAAACATCCTGTACAGCATCAGATAGACTTATGCGGCCGCATAGGGCTCTAGGCGCACGCGGACGAAGCCGGACCATCTCTATCTCTTGTTCTATAATATATCGTCGTTTTGATCTTGTATACGACTCTAAATTCTCTTCGTCATTTAGTTAGTTAAGTAAGAAGTAAGATTGCTCGAGGATTAATGGTTCCTAAAATTTTAACCATAGCTTTTCAAGTCATATCACTTTTATTTGAACCTTCAAAATTGTCAAATTCGTGAAAAAAGTATTTTTCTTGCGAATAAAATGGAAAATTTTTATTTTGCAAGATATTTTCGAAAACTGAGGTTTTTATGGTTTTTATGAAGACCGTTTTAACTTTTTTCTTCAGAGCAATATCAACAGCCACATTTCACTTGGAGTGAAATTTGAGCAGCTTCCTTAACCCCAATTTTGGACTTTTTGGACAGATAAAAAAGAATTCGGAAATTTAGTTTTCCCAATAACAAATTTAGAAATTCTGCTTAACTACGCCTTGAAAAGAAGCCCTATTTCCACTCATCTACACGTATCGATCCTCTTAAAAGTAACAAACCTGTTGAAGGGCTCGATGTGGAGGTGGAAAGCTGTACGGATGTTAGAAATATTACAGATAAACATTCGTAATTTTAGAGCCGCGACGGCTTCAAGACCTATGAGTTTGTGGTAACAAGGTTTAAGGATTAGAGGCAAAAGTCTACAGTGCCCTTCAAGGTCAAATAACGGGCATGTTCAGGTAATGGTAAAGATAAGATCCTGTATATTAGCTAATAAACGTTTGCGTGTCCTGCTTTCACATTACAACTCTGAGAATCTTTGGTTGTAGTAGAAGGGATGACTCTAGATGCTGGATGACTTCAGCGTATGGAGCATCATCAGCCCCCTCGAAAGAAGTAAAATCGTTGGTAGCAGACGTGGAGAAAAAGTACATTAAATATTTGTGGTGACGCAATTAAACGTCGCACAATTATGTAAAGATAGTCTAGAGGTAATATCGAACTGTAACGATATGACACTTTGCTTTGGGTACCGATGCACAGTAGAATTCCGTAGAATTAAATAGCGAATGAAGTAGCTAGGAGGGCTTTTGAAATGCATGTATCCGTAACAGTGTACTACGTGGGGACTCCAATCGGTGCTCTTTTTTAACCGACTTCCCAAAAACAAAGGTTCTAAGTTGGACTTGTATTTTTTTTAAATTTTTTTTTGTTATGTGCGGGCATAACTTCGTAACGCGTTGACCGATTTTGATGATTCTTTTTTTGTTGGGTAGAGTATGTTCACCGATTGGTACCATGTCAAAAAAATGTTTGGTTGGGTGGGGATGGGGTTTGTAACGCGTGGTCCGATTTCGATGGTTCCTTTCTGTTGTATAGAGTGTGATCAACCATTGCTAATTGGAGAATAATTTAGTCTTAGGGTGGGGGTGGGGGAGGAGTAGTCTAACTTCGTAACGCGTGGACCGATTAGGATAATTTTTTTTTGTAGAGTACGCTCCCTGGTTGAAACCACCAGAAAAAATGCTGGTGTGGTTGGGGGGTGAACATAACTTTGTAACGCGTAGACCAATTTGGATGGTTCTTTTGCTGTTGTATAGAGTGTGATCCCCCATTGCTAATAGGAGAATAATTTGGTCCTAATGTGGGGGACTAACTTCGTAACGCGTGGACCGATTTCGATGATTCCTTTTTTGTTCGGTAGAGTATGTCCTTCATTGATACCATAAAAAAAAATTTATGGAATGGAGGTGGGATAGGGGGTTAAACCTAACTTTTTTACGTGTGGACCGATTTGGATGGTTCTTTCTTCGTTGCATAGAAGACACTTAAAAGTGAAAAATAAAATAGTTTAAAAAAAATTGAACCGACTTCACAAAAAGCGCTAAAAAGCATAAAATAAAAAATTAAACAAATAAAACAACTTGTGCATCCTGTACATAAACTCAAAAGTAGCCACAAAACCCATTTTTCGAGTTCATAACCTCAAATATTTTAAAATCCTCACGCAGTCGCCTAATTCTCGGATTCGGATTCTACGAAGAAAATTATTTTGGAAATGACCCCAAGCTGCCCAGCAACAATCATGACCCCATTTTTTGTAGACCTGTGTAATTATGGTAATTTTGGAATTTATGGAAATTTGGAAATTTTTCTTTGATAATTTGCTGCCAGGTTAAAACTTCTGATATTTATCATAACCTTAAACAACAAAAAGAAGTAAAAAGAACTTTTGAGGTACAAAAACCCTAGCGAAAAACTCAACGTAAGTAATCTGACAAACTACATCTGCTTCTCTGCTAGTGTAATTGAACGTAGTTTGAACCACCCCGGAGTAAGACCGGTCTGCAAGGCCTTATCGAACGCAGCTATTAGCTACTTATTTAAGATGCTTGATAGAGTATAAAGTCACATGCTATGTGTACCTGTGCCTTGAGTATAATGTTCACACATACATAATAATGTTTGGACTTGTTTTATATTTATTGGATGGCTAAGTATTCCCCTCAATAATTCTTGTACCCTTGCACTTAATTTTAAAGTGTAAGCCACTCCTAGGGTTTAAATTTCAAAATCTCGGTTTAAATCCCAATATAAGTGTTTAACAAAAGGCAAAGAACTTTAGAGTTATTCGAAACATTTAGCAATAGGGCTGAAGTATAAGTAAATAGTAACGAATGACTTAAGTAATAATATAAATTAGGAATATAATAAATGTATAAATAAACAAACTAAATGAATATTTATGAATGTGTTTAAAGAACCTATAAATAGAAAACAAAAATAATAATAATTAATAACCTAAATAAAGTTTAAAGTGTCCTACTACAAAAGAAATCGAAATCATCGAACTGACTTTTGCATACAAATTCCTATTAGCCAGCTTTAACGAAACTTAAGCCGGAAAATGAACAAAACGCTGTTGCACATACTTGAGGCTGTGAATACGGTTTTCGAAAAGGGGGATCGCTTTCCTTCCTTCCTTTTCTCTTGGTTTTTGAGTGGTCGACCAAGTATTAAAATAGTGTGTATATAATATTTTTAATGCAAGACTAACCACTCCTAGACTTGGGTTCGGGTTACACCCTTTGTAGAGCATGGAGCAGAAGAAGAACTTCACCCCTTTTCGATGACAACAACTGTGAGTAGACCTATAATTCTAGATGAGTTCTGAATCACAGGTATGGCAATAATAAGCATGACAATAAAATATTTCAAAGAATCGAGAAAGTTGACAAAACATGGAATTGGATTGTGTATACTATCTTGATGTTAATTTTGATATGTGAGATATTTCAAAAGTACTACTTACCGCGAAATTTTCAAAGTACTCTTAACCTGTTTGATTAACAACCCCTGTAACATTGTCTAACCACCATTATTTTCACGGCTAACTCAATTTATAAGGGCTTTATGCTGCTCAAAACGTTACCTCGCCATTAGGTTGTCAAAAACATTTCCCACAAATAAATTATGAAAATAATAAAAAAGGTTCTTTCCAAATCAGGTAGAATTGGGGTGGTTTACTACCAATAACACTGCCCTAGATCTTTCCGTAAAAAATGTTAATTAGCTGTTCGAACCTGTAAAAATCAATAAGTAGTAGGAAGTAAATATTGTCGAATGAATTTGAAATGACGTTCACAAAATATGGAAATTTTAGGCGCATTGTTTTTATAAACAAATCTGAGAATAAAAAGTAAATTTTTTGGCAATGTTTAAGAATTCTACAATTCTATTCGTGCTTGAAAGTTAAAAGTTTGGAATGTCCTGCGGCAGGGTGGAAAATTTTCTAGCATTAGAGCTCAAAGATTTTTTATGGCATTGGGGTAAATTACCCACGCACATAGAAATAAAGTCTTATCCAATAAATATGACAGAACTTTAGATAACATCATGTTTGCTTATATTTGGACAGCTGTTGTCAGTTGTTTTGTTCAGTGTTCGTGCACATCACGAGTTTTATGGTCGAAATACTCGTCCTTTTGAGCCAGCTTTTCACCGAATTATGAAAAGGTCTGCAAATAATTATTCTTTACATAATGTGAGTCAAGGAGTCAAGGAAATGCCCAGAATGAAGACTACGTTGCAGCTGTAAAAAAAGTTTAAGGGATGATACAATTTTATCGATTTATCTACATTTAGGGTTATTATATAGCACAACATGGCGTATTTTGGTGCTGGAGTTAAAACCAAATGATCATTTATTGCGTCGCAGCCTTGAGAATTGCGCACTTGAACACTTTAAAAATAATCGACATTGTTAAGGAGAAATTTTCTTCGGTGCTGAAGCTCAGTTCTGACCAAATAGTTACTTAAATAAGCAGAATTGCGCTTATTAGAATAGGGAAAATCCAGGGACCCTAATCTGTAGTTCGAGTCCGACAATGAAAACAAAACCATAAGCAGTCTCCTTTTCGGATTCGGATTCGAATTACAGAATAGGGCCCCAGTTTGGTATACCGTTAGAAAGTAATGGTTTGATGCGCGTTTTACGATAGTGGTGTCATTTGTCCTTACTTGTTTGAATATGAGGAACGAGCGAATGTCACAGTAGACAGAGCAATGAACAGATCAATGAACCATCAATGATTATTTATTTCAAAATTTGAGTTAACACTGAAATGTGGATGAGACAATGTGCCACACTAAAACTGCGGTCATCAATTTATTAATTATTGAAAACAACATGCAACGAATCAGTCATTTCCAAAAACAGATCTCTCCATTGGCCACAGACACATTGTTGAATTATTTTTAGTGGGGATATGTGAGGGTGAATCAAATATAAAAAATTATAATTTGAATTAATACAAGCCAAGCACGCAGTATTTTTCAAAATAAAGTCCAGCTTTGGAAACGAATTTTTTCCTTAGCGATCGGGAGGTTCTTGCCCACGGCATCGTAAAATGAAGAGGGTTTGGTTAGGAGCCAACTGCTCACGATGGTCTAAACTCATGCATCGTCCTGGAATCGTTGTCCTCCGAGTGCTTGTTTCAGCGGCCTAAATGATGGAAATCGCAGGGCAAAAAGCGAGGCCTATAAGGGGGATGCTAAAGTAGAGTACATCAAATGTCTTCTAATTTTTGGCAAGTTAAGTTTCGTATCGGTTGGTTATGTTTCGAACGATAAGCGCTACCTATACAGCAAAAAAGAAGCATCGTAGTCAGAAAACTATAGCTAGGCTGGGCGCCCTTTAAAATACACAACGTCGCAGTTGTGACGACGACGTGAACGAAAAAGAAACTACTATTCACCTTCTCTGCAAATGTCCGGCTCCTGCCAGAGTCAGAATGATGGCTATGGGGGAGTACTTCTTTAAAAACCTGGAGGGAGTTTTGGGTGTAAAGATTAAGGAAATAATCAGTTTCGTAAATTTCTCCGGTTGACTTCAGTTTTTTTTTCATAATACACTCAGCCAACTTCAACCATAATTTCAGATAAGAATCAAGGTTGTGAGTGAACTGAGTCCAACAAAAAAACCGGGTTTTACTTGTTGTGCCATCAAAATGACGCTATAATAGTGCTAATTGGAGTGTTACGATTATGGCGACATGCACCACTTAAACCAACCAACCAGAACATAATCGTAGTCACTCTAGGTACAAAATGTTTGTCACTAATCAATCAGAATCAAAAATCGGTTAATTCCTTATAAAGCTAGGCGCCGCCCCTCCTCCAACTCTCAACACAAGTTATAATTCTTCTCAGAATACAAATAGATACTCTATGCATTCAGAATCATCTAAATCGGTCCACTCGTTACGAAATTAGGCTACCCCTCCCTACCCCAACCCTAGATCAACATATTTTTTAGCAATGGGTGATCATACTGTATACAACAAAAAATAATCATCAAAATAAGTATGTGCATACTACTAGTGGTACTAGTGAAGCAACATATTATACACGTCAAAAAAAGAATCATCCAAATCGGTCGACGCATTCTGAAGTAAGACTTCACAACTACAAATTTTTTTTTAGACAGAAAGTTGGTGATTTTTAACCTCCACCGTGGTGACTTTTGGTCAGTGATGCCAAATCAGTGACTTTATCACCAAATCTGAATTTTTGTCTGCAACACGTTTAAAAATTGGGGTTTTGACACTAAATGTCATCGAATGCTCTCCGTTTTACGGTAAATATTTGGCATTTCTCCTGTTTTTGCAGATATTTGCTGAGCTACTACTTAATTAAGTTAGAATTCGTGTTGTACCACATATTTAAGGGGGTCCATTCAATGTTTTTGTTGCTAAGTCAAACTGTAACACAACTCAAACAATTTCCTGTGAAAGTCCATGATATTCCAGCGGGACCGTGAAACCTTTAACGATATTCATTTTCTGTCGCGTCGCCCACAAAATTATAATTTAGTAGTTCTCTGTTTCTTCTCCCTTTTCTTTTACAAGTTGAAAATGAGTTAAACGACACTTAAGTACTTGAGATCAGCTATGGATCAAATCAAAGTACACTTACGTTCTTCAATGCGCAAGTGCGCTTGTAATTAAGGTAAATACAGTCTTTTATTGAAAAGTAGAATTTACATTTTTGTTATTTGTAAGCAATCTCGACAAAAAATGTATTATTTTGTATTTGGTGACTTTTTTTTAAAAAAGGTGTCTTTTTAAGTCTCTATCTAGTGACGATCCGGCGACTTAAAAACACTGCCCCTCCCCACCGCACCATTTTGTCACTTTTTTTCATTATTAGCATATACTCTATATAGCAAAAAAATAATATCTAAATCGGTCCATGAATTACGAAGTTAAGTTTCACCCCCACCCCAACAAACATTTTTTTTTGCCATTGGTACGAGGAACATACTCTATCTAACAAAAAAAGAATCGGTCCACTCATTACGAAATTATGCCCGGTCATAGAATACATAAAAGAATACACGTCGAACTTAGAACCTCTCGTTTTTTGGACAGCCGTTAAAAAGGAAGGGCTCTGCCGCATAAATATTTCGTAGGTGAGTGAAGGTTGTGAGGTTTGTGGATAAAGTGTGGGGATGGAAGGGCGGGCTTAAGTTCGTCAAAAAGAAGAAGATACTTGAACTGTCCGTTTTAATGTAAACAATTGCCGAAAAACTTTTGGTTTAAGTGAAATGAATGAATTTAAAGAGTGTTAATAAGAGAAAAAAACTTAATAAACTTAATCATAAAAGGAGTGAAAGAAGAAGAGCGTGTATTTTGCTCATTAAAATGATGTGCATTGTTCAGAATTATGCAAGTCCAGTCCACCGCTGATTGTCCGAAATACCCTTTCATACGCAGTTGATGTGCGCTTTACTCGCTGATAGGGGGAGGTGCCGGAATTAAGAAGAAAGTGCATAAAATTCAAAAACATATTTGAATTAAAAAAATTCAACAAAAATTAAATCTAATATCAAAATCAGTAATAATTCAAAAATGCAAAAAAGTAATCAAAAATGCATAAAATAAATTCATTAAATATATAAAATTTAACAATTAAAAACAAATTAAATTCAATAAAACAATTGAACATTTTCTCGCTCCGAAATTCTATGGATTCTGCAAAGAAAAAAATAGCTGCAATAATTTGAGTGGAATTAATCTTCTGCTGGGGATGTGGGATACAGAATTAAGCTTCTATGGCAGATTTCAAATTAAACTTTGAAATTGGAAACCTAATGATAAGCTTTTGAAGTAGAGCGGAATTAATCTTCTTTTGGTGATACATGTATGATACAGAATTAAACTTCTGCGACAAATATAAGAGTTTCAAATGAAACTTTGAAATTTGTATTAAGAGTGACACGATTAAACACTGAACGAGGAACGGATGCCATATTCAAAATAACTCCGGCCTTTATAATAATTAATAATTTTTCACTTGCATAATTGTACAACAATACATAATCTTTTAAACTTGTACATCAAAACTTTTGGAAGGAAGATGCTAAAGTTAAAAATAAAAAACTTATAAAAATAAAAAACAGCTAACACTAAGAATGTAAAGAAGAAAATAAATGATTTCATGTAATATGAAAGTGTGCACGAACCGATGATGCTCAGTTAGAAGACAAGAAATGTAATAGGCGCTTTCTGAGTACACCGAGTTCAAACGCTGAACATCTGCTGACAAGGACTTCCACAAGCTAACAGCCTGGACAAGGAAGGAACGTTCACCGATTTAAGAGTATAAACGTGACAGCAGTTGATCGAGATATATTGATGGAAGTACGCAGGTTCTCTGACCTAATATAGAAGAGTGATATGGGGAAATATAATCACATCGATGTAAGCCAAAGACAAATCTGATGCAGCCGTTGAAGGCTACGTTGATTTGGTTACAACAGGCGGTCATATTAGCTGGCTATAAAGAAAGAGTGAGAGAGTGAGAGATTTAACAAATCTTTGCCTAGTGGAAATGGGGAGAAGGGAGCCAAAAAGCTAAGTCATCTCAATGTCCCATACACCTTACCTAAGATTACATTTACATGGTCGCAGCAAGAAAGGTTATGATTAAGCATTACGTCCAGATTCTTAACCTTCTCAACTTGACATAACACCAAATCACCCAACATGAGAGAAGGAAAATATAATGTGTTCACATTGCGTTTTATGAGAATAATATAATTTGATTTTGTCGGGCTTCGTTTGAGGTGGTTATTTTTAGACAAAGTATTAATGCTTTGGAGGTAATCAGTTAATCTTGAAGAACAATCCTCGACCAAGCCGAGAAGGTCGAGAAATGAACCGTTGGACATCGTCTGCATACATATAGATGTGAGAATTACCAACAACCTCGGGCAAGTCATTGATAAAGACGCTGAACAATAGTGGCCCTAGAATAGAACCTTGTGGCACACCTGAACTGATAATGGTTACTGTGGACAGAGAGCTTCTAACCTTGACTTGTTGCGTGTGGCGCTCTCACAGCTATGATGTGCACGATAGCCTGACGGTCATTGCGTTAGAAGTGAGTGAGCATTTAGGTAAGCTATCAATTGATCACTCATAAGCTTTTCGAGCGTCTTAGCAAGGTTGCTCAGAATGCTAATAGTTCTATAATCTGATAACTCAGAGTTGGATATGTTTTTAGCAATAGGTAGCACAATGGCATGCTTACGAGAGCGAGGAAATACCGAGGTTGTTATTAAATAAATTTATTAAGACATGTAAAACACTGGGCAGGAGAATTTTGATGAATTTGGCCAGAATATTATCTGAACCAGTGGTCATATATATATATATATATATAAAGTGCTTTATATATATATATATATATATATATATATATATATATATATATATATATATATATATATATATATATATATATACATATTTCGTCAGGGAGGACACAGCTGAAGCCAATACCTTCGCTGGAATAATCAGCGATCATGGAGCAAGGCTCAGCATTAAAGGAGCCGATGTTGCTAAAGTACACATTGAGGAAGATGGGAGAATGGCACATCATTTCTAATATAAACCACGATTACCCTCTGAGGAGGGAATAGCGGGACAAAGTGATATCCAGGAATGTGATACTGATTAATATCAGAATCGGAAACAACCTTGGTTTCACTTAGAGCAAAAACAGCCGGATTTTCCGCGATCAAGTGGCAGAAAGCCGAAAAACGGTTACTTTTCAAATCACGACTGTTGCAAAAATAAAATAAAAATTTGTCCCGCTCTTAATTTGCCTAAAACAAAACAAAACGAAAACGTACACCGACACAAGGACTAACAAACGGGATCCACAAATGCGAAGCATTTGAACGAGAGAGCAGCACGAAGGCAATAGCAGTGTGAACTTCGATCTCAACGAAGGCAGCCAAATACTCAGCAGAGGAGACCCGCTAAACGCATTCAATGAAGCACGATTGTACTACATTGAATGTTGGATGGAATTAGAAGATATAAAATGCAACGGGCTCACCAGACTGTGCTTTTAAATAGAGCATAAAAGCCCTTCCCTTTGGCGAAGATGGCACTAGCACTTTTAGTTATTTTAACTTATTAGCTTGCTTTCGCAACCGAATTTAAAGTTTTTTTTGGGGAGCAAGACACGGTGGCACGTTTATCTCCGTCGCGTCAGTAGTTCAACTCAAACTTGTAAAGTTGTAAAACGACCTGGAAATATTAGTCTCTCCATCAATATTTGTAGTGTTTCGTAAATCAAATTTAAGGGTGAAAAACAAACTTGAAATGATCTTGTAGGAAATTTATTCCAGTTTTTAAAACTGCCCTTATGTTTTCTGTGCTCTCGTTGGTTGTTGAGATATTGATCATCGACGATAAAGGAAACCTTTTTCATTAAAATCCGATATCTCAGCGAAAAATTGACGTAGAGAGAATAAAAAAGAGCAACTTTAACCTGGATAAGCTAGCTGACCTTTGCATTGTGCATTTAATAAATTAATAAATAAATGTTTTTTTTCTCGCGCAATTTTTTATGATTACGAGATAACCGTTGTTCATAAAAACTTTTTTTTTCACATCTCGAAACTAGAAACTTGCAGCTTCAAAATGCGTCTTTTCATCTCAATACAACTACTTTTCAGTAAGATACAGCTCTTCAAAAATAGCATAAAAATTCGAAAAAATTCTCTACTCCATTAATTTTTCGATTAGTGTAGATCTTGTAAACGTTAAAATAAAGTTTACAGCTGCTGATTTCTTTGATATTAAGTTTAATATGGTAATTATAGGTAAAATCACTGGGTTTTGAATATATTTTCGCAATTATATTAGAATTGAAACCTAAATTACATATATTCAGTAAAACTAATTTAATAAAAAATAATACTAAACATCCCAATCAATAAATCGTAAATCAGAGCCTCAACATTGAATTTCCCTTGCCTTGACATCTCAGGTTTCGTGACGTAATCAACTAGCATAAGTTCTTTTTGCGCCTCGTATCTTATCACTTTGTAACACCTTAAACGTAAGAAAACTTTGTGGTTACAAAAATTTCTCGTGCAAATATAAGACTTAAGGACTAAGGATAAATTTGTTTTGATACTTGCTTAGTGTTACATCTACAAGTATCAAAACAGTTTTTTTTCTGAAATTTGATACAGTACTCACGTCAGCAAAGTATTTGCACGTGGGATTTTCATAACCACTAAATTGGATTTGGTACCAGATATGGAGACATGTTTCACATTTTTAAGAAGGTATTAAGATAATTCCTAAGGTAAGATGAAGGATTAGAGGTGAAAGGAAAATTGTGTGACATCCAAATTTCACATGCAAATTGCCTAAATTAAATTTTCTATGTTTATACTTCTAACACGCGAAGGATTAATAAATATTTACATTTGTAACTACTACGTTAAAGGCAATCTTTGCGTGGTTTAGGCAGTTTCTTTAGTAAACGTGAGAAGCGTTCAACCCCGATTTCCGAACAATAGCTCGGAGCAATAAGCAGTTGCTTCCATATTTAATTCATAAGCACAAATCTTGTAGTGATTACAAGACCTCGCATTTCAGTCTCCCTAAAAGCAATGTGGTTAACCTGAGGAGCTTAATTTCTGATCTTAAGCTTACGTTTGTGATTTAAGGCTCTAATTCGAAACGCAAAATTTGCATTATTCATGGCGAAGGAAATGTTTTGAGTCAAAAGTATAAAGTACGCCTCTTCTTATCCAGAAGATTTATTATCAAAGGTAGGTCAAACATGGATTCATTAAAACATCCAAAAGAGTGAAAGTGACTCTTGTCAGAATTTTACGTTTAAGATGCATATTTTATGTCAATTTGTGAAAACTTTTGCGTGAGTATTGGGGTTCACGTTTTCTAAGGTGACACCTGGGATACTGCGCAAATATCACAAGAAAACTACTGATGAATGCTTTATTTATTCAAGGCATTCACGATAAATGAAAACGACTGCTTGATTTTGGCAAAACGATTGTGCAAACAAATTCCTGTGAGAATTCGTGCATAGTAATAGGATTTCATTTACGGCTCCAAACCTATCTGTATGTGAATAGGACATCAATCAAGCAATATGAATACGAATGCACAAATAAGTAGAACACGCTTATAAGAAGAATTAAGGAAACAGGGAAAAACTTTAAGAATTGAAAAGCTTTTTCTTCTCGCGAATTTATAATAATACATTGAAGGAAATTATTTTAAGGGCTGCGATAAAATATAAGGGACGCAGAAAAAATTGCACACTTAGTTTTTTAATTTTCGGGCTTATGCTTATTGGAGTAGATATAATAAAAGGAGAACTATTTATCATTTCATTACCTTCCTAGTATATACGGAAATACGAAATCGAAATTTTCAATGGCCGAGTAAAACATAATTGAATATACCAAATTCACACTCAAAGCAAGTACAGACGTTAATATTTTTGAAAGGTTATACTCGCCCGCTACGAGCACCCATAGCGAACAAATGTGCCCGGTAGTTTTATGCACGCTACCGCTACAGGCCCAAAAATTAAAAAATACGCCCGCCGCACGGGTATGTACGCTCCAGCTACAGGCCCAATAATCTAAAAATACGCCCACCATAAATGCATGCTTCTACTACTGCGTTCTAGCTTTAACACATTTGAGTATTAGACGCGTATTCACCGTAGTTTTGTTATTTCACACGTCGTTCTCGAATTTGTTAACCTACGAAAATAATGTTATTGTTTTTATTTTAAATTTAAGCCTAGAAAAAGTGTGAGCATACCGTGCTTGGTTTGGACTATTTCGGACGTATTTTATTGATACGTGCCTGCAGCGAGCTGGCCATTGGAAAAGTATAATGTTTACGCAGGCATTACGTGCATAATTTGAGTGCCATTCAGGCGCTTTGACATCGCGAACATTTTTTAAAAGCGAAAAATTCCAAGAGCTTCTTAAAACGTTGCTATTTATGGCGCAGGCTTATCCCAGGGTAATAAAGTACTTCACCAGCAGCGAAAAATTCCGGCAGATTTGTCGGCAAATTACTCAATAACACCTTGTGGGAAAATATTCTGTAGCATTTCAACGCTTATAAAAATCACAAATTCAACTATATTACACATATTGCTCAACTAAAATTACCGCTTTCTAGTTCCCGCAACCCCTTTTGGAGTATGGGATGGGATCAACCGATTCGAGACATCGATTGTTAGGGGACGTTTACTTCTGCAATCCCCAATGGTTTTTTTTTATTGTCATCTGCTGTCAGCAGAAAGCAATGAAACGTCGTCGCCGCACAGTGGCCGGAATTGGACTGTTTTCAGGGGGGACCCATTCCTTATAAGCATTTCATGGTATTTCTCACTTACACCCTTACTAAGCATATACTTTCGATAGGCATTTTAATTCCGGTATCTTATTTTTTATAATATACAAGATTTTCTTATGCCCATATCTAGCAATAAACCTGTGCCAGTTTTCATCTGGAACCATGCAAAGATGTCGGTGTGGTTCGATAGGCACTTGTTATCCACACACAAGCCAGCCTCCGAACCTCACTTAATTGCCCTTTTATGTTGGTCTTTGGAACCCTTGCCCACCACACCACCGAGGCATATGAGGTCTTACCATCATAGTGCAGATCCAGTATGCGGCCCTTGGCGAGATTCTTTAACTTCGACCACAAACCCTCCCACATTGATATAAAGTCCCCTTGGATCTTTGAACTTTTTCCTCTAGTTGTCTTTTCCAGGTTAGTCTTGAGTCTAGAAATACCGTCAAGTACTTGACGGAGCACGAGACCGTAAGTTTTTCTCCAAAGAATTCCACTCGTCTAAAGTCTAGGTTATTTCTTTTTCTAGTGAAAATGGTCAGACTTCTTTACAATTATGTAAAATTCCTTTTTCCCACACCACCACTGTAAGACCTCTACTTATGGTGTCTACTACGGTGCGTATAAACTTACCTTTTGCCTTTTTGATGATTGCTATATCATTGTTATAACCGACATTGTATATAACCACTGCATCAAGTTTGCGTAGTAATGAGTCGACAGAAATTTTCTACAGAATGGGAGATAATACTTCTTCTTTCTTCCTTCTTCCTCCCTCCTGCGCAATCTAGAATCTTCTCTCTGGATATTTACTGCTCTCGTCTTTAGCTTATTTCTAAAACATCTCCTTACGGTAGAATTAGTTTCACGTCCGATAAGAGCATCCTCCAGCCTGCGGAAACCTATATTATCAAAGATCCCTTCAATGTTACTTATGACTACCATTGTTTAGGGATGATCGATGTTCATCGATGTTCACGAAACATCGATGTTGAGAGTCTAAACATCGATGTTTCAACATCGATGTTGAAGTATGTCAAATATCGCACAATCGATGTTACGATCAAAACATCGACTTTCGATGTTGGCAGAAAAGAACTGAAGTGAACTTAGTTCAAAATTTTTAATATGAAATTGAAGACTAGTGATCGTTGCTAATTATAGAAGAATAAAACCTACCTTTATATAAAAACCAAATCAAGTAAATAAAAAAACTAATATATCAGAAAAAAGAGGTGACATGAAACAAGCTGTTTTTTTTGCACTAAGCGAAACCAAGGTTGTTTCCGATTCTGATATTAATCAGTATCACATCCCTGGTTATCACTTAGTGCCACTCTTCTCTCCTCAGAGGGGAATCGCGGTTTATGTTAGAAAAGATGTGCCATTTTCCCTTCTCCCTCAATTTTCTTCTACTAATCCAGAATTTAATTATGTCTGGATTAGATTTAAACTCTATCGGCACATCATTCATTTTTGTTTTTTATACCGCAGCCCGAATATGTCTGACACTGACACTGTGTGCTCCTTCGATAAACTGTCTTCCGATATCGATAAGATTTTGGAATTATCCCCCTCTTCTGAAATCGTTCTTGCTGGAGATTTCAACATCCACAACACACAGTGGCTCAGGCATTCTTCCACCACAAGCCCGTCTGGAAGACACGTCGAGTTATTTAGTGAGTCTTTTAATTTACAGCAACTGGTTGAGTGTCCGACTCGTGTTCCTGATACTTTGGACCACAACGCGCATCTTTTAGATCTATTTCTAACATCGCATCCAGAAAAATACTCGGTTTCGGTGACGTCTCCCTTGGGTAATTCGGACCATTGTCTAATCTCCGCCCAATTCTCCATCTCCTCTCTGACAACCACTAACCTAAACTCCACCAAAAGATTAGTGTGGCATTATAAAAATGCTGATTGGGCGGGACTTAATAAGTATCTCAGAGAGCTGGATTGGTCCGATTGCTTTTCTATGAAGGACGTTAACAGAAGCACCGATTATATCTTGAACATCCTATGGTTTGGAATGCACCGCTTTATTCCTCATAGCTTCAAGAACATCAAACCAACTAACACCAATTGGTTCAATAATGACTGTTTCGCAGCCATTAAAAAGAAGGAAGCAGCCTTCCAGGCATATAAATTGTGCCCTTCAGAGGAATTGAGACGTATCTATTGAGATGCGCGGAATATTTGCAATTCAGCAATTAGCCGGGCTAAGTTCAATTTCGACCAGTGCATCAGACGGAAGGTATTTTCTACTCAAAAGGGTAGTAAGGGCTTCTGGTCTCTAGTAAAAACCGTAAAGAACAATTTCACCTGTTCGTCAACACCACCACTCATTTATAATGGGAATGTCTTTACTGACTCATTGGACAAGGCCAACCTGTTTGCTGCTAATTTTGCTGCTAACTCGTACTTGCCACCTTCATCGCAGCCACTTCCATCTCCATCACAGTGCACTAGTAGGCAAAAGCCGCTACACTTTCGCACTCGGGATGTTTTTAGAGTACTTTCGAAACTCGACGTGTCCAAAGCTACTGGGCCTGATGGTTTCTCGCCCCTTGTTTTAAAATGCTGCGCCTCTGCTTTGGCTAAACCTCTGCGCAAACTTTTTCACCTGTCATATTCAACAGGAATATTTCCAAGTGTATGGAAACTTGCTCATGTCCAGCCCATACTTAAAAAAGGAGAGGCATGCGACCCCTCTAACTACAGACCAATTGCACTAACCTCGATCATATCCAAAGTTTTTGAATCACTCATCAACTCTCAGTTGTTGAAATATCTAGAAAATAACCATCTTATTAACGATTGCCAGTACGGTTTCCGCGCTGGCCGCTCAACCGGAGACTTACTAACTGCTCTAACGGAGAGTTGGAATCATTGTCTCCATAATTTCGGTGAGTCCGAAATCGTCGCTCTTGATATTTCAAAGGCTTTTGATAGAGGCTGGCATGCTGCCCTGTTAGCCAAACTTCAAACATTTGGTCTGCACCCAACCCTCGTTAAATGGATAGAGAGCTTTTTGTCAGGCCGTTCAATCCGTGTAGTAATTGACGGAGTTACATCTGATTCCTACGAAATAAATGCCGGTGTACCTCAGGGTTCAGTTATTTCACCAACCTTATTTCTTCTTTTTATTAATGATCTCTTATCCCTTTCTCTCAATCCTATTCATAGTTTTGCCGACGACAGCACCCTTGATTTCGCGTACTCATTTGATTCTGTAATGAATTCACGTGGAAATGCTACAGAAGTCAATCGGGAACGCATGTTTAGATCATTAAACAAAGACATTTCTATGGTCCTCGCTTGGGGCAGAGCAAATCGTGTTACGTTTAATGCATCCAAAACTCAGTGCTGTTTAATGTCCCTTAAAAAACGCCCAGTTCGCCCCCAACCCATTTCAGTCGACGGAGTGAATATACCCAATTCACCCTCCCTAAAGATCTTGGGTATTGAGATATCCAGCAATCTTAGCTGGACGGATCATATATTTGCAATCGCTAAAAGTGCGATGAAATGTTTGGGTTTTCTACAGAGATGTAAGAAATATTTCACCCCACCCGACTTAGCGTTGATCTACAAGTCCCACATTAGGCCTAGACTTGAATATAATTCCCATATTTGGGCAGGGGCCGGACACACCGCGTTGTCCGCGTTAGACAAAGTTCAGCGTAAGGCTGTTAAACTTATTGGCGATTCCTCAATCTCTGAGGGCCTTGACTCTCTGGAGCATCGACGGAATGTCGGTTGTCTCTCACTTTTTTATCGCTATTTCCATGGCCATTGTTCTAACGAAATTGCTAGCCTGATGCCTTGTAGACTCATTACAACGCGCGATACAAGATCTACAAGTCGCTCCCACCCCTATACTCTCCGGGTCAAATTTGGACGTACCGTCAAATTTCGGGAATCTTTTCTTAGCAGAACAACACGAATGTGGAACAGTTTACCATCTTCTGTTTTTCCCTCGTCTTATGAGCCTGAAACTTTCAAACGAGGCGTACATCGACACCTCCTTCACTCAACCTCCTAACCCATTTTCCCCAACCTTAATTCCTTTCCTGCCAAGGCTGTGCTTTAGCATCATAGGGCATCCCCTGAGCTTTGGCAACATCATATATAAAAAAAAAAAAAAAAAAAGCTGGCTATGCAATTTGATTAGTCACCTTATTTTATTTCATTTGAGTTTTAGACAAGTTTAAGTCAAGTTCATCCCAATCATCATTCAAAGGAAGCAGAGAATTAATGAATTCATTAGAAGCGCAGTTAGTGCGACAGCAAGGAATGTAATGAAAGTCGTTATTCCTGGGAGGGCGATAAGGAAATAAAATATTGAAACAGCTAAGCAGTCCCTGGGAATGAGTTGTACAGATTCGCAGAGCCGTTTTTCTCTAACGCTCGCATGGAAAGAAGCGTAAACCTATTGTTGTAGAGAGGCAATGTAACGGTATTGTTTCTTGGAAGGCTACAAATCGCAAATCTAAGAAACCAACATTTTATCTCTTCGATCCGATAATTATGAACTGAATAAAATGATGGCTAGATCGGGAAAACGTACTATCGAATCGGTCTAACAAAAGAGCAATAAACAGTCTTGCTGACGAATGAATCGCCAAAGCCACAAGACCATCTCTCTATGAAGCCCAAATCTGCATTTGTATTATTAACAATGTACGAAATGTGGTTATCGAAAAAAAGCTTCGAGCTAAAATTTACACCCAAGTTGACGAGGTTGACCGACGAGTTTTCCTATCATAAAAAAGTCCACTCCATCTCTGGGCATTTCTCTAGCTCGCAGCAATACCAAAACAAGACGTTCAATTTACCTCATTATCTTCCGATCGTAACCAAGCTAAAAACACATCTAGGGTTGTTTCCGGGGCTTTGGCTACATCACCAAACAAAAGAAAAAAAAACATTCAAGTATATTGTCTTTTTACACCCTTGGCCACCATTCTATTAACCTCTTCTATATTACATCGATATTAAGGAACATCGATGTTTTGAGTTCGATTATTATCGGTCATCGATGTTCAGTCATCAACATCGCTCATCCCTGCCATTGTTCTGACCCTGATATTAAGCTTCTCTTTTGCTACTCGCATCACTTGGTAGAGCGCCGGTTTGATAGATCGTTTTGCTTCCCGCTTTTTTTTCTTGCGGTTCCACGAAATCGTAATTTACAGTATTCGTACTCAGGCCCGTTAGCAGGTTTTGCTCCTGGGGGGGGGGGGGGGGGGGGTTATCTAATTTAATTAAAAAAATTAAGGAACTATACAAACAAAACTATCAACAAATGGATGAACATAAAATATGATACATTATGCAATTAAAAAATATCGTCATATACATTTTATGTTATTTTTTTTAGTATTTCAGTCAAATTAATTTTTCTTAATCAAGAAGTTTAGGAAATTTTAAAAACCCTGCTGGGGGTTTCAACCGCCGTCCGCACGGGACTGTTGGTGTTACAATCTCTCTGCCGCACTCTCACAGCAGAGACATTCGGGTTCAAACGACTAAATAAATCATCTTAAACCTAAGATGCTTTGCTTAGATCATATCCTTAAACTGGTTATGGCAGAATAGAGTAAGTAACGGCAAACTATGGCGCATAACTGCCCTTGAAAGGATTAGTGACGCAACTTGGCAAAAGAAGTTAATTGAATTGATCACACACGCCGTTGCGACAGCGACAGGATTGCCAAACAAGCATGTTTAAGTTGAACAAAGATTAGCATTAGCAGCGGAAAGGTCCTGGACAGAACTGAATGCTCTTGCTCAAAACAGAGAGTTTTAGAGGGCACCTGTTCGACCCATTTGTCTTACGATGATTAAGGAAGTTAATAAAAAAAAGTTTTCTTTGCTACTAGCAAAGAAGTATTGTCATATTAAAAAATATTTTTTTTTGCTAATTTTACAAAAAAAATTTTTTGTTTTTATTGTTTAATTTTTAAAATTTATAGCTTTTTGACTTTAAACTTAATTTCTATATCTGCAATAATTACTGATTTTAGTATTGACTCTAATTTTATTTTCTCGACTGTTTTGATATATGTGCATTGAGCCACGGTTTCATTACAACATTAATTTAGCAACCAATGTAGAATAAGGTAGGAAATAAATATTTTCCTTAAAGAGCATTGAATTAGAAGTTTAATCGCAATTTTGAAATAGAGACTATTGATACCATATACTGTACTTTTTTATCAAGCGATAATTTCGCGAACATTCTGAATCCAGTTTCTCTTTAACTTGAAGGTAATGAAATGTGGTCCGTATTAACTCAAGTATTTTATAACGTAAAGGGGAAGGAAGATCTTCTATAGTTAACAATACAGAACCCCTATGGCTAAAGTAGTACCAGAAAAGGGACTTATTTCGTTTTGTTCACAATCAAAAGGGGAATGTATTGCCATGCTTATATAGAATTAAATGCTCTTTCAGTCTGGACGGAGATTTCGGCTCATATGCAAAGCTAACAATATAACTTTACGCGAGAATTACGTTCATTGTCCTTCATATCAAAAGGACAGGCATAAGCATTCTATAGAATGTTGAAGCGGCAGTATTCATCAGCGATGTGACCATAATTTCCAGTTAAGTGGGTTTTCAGATAACTTTGCTTTTCTTTAATTAACATGGGTCGAAATTTCTCTGTAGTGTTTCTAATCTAAATATTGCTTATTGCACGTTTGCAAGCTTTGCATCTTTGTTGATTTACTATGAGATCTATTTCCGACGTACCCTAAAATTGTATTTTATTATTAAACTGTTTGGTTGGTGTCTTCCACCTACAAATAACCCACAAGCTACACGTGTTTAAACAGATGTTTTTTGTGCACCACGCGCTCACCGATTTTCATTATATTTTTTAATACCCTCAGTTCTTACCTTATTTTTCCTCCTACGTAAATGGAATGATGATTTTCAGGATTTCCTAAATTTCCTGGAATCAGATGCTTACAAAGCCTTACCTAAATTATATATGTCTGTACGTTCCGCAATTTTCAAAATATTCATTTACACGAAGACGCTCAGAAAGATTTATTCCCAGAAGTAGCTTCATGAAAAACATTTTATGAGCTCAACTGATGTATGAAATATGTACCATTCAAACATAATTACTTACACTCAAAAAGCAATACATTTTCATAAAATCCCCACATAGGAGTACAATCTTTTGTGTGCCATACAATATCTTATTCGTTATCTTATGATCTCGAAATCCTCTTATCATTGCTGAACTAAATTTCTTGTATCGAAGAAAGGATCTTATTCTTATTTCCGGGAGAATTGAAATAAGCGGGCATAAATTTCTAAAGCTCCGGAAACCTTAAATTTAAAGCTTGCTAATAGCCTTGAATACGACTTAGGAAAAGATGTGTCCAAGAACAGATGTTCATCTTTCTTTTTTTTCTAAGGCTTTAACTCATGGGTGGTTTAAGAAAATTGTAATGATTGTAATGAGATTAGCAGGTGCTATATTATATGTGTCTTCAACAGAAAAATTATTATTAATTACCGTTATTATTCATTTGCCTGTTGATGTGAAGTTTTTGCACAAATTTCTATGTGCGTCTTCCCTTTCATACGCATTTAGATTGCACAATGGTCTTTTGGAAATATACCAGCAGCCATTAATCTTCCCAAGTACTTTTCTTAATTGAAATTTCTGAAATGAAAATTTTAAGAATAGTATTTTGATGTAGGTTATTTTAAAGCAGCAGTATTCGAGTAATTTATTTACATTGTATAGAGCATTAATTAATTAATTTTCTTAAACCTTTGGTAACACGAGTCGAAATTGTCTAGGGCTGCAATTAGTTATGTATTCTGCCTAATTAAAATTTACTAAAACACTAATTTAACAATCTTGTCTTTACAGGTCAGAAAGGTAACCTTTTTGCGGAAGTGAACTGGGTCAAGTAATCACTTTTGCCTGCGTCAGTTTCATTTGGTTGCTGACCTGACATTTTACGGAGAGTATATTCCAGGAAAAAATACGGTTCCACTACCCGTAAACTTATTGCAAGCAAAATTTAAGCAGCCGCACTATAAAATTTTACAATCATTCCCAAGCCCGGTTATGAAAGCAAGTGGGAAACGAATAAGCCAGCCAGAACACCTCGGCTTACAAAAAAAGTCTCTGCGCTATACAATACCCTCTCCCACTTCCCCAGGACGCATCAAGGGCTTCCTTCTGGGATAGGATAGGTAGGCTTTTAACCCGTTTATTTCAAAATCAACCAATCCACACGAAACGTCTAGTAAGTCTCGGATAACTCCGGGTTATTTTGTAATGACGACGGTGTACGATCGGGCTACGGAACGTCAGAACTCTTTGGGACTGTGAATACACAAAGATCATGGAGGTGGAACGGGAAATGGTTTAGTACAAAATAAATATTTAAGGGCTAAGCGAAACACGATGTAGAGGAAGTGGAGAGTTTACATCACTCACAACTGAAACCGTGCTGCAATACTCTAACCAGAAAAAGTCATATACACCCCGCATGGCAGGTGTTGACTTGTTGCTAACCAAGCTCCCGCGCCAATCACTACTGGACTGGTCGCCAATATCCGACAAAATTATCATCGCCAAATTCCGGACCAGGGTACGTAACATCTCAGTTATTCAATCCAACCAACCCAATCTAAGCGTTGTGGTTCCCCATAACTATTTTTATATCACCTTTAGGAGTCTTATAAAAAAAATGTTTATGGGACTACTACTAATCCATTCAAATTATGGTTATTACTGTAACGTGCACGAGATAGGCCACGAAAGGGAAATAGTCAACCGTGCAATGCGCACGTCCCAGGTGGCCAGAAATCGAGAAAAGGAAATGTCAAAAAGGAGAAAGTCAAGGACGACTCGAAGCTATGGTGAATATGTGAGGTGAAAATGCCTAACGGAAATATCTAGAACTGAGTGACTGAACTTTCTAGAATTAAGCTAAGTAGTATAAATAGGGCTGAGCAGTAGCCTAGGTAGTTTTAGTCGTGATTAAGACTGCGAAGTGTTTAAATGTGATAATGCGAATAGTCAGTTGTATTTTAACCAGTGAAGTGATAAGTGTTAATTATTAAAGTGAAACGTAATATTGTCAAGAAATACTGTCAAGAAAATTGTGCAACGAATTAAATAAGTGAAGCGAATAAAAATTGTGAGATTTGTGACTGTAAATAGGTGTCTTAATTAATCCGTCGAGCCCGAAGAGCCCCATTTATATTACATTACCATAAAACAATTTAGGAATCAGGTAGAATTTTTTTTTTTTTTTTGGGAAAGCAAGTATGAGCTGTACGTTTGGTGATATAACTGAATGGTAAAAGATTTTTGTGCTCTTCACGTTTCCATCAGAAGAGAACACACTAGCGACTATTTTAAACCCAAAAATAACAAAAATTGGAAACGAAACAAATTTATTGGTTTTCCAAAGGTTAAGTTTGAAAATCAATTTTCTTGAAACTATTATCAGTTAAAAAAAATTTTACCTGTCAACTGAGATATTAACAACGTCTCTAGCACTAAAACTTTAGAAGATTAAAATGTAAGACTATTTTTTTCATCGTTAAAAGATTTCAAACCTCTATAGCTGGGTGCGGGTATATAAATGAAACAACAGTCAAGCGTAGCCCGTTTTTTTTTATTTTTTTACCAAACTGAAAAAGAATTTAGTTGTTTACTCAATCAGTTTTTTTACTCTTTCTTTAAACATTTGACCGCGGCTGCGCTTAACTGAAACTACTTTAACGAGCTATCTTTTTAATTAAATTTGAACTTGATCCAATAGCAAAATGGTGTTTTTGGAAAAATTTAAAACTGAATGAACTTAACTTCTCAATGACTACTCAAATATGTAATTTTTATATATTATCATTACCTGGACAAAGGTTAATAAAGGATCATAAAATTACACGTGCCTACTTTACCAGTTATAATTCAAAACATTTCCTAAAGAAGGATAAGAATATATCATACATTACCGATAACGTTTGTAATTCATTTCAATTTCATCGTAATATTTTAAGAACGCATTCTTACGCGTTATATTACGAAAAAAGAATTTTTTTTTAACTATCACCCTGCTGGTCTCGTTTAAGATCAATATTGCTAAAACTAAACCTATGAGCTTGTACTACAAAATAGTTTTAAAAAAAATTTAACCGACCTCACAAAATGTTCAGGTAGTTTTATATATTACCTTCAATTGTGGTTGGGAAGTTGATTTGTTTGTTTAATTTGCATCTACTTCAAAATGTCGTAATAGATATAAAATTACAAATTAGTTTATGCTTTTTATTGCATTTTGTGAAGTAGGTTCAACTTTCCTTTTTTAAACTAAATTATTTTTCACTTTTTTGTGTCTTTATATACACGACTCGAAAAATGCTACTCGTACGAATACAGCAATTTCAAAAATTGCAGAGGTAGTGCACTAGCAAAATTATCCAAATCGGGCAACATATTACGAAATTAGCGACGATCAGTCTTTAATACACTCACCGTAGAAAATTCTTAATATGACCAGAGTGCGCGACCATTCTCTACACAGCAAGAGAGAATTGTCGTAGTCAGAGAATCATCGTAGTCACTCTAGCTACAATTATATAATATATAATTTTCAATCAGGAAACGTATTCTGTACAACCGAATTAAAATCGGTCTATGCATTATGAAGCTGGGCCCCGCCCATCCTCCAACTCTCACTAGAAGCCACGATTTTTGTCAGAATACAAATAGATATTCTATGCATTCAGAATCATCTAAATCAGTCCACGAGTTACAAAGTTAGGTTACCCCTCCCCCACCCCAACCTTAGGTCAATATTTTTCCAATGAGTAGCTATAGGGGATTATACTGTACACTAAAAATAATAATCTTCGAAATAGGTATGTGAATTAAGAAATTGGGTAACGCTCCCTCCGCACACCACCCCACCTCATAAATTGTTATCGTCGTATTAGTGGGGCAACATATTCTACACATCAAAACAAAATTCATCCAAATCGGTCCACATGTTATGAAGTTAGGCTACTTCACCCCCAACCACTTATCTGCTTATACCTCTTTTCTGAACGTTGTGATACCCTCTACTATGAGTGCCTCCAACGGATGGAAACTAACCTCATACATATCCGACCCCAAGCGTTTTTATAACTTTATTAATTCTAAGAAGAAATCCAATGGTTACCCCTCCACCCTAAACCTCGAGAATACCTCTTCGTCTCATCCTAAGGTTATCGCAATCCTCTTTGCACACTTCTTCAGTAAATCTTTCAGCGACAATTCTCTACAACCTGACATTTACTACTTTTCATTATTGGACAAATGCACTCAAACGACTTTCACCCAGATTCCGATATCATTCCGGCCATCGTTCTGAAAAAGTGTGCATTGCACCCAGTTCAGCCCCTTACTTTTCTTTTCCGGGATTTTCGCTCAATTATGGGAAAACTTTCAATTATGGAAAAACTCTCTCCATTATTCCCATCTTTAAAGAAGGCTGAAAGAACGATGGGTCCAACTACAGACCCATTGCTAAATTATCATCCATACCTAAGCTATTCAAAAATTGGTCTATGATTCCATATTCTTCCACTGTAAATCTATCTTCTCCCTGTCCCAGCATGGCTTCCTCAATGGTAAATCTACAACCACCAGCTTCTTGAGCTCAACGTTTCCAAAAGCCAGTTCATCTCGTATTACTGCAAGCGTCTTACCACCACCCCAGGAGTAAAGATGTTAACCAACGTATCGGTACCTATCGTTACCTCTTTGTGTGACCTAGGGGAAATCTGTGATAGCGAACTCAATTTCCGTTTCCACATTGACAATATAATTAACAGAGACAATATAATTAACAGAGGTCAAGAGAGTTCTCCAATCCACAGGATTGAATCTGTCCAGCGTAGGTTCATTCGCTTCGCTCTAAATGATCTTTCGTGGGTAGACAGATTCAACCTTCCAACTTATGAAAACCGTCTGAAACTGAACGTCCTACTACCCCTAAGTAAACGTTGTGAAATTTCCGACATTCTATTTATCAGCTATTAACTGGTGCCATAGACTGCCTTTTAATCTTGCAATCTATACCCATCTATACCAATCCCCGCAACCTTAGGTCCACTCCCCTTTTCCGACTCGACCGCCATCGCACGAACTACCGTCAAGGCGAACCAATTACCAGGATGCTACGAAAAGTTAGCGACCTTTCCTGCTTTGACTTCCATCTGAGTAAATCATCCCTTCACAAAGCCTTATATCTTAATCCCGCCCATCTTTATTGCATTTTTTAATTCTTTTTCCTTCCAGTTAGTATTTACTATAATTATAGCTCATATTGTAGGTTATACTATTTATTATGACTCATCATTTATTATAGCTAGTAGTAGTAGTAGTATTAGTATTATGTTATAGCTTGTACTAAGCTTAAATAAATAAATCACCAAGACCAAATTATTTCCATTATTAGCAAAATCTGCAGCTCTATACAACAGAAAAAGAATTATCCAAATCGGCCCACGCGTTACGAAGTTAGGTTTCACCCCTACCCTTACCTTACTTTAAATTTTTACAAAGTTATGCCCGGTCAGACATAAAAAAAAATACGTGTCACCTCACAGTTTTTGGGAAGTCGGCTAAAAAGACATGATGAAATTTATCTTAAAAAGCAACTAATAGAAAATGTTAATACATTTTGTTATCTTGGAAGCACAAGTAAACAGACGGCTCAAGTTGAATTTAATAGACTTGTTGAAATATGGCGCAATAACATCTTCACTGGCGTCGCAAGATGATGGACCACAAAGTAGATTGAAGGCTTTTTTAATAAAATCGAAAAAATTCTTAACGGATTGCGTATATAAAAAGTTAATAGTTGATCGCATCAATATTGTAGTTAAAAACTTTTAAGTATAAACTCAAAACTAATTGAATTTCAGAAATTAAAAAGTAATCGATATTCGACTACAAAAACTACAGAAATATCGAGACTGCCTGATATCGATGGATGAAAAGATCGCTTACAAAACATCGATACATCAGAAACAACGTATCGATAATCAGAAATCTTGATACATTGTGGCCTGTCCCTAGTGAAAGGTTTCTATAGGCAGCGTCTAATTTCAATTGTTCTATTGATTTTTTTTAATACCAAAGACGTTTAATACTAATGCCTTTCAAATGAAAACTGACCTATCATTTAGGCTGCAATTTTTTACGGCATTATTTGAAAGATGACATACGGTTAGAAGACGCGCACATTGACATCTGCTTTACTCAAACCTTTCACCAATTTCCCTTATCCTTAATTCCTTTCCTGTAAAGGAAGTGTTATAGAATCATAGGGTATCCTAAAAGAAATATATCTACATATAAAGGACGACGATATAATATGTTTTTTTAGGGATTAACTGAAACAGGCCACTTTTTTATTTGAGTACCTTTACGTCGCGCAGGGGCGAATCCAGGATTTAGTTGAGGGTGGGGCGCACCCCCAAGTAAAAAACAAAACACACAAATTACGGTTTATACGAGACTATCACGTCAATGTCTTGATTTTTTTAATTCTCATTTTGACATTTTGATAACATTGATTTCAATCTATCTAAAAATTGCGTTAAGGCGAAATTTTCCTGACAATTCATTAGTCGTTTTGTGATTTTTTATTACTACATTTATTGTTTTGTTATTTTTACCAAATATTATTAATTTATGTTTAATAAGTAATCATCCTGAATGTTAAATAAATAAATAAAGAATGTATTGAATTACAAAGCTTGTTAAATCACAACTTTTTCGTACTACTAAATCTATTTATAACATTGTCAATTATAATGTCAATATCCTTGTGGACGTTCATAAGGGCTAATGTAAGACGCTGCTCACCAATTCTAGTTCTGATCCAACTCTTTAAGTGCCTTAGATTTCTAAACCTCCGTTCCGCCGTGGCGATTGATATTGGTAAGGTTAGCAAAATTTGCATCAAATATTTTAAAATAGGAATTCAAGAAAGATACGTTCGAAACTGATTCCAAGTTTTTTGGAATCAATGTATTCAGTGAGTAGCGATTCATTGAATCGTCTAAAAATCTGTCGACCATGTCCGTTATAATGAAGTCTAATACGGATATAGAGACCTTTCCAGGGCAATGGGGTAATTTGATCTTTGGGATTGTTTTTGTAACAGCCTTGGTATCCGTACTTTAACATCCATAGTCTCCATAATTTTTTCTGTGGTGCCAAATATTATAGAAAAGTAGTCATGAGACTGCTCCCTCTTTGTCTGCAATACCTTCAATGTATTACTAATTTTTTTTTTCGCTGAGCTCAAATCCAGTGTTTCTGTCTGCAGATACCTACTCAGTCCAAGGGTAACATCCGTGATATCACTTAGGCAGTGTATTGTGATTATGAATTAACAGTTGGAGATTGCGCACAGTAAACAGTTTGCCTGAGATGCTGAGGATCTATTCTTCTACAGCGACACTGTTCGAAGAGCTAGAGCAATTTTTGTAATTTTTGGTAAATCCTCTTTAAATTTCATAATCGCCTGATGCCTCTCAACCCAACAATACCCATGCCCTCACAATACCCATGCACTTGCCCTAACACATTTTTTAACACACAGTTTCGCTTCGCTGACATGTTGAAACAACTAACAACTTCTTTAATGCAACATGCATTACGTACACTTTGAACCTTATTACACTTTGAAGTGCGTAGTTTTAATGCATGGTTTTTACAACTACAAAGTCTGCTATTTATAGCCACCTTTTGAATTTCAGTTACAGTACCCCGAATCTCGGAAATATTTACGCTGCAACCATCACAACTTATACCAACACAGTTATTGACGTTTAAATTTAAATTGTTCATGAATTGCAGTACAGATTGGCCTGAAACGTTTCCAGAAATAATTGGCTCATCTATGTTTTCATTATCAGGGTAGTTTGTCTTATGAAGATCAAGAAATCCCACAAAGTCATCTCTGATGAAATTTGCATGAACATACGTACCGTAATGAGAGGCTGACCTAGGAAGTATGTGATGCATCAGTGGTTTCATCTATTATAGCACATAAACATTACTTACCATAAATGAAACTTTTAAGCCAGTTCTAATCGTCCAAAGCGCCACCCCTGAAGTAGTTTATAAACGAGGCAATGGGAATTATGATGAAATCTGACTTCTGTAGATTTTTGTTTGTAATGGTGTCTTTTTCGCACTATATTATCCAATATTGAAGCAACTTATTTGTCCATGTTTCTTGCCCTTATTGAATTTTCCGCAAGATAAATTGCAACGTTTTAGAAAGCAAGAGCGTTGGTAAGTGTTTAACTGTATAGTCGCGCGAAGTTGAAATGGTCGAAACTCACCTTATAAATTAATATGAGTTGTATAAAAATTATTCATAAACGAAGGGAATTTTATTCGACTTGTTCAAGGGGGCGCGCGCCCCCCGCGCCCCCTACCTGGATCAGCCCTTGTTGAGGCGGTGTCGCGACCGGTGGTATTCAAACCTGGGACCCCGGGATAGAAGGTCAAAAAGTTACCATTACTCCACCCACGGCTAACAATTTAATATGTTTCCTAGCGAAATTTATTTAATAAAGTTTTTCCCTCTGCTGCACAAATGAAAAATGTTCTTATGATGCTTTAAAGAAGAGGTTTTCAATGGTGTCACTCGTCTAAATTAACGTGACATCTTCTGATGAGTATGGAAACTTGCAATGAAAGGGAAATGTAGAACTTCTATTTGCCAGCAGATGAAAATGATTAATATGGTTGGGAAATGTTGCTATTCAAATGTGAAGGCAATGATTAATAACTAATTATCCATTTGGAGAGTTACAATCTACATATAAATGCTTTTTTGACTTATGGCGTTTGCTGTCAGTTATCAGAAATAAATTTCCTGCACAATTTGGTATAACTTCAGGCAAGTCTTTGACATAAAGCTTTTACTATTGCCAAAAAGTATCAAACTTTTCAGTAATTAATTACTGTCAATTATGTTAATTTATGAAATGAATGAATATGACATTTGAACATTTATGAATGAGAAGAGAACCATAAATCTGGAGTGGTTTTACAACTAGGAACTTTCATGTTAAATATGCAAATAAGAAAAACTAAATTTCATGTCCAGGAAAATTTTCTTAAAAGGGCATGGCACAGAAGAAGGGTGCATCGTTCTCTTGTCTTCTGAATTTCCATTAAAAATTTTAATAAATGGTTCAAAGGACGTTAAAAATCCTCTGCAAATTTAGAGTATAACCTGCACAGAAAACTTGGTTGTCAACTTTACTGCACTTAATGAATTTCGTGCTTTTAATAATTCCAAGGAAGATAATGAGTAAAACAGTAATGACGTTACTATGAAATACAAAGGAAAGTTCACAAGACAAGGAGTAATTAAAAACATTAGTGTTTTGACGGCTATTATTTGATTTAATTGCGGGTACTTACCCACGGACTTGGAGTTGGATCAATTCATTGAGCCGCACAACCACCATGTCATGGGTCCCGGGTTCGAGACCAGATCTCCCCGTGAGCTTTTATTAAGAAATTAAAATAATGCACTCTGTCTCTGGGCTGTTGCCTAGCTCGCAGCAATGCAAAAACAAGACTTTCAAGTTTCCTCACTTCCCTTACCTTAATTCCTTTCCGACCAAAACCATGCTAACGCATCAAAGGGTTGTCCAATAGGATGTGGCCAAATCCTATTGGACAACCCTTTGATGCGTTAGCATCACCGTCTTTTAAAATATCACACAGAAACAGATTTCCAGTGAAATTTATTGTGCGCTTTAGGATTTATTGAGGATTTTACTAGAGTTTCAAAGTTGCTATTTAAAGAAAGATCAGTTTTTTGATCATAAAAGTATAAGTCAAAGCAAATTCTGAAAATTAAAATAACAAAAAATCTTTATCTTAACTAAAGTTGAATACCCTACATGTATACATACATTTTGACATTTCGTAACGTGTCGACTAATTTGGAGAAATAATGCAAAGATTTTGACGATTCATTTTCAAAAAACCAAAACAAGAGTGGGGGTAGAGGAAAGAGAACCTAACTTGGCAACAGGAAGCGTGATGAAAGTAGCTAAGCAAAATATTTTCCGAAATTCGTATTCAGTTATTGATTGAAGCTAACTTCGTAACGCGAAGCCCGAATTGGATGATTCTATTTTTATTGTACAGAGTATGATCCTCTATCGCTAATGTGAGGAAAAATTTTATCCTGAGTTGGGGAGGGAAAGTCTAACTTTGTAACGAGTCGACCGGTTTGGATAATTCCCTCTGTGATGTACAGATTGAGCTGAACTCCTTAACGCTTTTTTTGTTGTATAAAGTACAATCCCCATTTCTGCTATGAGGAAAAATGTAGGAGTGGGGGAGGGGAAGAGGAGCAGGCTTACTTCGTAACGTGTGGCCCGATTCGGATGATTTTTCTGTGATACATAGAGTGCATTTCCCCATTGGTACCACGGCAGAAATTTATGAAGTGTAGTGGGGGAGCGCGGTGGATTTTGAACCTCCCCCTCTCCCTTCCATTCTCCCACGAACATAAGGATGAGTTGGTTCAGTTGTAAAAATTGTGAATAGGATTAAAATAATTCACTATGACTTTATTTATAACTTTTGCATTTTTTGATTATTAACAATATTCCTTCGATAGTTTAACTTTTCCCGAATGAGTTCCAAAATACATTTTGAACTGAACTAGAGCCATGTTATGATGAGTATTTTTTATTGTGGAATGTCAAAAAGGGAAGGACAAGACGTGATCTTTCCGACTACACAGGGTGTTTCTAATCTGACGTGCCAAAATGAGTAGGGTAATAGAACTCAACTAGACAAACGAAAACTTGTTTGGCAGGGGGGAGGGGAGGTCAATCTCAACCGTTTGGGAGTTACAGGGTGATTCATAAATTTCAGTTTTTCATGGTATGCACATTACTCTTTTATTTTTATCTTTTGATCTACCCAACATAGCAACATCAAACAAACGCTAAAAAACTACTATCCCACTGGTATTTCCAAGATTGCCAACAATGTTGATCTAACTCAATTACATGTGCAGTCACTGCTAAAAGTGAAAAAAATGGTTTGCAATTACCTAAAATTCAGCACTTTCCCAAATTTTCTCAGAAATTCATGTAATTCGTACACCGCTTTTTTATTTTTATTAGATTGCCCATCTTATTACCTTTCGATGGTGTACAACATGTTCACGTAGAGAAATTTATACGTAGAAATCCTATCGGAGAATATTATAAAAATCAATTAAAGAAATTAAACTCAAATTAACTCTAAAATCATTTTCTCTTGAATTTAAAAATAATTAGAATTAATCTTCGTAAGTAACAAAAGCCGTTTAAATGACCACCGCAACTTTGGATGCATGACAACAATCTCCTTCTAAGTCCCTGTTTAAGGCGTATTGCAGCCAGCCTCTCCCGTATTTTAGTCGCTGTATTCCCAATTCGGCTAACTAAACCCTCACTATTGTTAACTGGGCTTAAATAAACTTCATCAATCATTGTTCCCCATAAAAAAAGTCCAATGGGATAAGGTCTGGAGATCTAGCAGGCCAAGGAATCGGTGCATATCGTCCAAACCAGCGGACTTTCACTTTCCTTCACAATGTTAGCAGTATGCGCTGGTACTCCATCGTGTTAATGAAACATTCCCCTAAGATTATCCATAGGTTTCTCCTCGATTAGATCTGACAGTGTATTGTCCAAAAAGTCCCCATAAATTTCACTATTAAGCACTTGCGGCAAAATGAATGGTCCTACCAAATGGTTGCCGATGATACCAGCCCAAACATTGACATCTGCTGGAATGAGGTCACCTTTGCTCCGTGTGGGTTAGTGTTCGACCATGTATTGTAGGTTATGGAAGTCCGTGATATCATTCCTGGTGAATTGACATTCATCTGTCCACAAAATTCGGTCCAGAAAAGCTTTGTCGTCAATGTCGCGTTCCAGAAGCCAAGTACCAAATTTCAGTCTTCTCTCGAAATCTCCTTCCAATGGTCCCTGCGCTGAGTGATGATGATATCGACGTAATCCCCCTCAATGAATAACGCTTCAAACCTTCGATGACGACACTCCTAATCGATTTGCGACTCGTTTCGTGCTCGTCTCAGGGTCCTACCTCACGATGGTGATTATTTGGTGCTCGACGTCAGCAGAAGTTACCGAAGTTTCGGGTCGTCCCTCCTTGTCGTGTAAAGTTACACTTCTTGTTTCTCTTAACCTTTGGAAAGTCCATGTAAATACCCCTCTTTGGAGTGCTCGCCGGTAAGGTAATCTCCTTTGATATTCCAGTACAATCGCTCTCACTTTTCCGTCTACTACACCATAAATGTAAATAATATCCGCGTATTCCGCAAATGTAAATTCTATCGTTTTTTAATAATTTATGCTAAAAACACTCATAGTTATTGATTTGTTTTTCAACTATGATAGGTATTCTTGCTGACTGACCCTTTTTTATAGAAAATTTTTATCAGTAAATTTTCGAGTAACAGAACGCCAGGATACAGGGGTGTAAATTATAACTAACACAAGCTAATATCGGCAATAAAACAAAATTACACTAACATTTTTATACTTTTTTTGCAGCAATAATTAAAATAATTATTTGTAATCCAATAGAAATATTTTTGACCCTTCATCTTAAAAATTTTGTTTATTTAAAGAATTTCCTATCTAAAGTGCAATAAAATAATTAGGTAGTCAGGGATTTCTAAGGATGCGGTGTTTCTAGCCTTTTGTCTACTTTGCCATGTTGCACCTTAACGGTAACGGGATAGGTAATCTAATAAAAATAAAAAAGAGGTATACTAATTACATGAATTTCGGGTAAAATTTGGGAAAATTCTGAATTTTAGATAATCGCAAACCATTTTTTTTTCAATTTTATATGTGACTGTACGTGCAGTAGTAAGTGTCAGATCAGTATTGTTGACATTTTTGGAAAGGTTATTAGGATAGTTGTTTTTTAGCGTTTGTTTGATGTTTCTGTGTTGGGTAGATCAAGAGATAAATTCAAAAGAGTGATGTGCATACCATAAAAAACTGAAATTTATGAATCACCCTGTATCTGCCAAACGGTTAAGATTGCCCCCCCCCCCCCCCCTGCCATACAATTTTTTGTTTGTCTACTTGAGATCTATCACTCTACTCATTTTGGCACGTCAGATCTGAAACACCCTTTATAATTAGAATTCTCCCCGGCCTATCCTAGTTATTAATTTCAGAATTTATAGATTATATGTATAATCTGGTGTTAGGACTCGTAGTGTTCTATCAGTACAGGTGAGGAACATGTAAAACATTTCTTGTATGGGGAAATATTATTTTATTACTGACCTATCTCACAGACAGAAAACTCAGCTCACTAAACTGAAAAAGTTTATGTTCTAGAATAAATTCGCTGTGTGCATGAACTTATCTGTAATTCTGGCGTTGATTGAAAAGTACATTATTTAAAACCTTTCAGGAAATTAAATCTTCTAACCACTTATTTCTCTATTTATTTTATTCATAACAGCATGAACCATAATTCAGTTTAAAATTTTAATTTCCTTTACGAAATTCAAAGAAATTATAATGAGTTATATTAAACGATATCGTCGGCCAATTTTCAGGTTAATTAAAATTATGTGCTTAAGCGCTCATACACATTAAATGAGTAATGAATTTTAAATTAATCAATCTTTTATTTTGGCAATATTTTTAAATTGGAGAAACTAATTTTTTACGTATTTCTCTTACTAAACTTAATTAAATTACGTTGACATTAATTTAATTTTATACATGTTCGAATATCTCCGCTAATTGCGTAAAAGTGAACTGAAACCAAACCGCGGTTTCACAAAAATTAATTAGTGACTGGATGAGCAATCTACGAAATGACAGTAGTAATTAATATTCTCGATGAATAGCAGGTATTCGGAATATGTAACAATAATTTAATTTAGATTTAAATAGTTCCAGAATCATTGCAAAGCCCACCAGAACTGAGTAATATTAAAAATTCAAAAAGCTTCAAATTATGAGCATCAAAAATATTTCCGGAATTGAGAGTCTTGGGGATATACCCTCTTAAGGCTGAAACATAGATTAGTTGTACCTGCGTACTGTATATTGTAAATTGAAATTGGAGCTTACCAGTGTGAAAAGCACACCGTACAAAGTATATACTACCTCATCGCAAGGCAACGGGCCTAGTTACAAATATTTGCAAGAATGTTCAGTCTTGTCTGTTAATAAAAATTTAATTTGGGCCAGGTTTTGGTCGAGATTCATGGAAGATGAGATAGATTTGGGAATTTGTTCGATATAGAAAGAAAATATTAATTATAACGGGGTTTTTACCATTTTAAACCAAGTTCCCAAAAATAAAGAGGTTCTAAGTTCGACTCATATAATTTTTTTTTATGTTTGACCGGCCATAATTTCCTGAGTTTTTTTGTTGGGTAGAGTATGATTTCCGACTGGTACCAAGTCAACAATTTGTTTATGGTGTGGGGGTGGAACCTAACTTTGTTACGCATGGATCAATTTGGATAGCTCTCTTTTTTTGTATAGAGTATGCCCCCACTGCTAATAGGAGACAAAATTTAAACCTTTGCTGGGGTGGTGGGGGAGGGGGAGTTTAAATTCATAACGCGTGCACCGATTTGGATGATTCCTTTTCTGTTGGATAGCTTAGGTTCCCCCATTGGTATCACGACAAAAATTTATAGGGTGTGACGGGGGTGGTGGAGAAGTGGAGCCTAAGTCGTAGACCGATTTTGATTATCTTATATATTTGTTTTGATTACAGCATACGTTTCTAATTGGTAACTTGTAAAAAATGAAGAGGAGGAATGGTCCCCTTACTTCATAATGAACGCCCTGATTTTGACGACTCTCTTGCTGTATAGAGTACGTTGGTGTACTAGCGCCAAGGTAAAAATGTTGCATATAACGTGAAAAGGTGACTGGGATTAACTTCTGAATGCCGGATTAGGACGTTTCGTTTCTATAGCGTGCAGTATCACTATATTAAAAAATGTATGTCATCCACAGCGCGCACGAGTCCGCGCCGTGCAATGTAGAGTCCTACAAGTTATATAAAAACTCCAGAAATAATGTGTGGTTTAAAAAATGAAAAAACAACGCTTGAACTAAAACGAAAAATTATTTTTTTCTGACCTAGACTTGCAGGCGCACTAATATACAGCGATCGATGATCCGTGATATCTTTTATTTATTTAAATCGACTAAAAATGTCATAGCGAGAAAACACAGGGCGTCACTGTATAGCAAATAGCCATTATAAACACGTCTTGATGGACATTATTAAAAAAAAACCAACTTAAACAGCAACGGAAATTACTGCTTAATGGAAGGATTCTGTCCAAGCCCAAACATATCATCTGGCAATAAAAAAATTACGCTACAAATTGTGGCTAAATTCCATACAGCAACACAAAATTAAAGCGCTTGATATTCGTCATAGACAGCAAAATAATGTCAGTCAATTATTTGGAGCGAAATTTGCAGGTTTACGCTGTAAATCAACGAGGCAGCGTAAAAAAATAATTTGAACAACGACGAAAGATTGCATAAAAACTGCATAAAAAGAACGACAAAGTTTTCCTCTTCTGTAATAAAGTGGGGATGCATGTTAGGAAGGAATACAGTCAAAAGTGTAAAGAATCAAAATATTCTAGAAAAATACTTGTTTAAAAAAAAGTTGAACCAACTTCACAAAAAGCGCTAAAAAGCATAAAATAATTTTTAATTTTATATCTATTACAGCATTTTGAAGTCGGTGCAAATTAAACAAACAAAACAACTACCCAACCACAATTAAAGATAATACATAAAACCACCTGAACGTTTCAGCTCACGGGATCATAAGGAAGGACGATTAAATACTTTTGTTGTAGTTGTTTGGTTTGTTTTATTTACATCGACTTCAAAATGTCGAAATAGATATAAAATGAAAAATTATTCTATGCTTTTTGTGAAGTCGGTTCAACTTTTTTTAAAAACTATTTTAGTTTTCACTTTTTAGTGCCTTCTACTCTCTCCGAAATAAACGAAAAAAGAACCATCTAAATCGATCCAAGCGTTAAAAAGTTAAGTTCAACCCCCTACCCCCAACCCCACCTCAACACAATTTTTTTTCTCGTGGTATCAATCAGGGAACATATTTTACCCAACAGAAAAGGAATCATCGAAATCGCTCCACGCGTTACGAAGTTAGACTACCTCTCCTCCTCCTCCACCCACACCTTAGGTACAAATTATTCTCCTATTAACAATCGGGGATCACACTCTATACGACAGCAAAGGAACCAAAAGGAACCATCAAAATCGGTCCACGCGTTACGAACTTAGGTTCCAGCCCCCAACCCCTCCCCAAAAACCAAAAAAAAAAAATACACGGCGAACTTAGAACCTCGTTTTTTGGGCAGTCGGTTAAAAAGAACTTCTCCTTTTGATCCTGAAGGCAAATATATGTTCTAGCAGGAATAAGCATTCAGTCATACCGTTAAGGTTACGAAAATCCTTGCTTCAAACAAGTTACCAAGTATGGAATGGCCTATTAAGATTCCAGATTTGTCCCCAATTGAACCTTTGTTTGGAAAAATCAGAAAACCTTAAAAAAGTATTATAATTAGAATTAAACTGGTGGTTGAACTACTGTCAAAAACTACGTAACACATCATGCTTTATGCAATGAATTAAATCACACACTTAATGGAAATGCAAACCCCTTCAGGAATGACAACAACCTGAATCTGTTTAGATGTGTTTATGTGCAGAGGAGGGCTTTTGTGACTTAATGCAAATCCCTTTAGGACAGGGGGCTCATCTGAGTATTCCGTCTGTGATTTAAAGCATACAGAAAACAATGCATTTCGTACGGGTTTGTCCTGTATATGCAAATTATAGACAAGAATTTCTGGAAAGTACGCTACTTAATCGGGATGAAGTAATTTACGTTTAGAATAATAAGGATAGGGAGGATATAAGTTGTGGTTCCTGGGCGTTCAAATATAGGTAAATTTTAGTTGAAGAGTATAATTTGTAACATGTACTCCTAATGGACATACATGTTAGGTATGTGCAAATCATATCCTACAAATGTATTAAAATCGAACAACTAACTGCTCACAAACTTCTAAAAGATTAAGATTGCGTGACATAGACGCAATTGGCTCATGCATTCTGTAACGTGTTTGTTGGAATGGAACATGGCAAAAGTCGCAGCTCTTCAAGGACCGCGCCGGGACGCAAATACCAACATCATTGAGAGTTCGGGGGAGTTCATTGTACCCTGCAAGAGATCAAAGAAAAGAGTGATTTTAAAAACTCTGCGCCTCATTTCGAGTGAGTCGAGCGAGATTAATTCGAGTCTAGCATGATAGGGGGGAAAGGAAAAAGGATCGCGCCAGGGAAGGCCCCGAAGAGCGAACCTAAGGAATCTGCGCTGGATGGCCTCGATACGGTTGATGTGGACAGTAGAGTACGGGTCCCATACCACGCAAGCATATTCGAGGAGGGGTCTGGCAAAGGTGAAATAAAGGAGCATAGTGAAGTAAGGGTCATCGAGCTCCTTAGAACTCCGCTTCACGAAGCCGAGTACAGAATTAGCCCTGGTCACTAAGAAATCCACGTGGTTCTCGAAGGATAGGCGGGAATTAAGACCTACCCCCAAATCCTTCACCTGATCTGGCCTACTCAGGACGCAACCGTCCAAAGAGTAGTCAAGGAGCATGGGACATCTTCGGCGGGTAAAGGCCATTACGGTGCATTACGTAGGAGATGGTTGCTGGAGCACCAGTCGCGGAAAATGCGGATCTCGGAACTTAAGAGGGAACAGTCATCAGCGCATGAGACGACACGGAAGGAGTAATGAGGCATCATTAATAAAGATGATGAAGAGCAGGGGCCCAAGAATGCTGCCCTGGTGCAACCCAGAAGAAACAAAAATTTCTTTGGGTAGGGCTTCGCGAAACAGAACACGCTGAGTGCGTCCGGACAAGTAAATAGGAGGAGAGCCAATCGACAAAAAGTGGGGAAAAACCAAGAAGACGAAGCTCGCAAACGAGTATCCTATGGTCAATTCTGTTAAAGGCCTTGCTGAAGTCAGTGAAGATGCAGTCAACCTGAAAGCCTGACTAAGTCAGAGGCAGACAGTAATGTACGAATTCGAGCAAATTGGTTGAGGTAGCCAATAAAGGGTTGTCAGTAAAAAGCGAAGCACGTCACTGACTAAGGCCTCGAAAACCTTCGCAACATGGCACAAGTTAGCAATGGGTCGGCAATTGGAGATGCCAGACTTATCGTATTGGATTGAATTGATCGTAGAATAGCATAGGCAAATAAAAAATATCATCCGGGTTGAATATGTACTGGTGTTACTAAGGGATTAGCGGGGATAAAATTATCTGGAGCAGTCAAAGTGTCGCTTAGAGTTAAACAAACTCCAAAACTGTTTGGGGCTAGAAGGCAGAGTGCATGCACGACAGAAATCGGTTCTAGAATGTCTGCAATTCGCGAGAATACTGAAGATAGAGGTTATCCACTTAAAGGAGCAGAATCTTTTCCAGGCTTTACTCTTTAGGTTTTCAAGATGTCGTAAGGGGCCGTCCATCCAGCGCTGAGACGAACGGGGGAAGCCAGTGGAGGATACCGGTACACATTGGGCTAAAGCATGTCTAGAGGACATTGTAAAATGAGCAGACAGCCTGGTCGATGTCCGTCTCGGCGAATACACTTGCCCAGCCATAGCCCAGAAGCCAGTCGTTGAGGATAGAGCAGTCAGCTGCCCTGAAGAGACAAGAGCAGCCGCCAAGCAAGGCAGAGGAGCAGTCAGAGGCCTCGAAATATAGAAGAAGCTGGAGTGCAGGAAAGTATTCTTTATTTATGGGGAAATAAATTATATTAACTGCCGTTTTAATAAATATTAATTATATACCCGAAAAAAATTCCCAAAGTTGACGCATTTTTCATGCCTATGAACGGTAACCTAACCATAATGAAATTTGTAGCGAAATTTACACTTTTTACATGTCTATAAAATTCTTATTTACATTTTGCTTCAGGTTACAGCTGTTTTCGTACGATTTACACTGGCGGCACGCTAAAAGTTACACAGGGAGTGTTTTGGAAAAATTTGAATTTTTTTTGTTAATAAATTTAAACTTTTTAAAATAAACTTAAATTATAATTTATATGAAATAAAATTTTAATTATTTTGTGATTACAGCTTATCCATATATTTTGCATGGTCGGGGCGCATACTTTTTAGTCGAAAACACCTTTGCCAGCATTAAATTATTTTACAATATAATTACATAAATATTATTCTCATTCATTAGATTTCCAAAAAATATCGTCTAGCGGGGAAGATGGCTGCAAGCTATTGGGAAAATGGAATTCTAAATCAGTAACAAGAGCGTCCTTTGCTCAGAACATTTCTTAGTCCAGGACTTATTTTCAACAGGCAGAGGAATTAAACGCCATTCCATAAATTAAATTGTACTCAACTTCGGAAATATTGTTTAAGGTGAATATTTTCAATAATTGGAAACAGTTTTTTTGAATAACTTTTTCTTTTACTAAGGAACTTATCCAAGAAGGTTCATCTGAGGAACTTATCCAAGAAGGTTGTGTTGAGCAGTTGATTGAACTAAATGAAACAAATTTCAGTTTCTAGACTTTACATCAATTTTACAGTCACATGCCACATCTGAAAGCGGGAAAAATATAGAAGGGTAAGTTTATCTATGAATTTTAACATAAAGTATTGATAACATTTTAAAAGATGGTGGTAGGCTTAATGGGGAACCGGGCATTTAAAAAAACGGCAACACGCTTAAATGCACTACCTCAAAAGGTGTTGTCACGGTTTCAACATGTATTGATTTCTCAATTTGAATTATAAATATTTAATGAAAGGAAATACATGTTACTACTGTAAATATATCTTAAGGTGTTGTGGAAAAATGCATCATTTTACAGGCCAAGACGGGTCGGTATTCGCAGTCGGAAGCGGTAATGAATAGGCCATACACTAAGAAAAAAGACAAACAATATCGCACAACATGCTCTAGATTAAGAAAGACACTGAATTGGACGACCCCACAACATATGGAGGAGATTCGTCGAGTATCCAGATCAACAATTCGTGGCCACAGTTGAAGGCGTTGACGCAGAATAGGACATATGGTTAAAGCAACCAGTAATAGAAGCATTTGTATTATGCTGACAATGTATTGTGTGTCCGCTACCCGATAATGATATATGACTCTACCCAAAAGGTTGTAGAAGAGGAAGTAATACTAAGAATAGATGGCGGAGCTGAAGCTTATTATAAATAATACATAAAAACACAAAAAACTGCGGATTGCATGACTGCGGAACACGTAGAGAAGATCAGTATCGAAGCAAGGTACACAAATTCAAAAATTGTGGCAAGGATCAAATCGTTAGCGCAACACTGGCAGGCCGGTGCAGGGAGGGTGGGGAATGGGAGGGGTTCGACTTTACAGAAGGGTTTTTAAAATTTTCTGAACTTCTTAATTAGGAAAAATTTGACTGAAATACTAAAAAAATAATCTAAAGTGTATATGACCATGTTTTTTAATTGCATAATATATCCTTTATCTGTTTTTAAACCAATTAGATAACCCCCCCCCCCCCACACACACGAGCACATCCTGCGCACGGCCTTGAACACTGGACCTGGTGGAGGATCAGTGAAGTAGATGCTCTATGCACCGCAAGGGGGGGATCATACACTATACAACAACAAAATAACCTATCAAATATGTTCACGCATTACGAAGTTAGGTTTAATCCCCACCAACAAAATTGTTGGCATGGTACCAATCGGGGAACAAAAAAAGAATCATCAAAACCGGTTGCTCTCGGTCATACACAAAAATAATGAAAAATAAAATAAATACAAGTCGAACTTATAACCTCTTGTTTTTAGAAAGTCGGTTAAAAACAGGCGATATTTCCCAGGCGGAGTATAAAAAGACTGAGCTCTTCTAGGACTAAGATATGTAGAGCTGACTTTATTCACAACCTTTTCCTACTTAAGAACTAAAACAATCCTTTAACAAATTTATCACAGCGGATTTCAACTAAATTCTAAATGAGACAATACCAATCATACCTGAGAAAATTATCGTTAACTTTTTCCTTTGTTTAATATTCATATTAATATTCCTTTTTGTTTAATATTCAAGCAAGCCAAGGTAACGACCTACCTCCATAAATTTTCTTGTTATTGCACAAAGTAAATATTGAGGTGACAGTCTAAAGGGTTGTTTTATTATTCGTGACACATGTGGGGCTTCGCAGGAGAGTAATAATAAGTAATAATAAAATTCTAATGGTATGGTACATATTGATAATTTACACGAATCATTACAATAAAATTTCTCACTTAGGCTCTACAGTTGAAACTCTTGGGTCGGAAGAAGTACTTCACCCGATTCGATGCAAGTGCACCTACAATTAAAAAAGGATTCCAAACTACTTTACTTGGCGAACCCCCAATTTAGTTTCAGCGTAACTTCTTGTCAACATAAAACAGCAGCCTTGGGTCCCTGACAGTAGAATTCGAATCTGGATGCCTCACGATACAACGCTAACACATGAATTTAGTTGTTTTAAATGGATCCTTTCGGTTTTGGACATGAAGTACGGACAGCTGTGCCACATCAGGCATTTATAAGTTCATCCGGAATTTAGTCAGTCGTCTATTAAATGTTTCTCAACTCAGATGCTTTACGTTCCTTAGTTTACTCTAGGGCTTCACGGCACCGAGACAAGACCGAGACTTTGGCAGATCTCGGTCTTGGTCTCGTCAAGGTGAAGACGATCTCGCTCTCGATCTCGATCTCGGCGAGATAAAGGCCAGCCTCGGTGCGATCTCGCTCTCAGCAAGATAAAAAAAGGGTATTTCGGTGGAATAACGGGGAGCGAGGACAAGTGATATATCTATGTATATATGCATTTTTTTCATATTTCCATCGTCAAAATAAGGTAGCAAAGGCTCTTGTTTGCTATTGGGGATAAAGCGCAAATATCTGAAGAAGGAAATAATGTAGAAAGAAGCGATTGGGGAGAGCAGTGTATACTTATATGCCCCATAAATCACACAATTGGAATTTTTCGGAGCGACATAAAAGCTGAAACAACTAAAAAAAATTTTCCACAATAAAATGATAAAAACTAATATCTCGTCCACTCTCGTCACCTCAATCTCGCTCTCGGTATCGTACTGTTACCAATGATATTGGTCTCGCTGCCGGTCTCGGTATCGTGTCGAGACCGATAGCGGCAGCGAGATTTATCTCGAGTATCGTGAAGCCCTAGTTTACTCTGCATATAACATCACATCTTAAGATACGAAATGTGGTACCTTTTTACTCAGCCAGCTGGAACATATTTACCATCATGTACGGAGAGAAAATGTTAGGACAAATTATGGCTCTATCGGCACAATCGTTATGCAAGTAATATATTCTACCAAAATTTAAGCTGTTTCACTATAAAATTTTCGATCCTTCCAGTAATTTTTAATTCATGGGCAATTTTTACGGAACAGCACCATAAAATTTACGTGTCTCGTAGAATTTACTATTTGTTTTAGGAAAAATTTACCGCCTAATAAAAATGTTTTCCTTTCTAAGGTTCTCCATCGTAATTCACTGATACAGATGATGATAATTTTAGGTGGAATAAAGCAAACTAGAAATCATTTTCTTCATAATGTGGGATTATATTTCTGTATTTCGATGTGAATATTAATGAACAATGAATTTTCAATAAACTATCACAATTGTTAATAATATATGAATTTATGACTTTGGAGATTGCTGCGTGCGAGCGCTTCGATAATTTTGGTTCAGGCTGTACAAATAAAATATATTTAAAAAATCTTTTGGCAGCCTGTGCACTTGGGGGAATTTTGAATAGTGTTGCACATAAATACTTCGGAAGCTAAAATAATGATTTCACCATAAGCGAAATATACTGTTCTCAACATAAATTAAGTTCCTGTTGTTGGATTAGTTGTAAAAGTAAAATTCAAGTTCTGTCAAATTGTATTCGGTGCACTGCATTTGTGCCCTTATTACAGTAGGATCTAAAACAATAAAAATAAAATTAAATTTCGTCTTTTACCACTAGATTAGGAAGTCCAAGAACTAAGATTACGTCTTATGTACGCCCTAATTACCTACAACGTTTTAATTATTTTTAATCCTTTTGAATTCTTAGCTCGGGATATCCTTTCAACTGGCTTAACGTTCAGGAAATTTTACGGTGTCAACCGTAAAAATTAAGATGGCTGACAGTTGCAACACGATTAAAGTTGAGTTGGGCTTGATCCTATTGAAAACAAAAGCAATTGTTGCCAAACAAATCGTCGGCATGGTAATCAAATTTCTTTAATTTTGGCAACACTCTCTTTAATTTTAATAGGATCGCATGCCTTTTTCCGCCGCCTGATTTCTCGGCAGGCATTTCTGATCTTTTTTCTCATATTACCAGCAGTAGATATTGCAGTCCACCATATTAAAACGACCACCGTGTACAGATATACATGTATCAGCCAATACTATGCTGTACTATTATTAACATTTCTCGTAAGCCAAAATCCCCTACGGGAAAAGATGAAAGCGTTATTAGTAAAATATTCTTTATGTGGTCCACCTGACATATAATCACTCTTGAAATTTTAATCCGATGTGAAAGTCTTAGATCTAAATTACAACTTGAATATTTCCCTTCAGATTCGTCTGTGATCCTCGTAGTATCTGTCGCCACTGCCCCTCCCCCCTATGCATCCCACCATCGTCGCAAGTGCAATACCAGACGCCGGAAGGGTGTTATTGCTGAGGCCCGTATCGATGATCCCCTTGGTGTGACCTTTGGTGACCGGTCGAACCCTGAGCCTGCTAATGGTGTACCTAATACATCTGGCGCTGCTTGGCGCTCTGCTACTGTTGCCTCCAGCACTTTCTTGACAGCCGATATTTTTTCTCTACAAGACGCATCTCTGGTTGGTTCTTTTGACCTAGCACAGAGCACGGACTTCACTCTGAGGACTGCCCCAATGCCTAAGTTGTTATTTGTTTCTCGGCTCGATCCTTCTACCTCTGTTGATGACATCCTAAATTATGTGAGAAGGAGGCCCGAGATTGATGACTCTGTACTTCTACGTTGTCGGCGTTTTAATTCTCGCCTGTCTCAGGGATATGTTTCGTCTTTCAATTTGACGACTTTTCCGGTTCTTTTCGATATTATTTCTACTCCGGACTTTTGGCCTAAGAATTGAATCGCACACAAATTTGTGCCTCGAGGCAAGTTTTCTAACGGTACCCATGGCAGAGCAATAACTAATACTCCAAAAAACTAAGTACGCTGTCCCTTTACTATCAGAATGTAAGGGGACTAAGAACTAAAACAAACCATCTATTTTAAGCATCCCTTGCTTCATCATGGTTTTTGTGATGCTGAGATTTTTTAAGACTCCTTTCAGATTTTTCGTAGGGACAGACATTCGAAATCTCTGTGTCGGGGTGGTGGAGTATTGGTTGCCTGCAGATCGGACTTTAATTGCAGCTTAGTTGATGTTCCTGCCAGAGTTCACTCAATATTGAACTCTTGGTACTTAAGCTATCGCTACCTAAGCTCTATATATTTTTTGCACTGTTGCTATATTCCCCCTAATCTGACAAACTTCGTTGATAATGAGGGGCGCAGTCTTTACGATATTCTAACCCTTAGTTTAGACTTCATCCATAATATGACGAACCCTGAAGATGAAATTCTTCTTCTTGGTGACTTTAATTTAACCAATATTTTATGGGTACCTAACAGTGAGGACGATGACTTCCTTCCTTCCCGTGTCCGACATAGCAAACAATTTTGCTTCATTTTTTGAGAGTGCCTTTTCTTCGGATAACTTTGAGCCATTTGTGAAAAATTTTGATCACATTCTGGATCGTTCCCCTTCATCCAATTTTTTGCCGTTTATATCACGGGATTTTATTTTAGAAAAAATCAATGAACTTAAATCAGACTTTTTCTCTGGTCCTAACGGTGTCCCTCCAGCCTTCGTCAAGTCCTGTTCCGATGCTATTTTCAATGGTGTATTGGCAGGTTATAAAGTGTTGTATTGACTCAATCTCTTCCAATTAGCATGGGTTTTTTCCCGGCAGGCAATTAAGTTATTTCTGGCTACCTCGCAAGTTATTTCTGGCTTCCAGCGATGCGTGAAAATTGACTGCATAGACACGGATTTCAGTAAAGCCTTTGATAAACTCCCTCACTCCGTAATTATATTTATACTCGGGAGGCTGGATTTCCCCCCTGTTCTTCTCGTGACTCTACCTCTAGAATCTTCAGGGCTTCATCTACTCTACTATTCGTTGCCATTGACGACATTGTCCATCTGATCTCATACTCTAATGTTCTAATCTACGCTGATGACATGAAGATCTTCTCTTATGTTAAAGATAGTGGTGACGCTGCCCTTATTCAAAAGGACTTAAATACGTTTCGGGAGTGGTCCGAGCATACACCTCAATATTGAGAAATGTGAGGCTATGATTTTTTCCAGGAGCCCTTATCTACAAGTTTCGGATTACAACTTTGCGGGGAATGTTCTCCGTCGTGTGCTGCCCGTAACTGACCTTGGAATAAAACTTGATAGGAAACTTTACTTTACTCAGCATATTAACTATGTCGTTTCTAGAGGCAGTTTAATCTTGGGCTTTGTTAAGCGTTGGTCTAGAGAGTTCTCGGATATACCACCTTAGTTAGACCTATTCTTGAGTATGCATCTCACGTCTGGTCGCCCTACTACGTTGTTCATTCCAATCGTATCGAATCGGTGCAGCGTAATTTTCTTAGATTTGCGTTAAGAGGGCTCCCATGGGACGATCCGCTTAGACTGCCGCCCTACACCGACCGCCACCGGTTGCTCGGTTTGCACTCGCTTGACAAAAGGCGCAAAGTCGCTGCCTTGGTCTTTATTCACCAGCTCTTGAACTCCAATATTGACTCAAGTTTGCTTGTTATCAAGGTTTCCTTCAGACAGTCCCACCATAACCTTCAAAAGCTGCCTTTTTTACATGTTGAACCATCGAGATCAAACATGAACCAATTAATCGTTTATGCAGGGCTCTTAATGCATGTCCCAATTTTGATTAAACTCTAAGTAAGGTGTTGTTTAAGAACTATCTATTTTCTGTGCTCCCGTGACTCTCTTTTTGCATGGTGTGTGCGGGGTTTCCTTACTTGTTTTCTTCCTGTTCCTTCATTTTTTGTTATTTTTTCCTGTGCATGCTTTTGTGGGAGCCTCATTTCATCGTTATGATGGAATAGGTGCATTGATTCTGGGCTCCTGCCAAAGAAGTGCGCCTTCTGTGTTAGGTTTAATTCTAATTATAATCAAAACAAAAAAAAACTCTTACAGTATATATATATATATATATATATATATAGTATGCTCAAGATGGGTATTAGGATGCAGTAATGTGGCGAGATATTTAAATCCAGAATACTAGAGTTTGCTAAAGAAAACTTTTCCTTATCGCAGCGAACAATTGCTTTAATTACAAGCACAAGAAGTGCATTGGAGCATTCTTTACAGCAAACTTTCTATTAAGATGACGTTTCCTTTGAAATGAAAATCTCGAATCGTTCGAATCGAAAGTTCATCGCAAGAAAGATCTCCTTTTGTAAATTGCAAGTAAAATCGCTTGACTTACCTTACTTATTGAATGTCACTTGTTCTCACTACCTTTAAGAAAAGTTTTGTGGATAATTTGACACTTCCGAATTGAATTCTAGAAAGTTGAAGAGTTATCTATAATTTTCAGATCTTATGCTTCAGAAAACCCATTGTGTGTAAATAAAAATATCTAACTGAATACGCTACGTAGCAGAGTAATGTGTAGAGTAAGGGAAATTGCTATTAAATTTCCACCATTTCGTGAACAAGTTCTTGATAAAAGCTAAGAAAATTAACCCAATGAAGAAAGTCGGTAGAATGAGACTCCCAAACCAATATAGAGAGTGTAACATTTCTAGAGGTCAATACGAGTTTAAATGATAGCTCTCACCTAAAAAACAAGAAATGGGAGAGGAGGGGGGGGGGAGCAATGTAAACCATTTGGGAGTTACAGGGTGATTCATAAATTTAAGTTTTTCATGGTATGCACATTAATCTTTTATTTCTATCTTTTGATCTACCCAATACAGCGACATCAGACAAACGCTAAAAAACTACTAAGTTTATTCAAGCCCTTTTAACACTCTGCAGGATTTTGTTAGCACAATTGGGAATGCAGCGACGAACATACGGGAGAGGCTGGATGCAATACGCCTCAGGAGATTGTTGGCATTCATCCAAAGTGGCGGTGGACAACAGCTTTCTTAATCCACTAAGATTAATTGTAATACGTTCTGAATACAATAAAATACAATTTTTTGTTTGTCTAGGCAAGAGCTATCATTTAAACTCTTATTGACCTCTAGAAAAAGTTACACCCTGTATATAGGAAATGAAAGAAAAGAAATAAAATAGAGGAAAAAAAAATTTTTATATTTTCAAGTCAACAAATTTACGCCATTTCTCAAGTGAGGGCACTCCGAGCAAGGGGAGGTGGTCGATATAGCGCGGCAGCCTAACCGAATAATTCATTAGGGTGTAATAAGCAAGTTGTGGATTAAAGCTCCAGTAAAAATACATAGACGAAACAAATGAAATCCTGCTGGAAACTCATTTTCCGGGAAGCTCCAAATCGGACGTTCCGTGGCATATGAGGAAACAGGGTGCGAATGCCACGGATCGCTCTGAGGCGGAAAGGATTGCGACGGTTGGCGGGGTAAGATGATCTATTAGATCGTTTGACCCGTTCAAGGTAGCAGGTTTAGATGGTATATTCCCAGCCTTGGTTCAGTGGAGCAGTGAGATTGTTGCACCAATACTTAGGGGAATATACACAGCATGCCTTGCAATAGGATATGTCCTGGTTTCGTGGGGAGAGGCTAAGGTCATATTTCTACAAAAACCGGGAAGAAAAGACTATACGAAGCCGAAGTCCTTTAGACCATTGAGCCTAACGTCTTTTCTCTTGAAAGCAATGGAAAGCACTGTGGCTTACCACATAGAAGGCACCATGCTCGCTAGTTATCCACTTAGTAGGAACCAGCACGCCTATTGTCCTGGGAGATCTACCGAAACGGCACTCCATCAGGTGGTGTGAGTGGCAGAAGAAGGGCTTAATATCAAAGGCATAGTGATGGCCGCAATAATGGACATTGAAGGAGCCTTTGACAATATAGACTTCGGAAGGCTGAAGGATGTCGAACGTGGAACTAATCCTACCGTAAGGAGATGAATTGGCAATATGTTAAAGACAACAGCAGTAAGCAACCAGAGAGGTGAATCGAGACTGCGAGGGAGGGTAGGCAGAGGTTGTCCACAGGGAGGAGTGCTATCCTCTATTCTGTGGAACATTTCTGTTGACTCATTACTTCGTAGACTTGAGGAAAACGGCATACATAACGTGGGGTATGCCGACGACATAGCAATTATCAGACAACGTATAAGACACCATAAGCAGCGGTATGAGGGTGGTGGAGCAATGGTGTGTAGAACAGGGGATTTTCATAAATGCAAAGAAGTCTGATCTGATCGTTTTCACTAGGAAAAGGAAACATTTAGACTTAAGACCAGTAGAACTCTTTGGGGAAGAACTTACGGTCTCGGGTTCGGTCAAGTATCTGGGGGTATTCCTAGATTCAAGACTTACCTGGCAAAGACATGTTGAGGAGAAAATCCAAAGAGCGATTAAGGCTCTATATCAATGTGGGAGGGTGTGTGGGCGGATGTGGGGCATCTCGCCAAAGGCCGCATACTGGATCAACACTATGATAATGAGACCAATTATATCATATGCCTCGGTGGTCTGGTGGCCAAGCGCTTCAAAGTCCACCGTAAAAAGGCAATTGAGTAAGGTTCAGAATCTAGCATGTGTGGCGATAACAGGGGCCTTTCGAACCACGCCGACAATGGCGTTAGAGAAGATACTGGTCTTGCTGCCATTAGACACATATGTGAAGAGAACTGCTGCATCAGCAGCTCTTCGCATGATTCGAGGCGCAAACTGGTACATATCTAATGATAACCAAGGGCATAGGAAAATACTGGAACTACCCGACGTTACAATATTCACAGATGGATCCAGAATTGATGGAAGAGCAGCCGCAGGAATCTTCAGTGATGACCCGAATTTTAACACCCATGTTTTTCTGGGAGGGATACACCTTAGTTTTTAGGCAGAGATGGTCTACGCACTAGATTACGTGCTAGAGTCGGGTGAGGGGCAAGAATATAGTGGTGGCACTCGATAATCAGGCGGTGATCAGGTGTATGGACGGTACAGAGTTCAACACAGCGCTGGCCTTGGAGTTTGTCCGTAAACTAAACGCATGTGCCTCACCAAATGAGATGACACTGGCGTTGGTCCGAAGACAAGCGGGGGTCGAAGGAAATGAGAAAGCAGGTTTACTGGCAAAACTAGGGGCTGGCAAAACTAGGGGCTAAGTTTTATTACTTTGTACATAATAAGACCTTGGAGCAAGAAATTAGATAAAGCGAGACGATCTGGAATACGATCAAAATTATCCTCACAGTTGTCGAAAGAGTAGCCACTCTGAAAACGTGAAGCAAAATTATTTACTATGTCGGACAACCTATTTCTGAACGACCCCTCATAACACATCGTAGATGATTAGTCGTTCCAGTTCTTTTCCATATTCACGAATTTAAAAAAGTGTGGGGGTTATTATGTATATTATCGCGAAGGTATTATTTATAGAGTGAAACAGATAAAACCTTAAAGCTGACATAACAGGCCACACCATCAGAAAACGCTGACGGGAATTTACAGCGTAAGTGATTTTTTCAAAGTTTCTTCTTCCTGTTTCGAAGGATGTGAAGTTCGGCAGTGTACTACGGGGGAGAGGCGGTAGACCCTTGCCGTTTGAGTAAAGCAAAAAAATAAGACAAATCATAAATCTTGTTATAAAGCAAGGAGCAATATTATTACTGTACTCAGAAAAGTTGGATCTCTTAAAGTCATAAGCAAGGTGCTCTAAATTGGGATCTGCAATACTAGTACCTTTATTGTAGAAAGAGACAAGATGGTCGAATGCAAACTGTCAATAGCGGATAAATTATTAATAATTAATTCGTCTATAGTATTGCTCGAATCAAAAGAGAACACAAGATCCAACTACCTTCCCAAAAAGTATTTTACATCACTTATTTGGTGCTAGTTTGCAGGGAGTGATTTTGTCGAGAAATTGGCAACCCTAGCTGCGAGATAACTTGAAGGAAGGAAGTTGTCGGCACCGTTGTTGGATACCCATTTAACTTTGGGTGAATTAAATTCACGAAGAAGAAAAATCTCATCTTCAGAGTTCATCATATTGTAGATGGAATGTAAGCTAAGGGTTAAAATATCATACAGACTATGACCTGCAGTATCAACGTTTTTGGACAGGTTAGGTGGAATGTAATTACAGAGTAAAAAATAGCTTAAGATTCAAGAGTTCAACATCGACTAAGCTGCAGTTGAAGTACAACCAGCAATCACCCAACAATCCAGTACCCCGACTCTCAGAGTCAGAATATCTGTCCCTGCGCAAAATCTGATAGACGTCATAAAGAATATATTTATCGCTAAAGCAAAGATTAAGCCTGGCCTCAGTCAGAAAGGTCTGAAATTAATGGCTTGTTCTAGTTCTTAGCGTAAAGGTTTTTAGTTTTTTTCAGCACTGGTTATTGGTTTGTTATGGGTACCGCTGATAAACCTACGCCGAGGCACAAATTCGTGTACTATGGTATTTTTAGGTGAAAATCCCGGAAAGAGATGACATCAAAGAGACTAGGAAGTCGTCAGCTTGAAAGGTGATAAGGGCAAGATTTAAGCCTCTGACAACGGAGGAGTACAGAGTCGTCAAAATTGTTCCTCATTCTTACGTCTTTTATCCTTTCACCAACAGATGTAAAAAGATCAAGCTTAGAAACAAAGATCGATTTTGGCATTGTAGCTATTCTTAGAGTGAAGGTCACGATTTGATAGGTCAACGTTACTAACGAAATAACCGAAATGGCACTAAATGTATTAGGTGCACCAATCGCAGGCTCTTAGTCAAAACAGAAGGAACCTCATCCGGAGGAGCAGAAACTTTGAAGACAAGCCCCATAACTGCCGTCGCGAGTCCCCGAAGACAGAGACTACTCAAGATCTTATACCCTGTTCCAAAAAGATTGGAACTACACGGTAAATGGCAATCTATGATGCCAAATTTCTGAAACTACGCAATACCATGTCAGCCATCCTTTCGATGTTCCTTGGTCGACAAACCAAGAGGCACTGCTTGTGGTTAGGAATGGGCGATCTTTGATTCGATCTCAAGATATCGATCTTTAAGCCTTCGATCTGCCGATTTTTGAATCGATTTTATGTGGGACCGATTCAACTCGAATCGATTTATTTGTTTCTATTTAAGACGTACCAAAAAAGAAACAAGCTAACTTGTAATTTTTTTGCATTTTATCTTTCATTTGTGTAATAATCCGACAAATGTAAAAAAATGTTAAAAGAATAGTAATTGTTAGGTGAATGCGTTTGTGATCGCTATAATATTTTAGTGTTAACTGTGTAGTTTAGTGACTACTGCATGATTTTGTCATCGGTGGCTTGTTATGTTTTATTTTTGGTTTGCCACATCAATAAAGTAAAATATAACTAGTGAAATAGTCAAGTATATATACTGCGACGTATAATCCTAGTAAGAACGACGCATAATCCTAGTAGAATGTGGAATACACGTAGATGCAACGTAGATCTTAATCTCCTGAAAGAAGCATATATCTCTTTTTGAGTTCTGCCCATTTTTACTGTATCAAAGATTTGACACTTATTAATATTTTTTTAAATCTATAGTCTCAAATTTGGCAGATTTTACACTTTTAAAATAATATGGACTTAGACATTTGAGCAATGGTGAATTGTGTAAAAAACCTTTCCACAATAAATTAAAAAGACGAAGAATTTATTTTGAGAATGTTCTTCGTACATACTCATAATATTCCTGGAAGGTTTCTGGGACATGTTGTGATATTAGTAAAAGAAATGTTCGCGCTTGCAAATACGTGGCACAAAAGTTGTGCTTCTCTTTTACTTTTCGGGTATACATTTTTAGTTGTGTTCCTTTAATGAAAACGAGTACTTGTTCCTTTAATGAAGAATGAGTACTTTCAAAAAAGACTATGCTCCATAATCGCAAATTCTTTTCCGATTAAATGAGCAACATTTCTGAAATACCCAAGATTTGTAAGTTACAAAGGCTGTAATAAATTGGTTTAATAATGACCCTATATTTTTATATGTAGAAACAGGTTTAATTACTTGCAATTTCAAAATTCTGAAATAAATTGAAATATCAAAATAAACTGAATCGATCTATTCGATCTATGGATATCGATCCTTTTAAGGCGATTAATCGATCTACGAAATCGGGAAAAATTGCAGATCGATCCGTACTGAATCGATTTTCTCAGTTCGATCCCCCATCCCTACTTGTGGTAAGAACAATCAGCAGACAGATGCTTTTGGACGACCGACAATGATCAGCAATCAGTGGTGGGTGTCTTTACATGCGAAGTTCTCCGATGCAATACGAATTTGAGGGACAGGAATGGTCGGAAAGAACATTTAGTGTAGCTAGATTATATCTTTTAGCAGTAGGTTTCTAGAAATGCTTGAATTTACTTATTAAAAATTGTTTTGAATAAAATAATTTTTAATTTTATATCTATTGCGACATTTCGAAGTTGGTGCAAATCAAACAAACAAAACAAATACAACAAAAATATTTAATCGTCATTTCTTATGATCCCCTGAGCTGAAACGTTCAGGGAGTATTATTACCTTCAATTGTGGTACTGTAGTTGTTTTATTTGTTTAATTTGCACCGACTTCAAAATGTCGTAATAGATATAAAATTAAAAATTATTTTATGCTTTATAGCGCTTTTTGTGAAGTCGGTTCAACTTTTTCTTTAAAAACTATTTTACTTCTCACTTTTTAGTGTCTTCTACTCTATACAACGAAGAAAGAACCATCCAAATCGGTCCACGCCTTAAAAAATTAGGTTTAACCCCCTACCCCACCTCCATTCCACAAAAAAATTTTTTCATGGTATCAATCAAGGAACATATTCTACCGAACAGAAAAGGAATCATCGAAATCGGTCCACGCGTTACGAAGTTACTACCCCTGCCCCTTCACAACCACCATCGCAGGAGCAAATTATTCTCCTATTAGCAATGGGCGATCACACTCTATACAACAGCAATAGAACCATTAAAATCGGTCCACGCGTTACAAAGTTAGGTTGCACCCCCACCCCCCGTTTTTGACACCCGGGATGTCGCACAGGGCTGTTATAATTGAAGTGAATTTGTTAGTGAGGGTAAGAGGTTGACTGGTCAAAGTGAGAGGCGCTATTTGGATATCCTCGCCAAAAGTAGTGAGGGTAGATAGAGAAATTTTTTCTGCTTCAATTCTTTTTTCTGTTTTCCTTGAAAGACTACGATTTGTGATTTCGTGCCAAAACTAAAGTAGTCTATGAACGAAAATATAAAACAGAATTGAAGCAGAAACAAAATAAATTAATAAAAGAATAAATAAAAACGCACAATGAAAATATGAAATATACAATAATTCAGTAATATAGTAAGAATTATAAAAGTTGTATGTTGCCGCAAAATAGGATTTAAAATTTATTGAATTGAAATTCGATGGGAATTCATTAAAAATCCTTTACTTAAAGTCTTACAATTGGTTTATTTAAAAGGAAATTAAAATAAATAATAATATCTACTAATATTTCTAACCTTTTTGTTGATCAATTAAGAATGTCCTCTTATTATTAAATATTTTTATATAATCTACATAAAGGCTGTAGAGTTGTTCTTTTCTTCATATACAAATTTATATTGAAAAAATCCAACGATTTCATAATTGGAAGTTGTTCCTTTCAATTTACGAGTTTCCTTTTATAAGCCATTTCCCTATGAGTAAAAGATCTTTTGTACGCTATCTTCTGTGATGTTGTCATATATTCCCTGTGTTGTTTCCTACGTTCACTGTGTAGACTTAAGCGGATATTCATTCCTTTATTGTGGGTAGATTCATGCATCATTGTCTTCATGAAAGTGGGAGCTGAAATGCACAAAGCAATTATTAAACATTTCCTAGTGAAATGCAAAAGGACATTTCCATGAAATACTCATTTATATTTACCAAGCATAAAATTTGCAAGACCGTACAAAATAATTTCACGAACGATGACGTTTTAAAACTAAGATAATAAAATGTCATGTGAGCCGTACGAGTAATTTAAAGAGTCGGACAGAAACTAATTACATCGCAATCAGAAATTTAACGTTTATTTTACAAGTAGGGACGAGAAAACTTTGTTAAGCTATTAATAAAAGATATGTCGTAACTAAATGAAATATTACCGTATTTCACGCAATGAACTACCGTTGGGGATGCATTGATACCTCTATCTTTGGCCCCTTTAACCTCTCGTGGGGTAGAGCGCGTCTACTATAACGACTCTCCCATGGTCTGATATCTACATAAAGGATTAGAGCGAACTATATTAATGCCATTTGGAATTTGAAAATATCTTATTTTATATTAAGGAATATGCAAATATCGTTATTTATTACATCTGCAGATACGGATGGGGATGCAGATTCTTTAAGTCAATATTTGCGGAATGATGTGTATGCGGATTTTAAAAAGAGTAAAATTATCATAAAATGCACACATATTCTATGAAATTAAATGAAAATATTTCAATATGATATATGAAAGGTAATTAATTATTTATTAATTTTAAAGCAAAAGCGAGTTTAAAAATAAATAAAGAAGTTTTTACCTTCCTCATTAAATAAACATTTTATTTTATAAGTTGCAAATTATATTTAAAAAACAATTATTCAGCTGTTTTTCCCGGCGTTTAATTAATTGGGTACCAGGCCCCTAATTAATTCTGCACCGCCTACTAGCTGGCGGCAGTAATCCAAGGCAGATACACACTCATGAATAAACAGGAAAAATTTGGGCACCTTGCAGGTGATTTCGCCACGGACTTTAATGGGTTAACAATCAATGATCCCTGAATCTTGAACATCTGTGTATAAATTCCGAAGACCTGCTGGAATTGTACCAATTGCTTTAAGGGTTTTTTGAAGCGCTAATTACGAATGTTAGCCTCATTTTTGTCTGACACGTTTCATTCAGGCTATTAAATAAGTCAAAAAAGAATTTTTTTGAAAAACACTGTACGTGATTGATTTTTTAAAATATTTTTTTTTGTAATCAGCACCCAAAAATTTATCAAACCCATTTTTCAGATATTTAGACGGAATTTCTATTGCAGGACTTTGTCGTAACCGTAAAGTAGTTTGACAAAGTTCCAATTTAGCCTAGTCTTCAGATTCATTCATTGCTATTTTTATTTTGACTTTATTTTTGCTATTTTAAATTTTGTATTTATTATTTTATTTATTCCCGTGTTAAAGTTAATGACATATTCAAATAGCCCCCATTAAGGGTAGCAAAAGGGTAGCGGGTCATATCACTTTTGGCAAAATTATTGATGTATTGTTTTTAAACGAAGCATACACAGCATGAATATTTATGATATGTACATAGAACATAGAGGTAATTCCGAACTTTTGGGTCATTCTTATTTTCAGTGCAGTTTAGCTCCCACTTTCATGAAGACAATGATGCATGAATCTACCCACAATAAAGGAATGAATATCCCCTTAAGTTTACACAGTGAACGTACTGATCTTTACTCATAGGGAAATGGCTTATAATAGGAAACTCGTAAATTGAAACGAACAACTTCCATTTATGAAATCGTTAGATTTTTTCAATATAAATTTGTATATGAAGAAAAGAACAACTCTACAGACTTTATGTAGATTCTATAAAAATATTTAATAATAAGAGGACATTCTTAATTGATCATTTATAGATATATTTTCACGAAGTATTAATTTTTTTAATGTTAATGAAGACCTTCTTAATTTTTTAAAAAGTGTTGCGCGTTATTTGGTTTAAAAATAAATCCTGTAGAAGTTGTGATCATTTTTTCTGTCACGAACATTGCTCGCTCTTTACTTGCGTAGATAATCTGTAAATTTTATTATTTGACGTTGGCTTCACTAGCTTTTATTTAAGATCTAGTAACACTTTCTTATACCTTATATAGAGACCAAACGGATTTGGGTTCAAAATATTCACAACCATAGAAGTCACGAAAAATAAGAATGACCCTTTTATCGTTTTAAAGACAAGCCGTGATATTTTAATAAAATTTCTTTGACATTATTTAAATGAGGTCTGCACCTCAGTGTAACTTGCAAGTGCAGTCGGAAGTCTGTCTTTGTCCTCTCTCTCTCTCTCTTTCTCTCTTTTTCTCTAGTTCCCGTAACCCTTTGTGGGGTATGGGGCGGGAGAAGTACTTCCCCCGATTCGAGATAATGACTGCAAGTGGACCCATAATTTAAAGTTGATTCCAAACCACGGCCATTTTCTCTGCAACTTCCATGGTCTTTTTTTATCGTGGTCTGTTGTCAGCAGAAAACAACCATGGGTCGCCGTCGATGGGATTCGAACCTCAACCTCTGGGTTGGTAGGCCGAAACGTTATTACCTACTCCACCGTTGACTTAACTTGCTTCTGTGACTTAAGTCTGTCCTACGCGTTATTTATTTGTTTATATACAAAATTCATAAGGACTTATTATTTATTTACTTAGGGTACATACTCTACCCAACAGAAAAAGAGTTATCTAAATCGGTCCACGGACTACCCTCCACCCCACCCAACATTTTTTTGACATGGTACCAATCGGTAAGAATCATCAAAATCGGTGAACGCGTTACGAAGTTATGCCCGGTCAGACATACAAAAAACAAAAAACTACACGTCGAACAAAGGTTGCGAAAAAAGGTTGCGGAAACGACCGTACCAGACCAGCTGTGGTGTTAGCCTGTTGGTCATCCATAGCGATAGCAGTAGTGGTTAGTGCTTTGTAGACGTACAATACCTTCTGTGGTGTCAGCTGTTGGTTTGTGTACTTCGCTTATCCGTGCCGGACCTTCTGTGGTGTCAGTCTGTTGGTCATTAGTAGTTAGTATTTGTAGACGTACAATACCTTCTGTGCTGTCAGCCTATGGGTTATTGTACTTTGCTTATCCGTACCGGACCATCTGTGGTGTTAGCCTGTTGGTCATCCGTAGTAGTAGTAGTAGTAGTTAGTGCATGCTAGTGCTTTGTAGCCGTACGAGACCTAATGTGGTGCCAGCCTGCTGGACTTATACTTTGCTTATCCGTTTATATTTATTTTGTAAATGACTCTTTTCAATTAGTAAGAACCTTGGACGACTCCATAGCTCCCGGCACTCCCTCTATTGAGGCTTCAGGGGAAAAGACCCATTACAAGATATCAATTTTCGACCATTCACAGATGTAAATTTAACCAAATTTCTCAAATTACTATCATTTTTAATGCCATATATGCATCCTGCCTTAGCTCTACCAAAAGCTACCGACCAAATGCACTAATCCAGAGAAGTTCATAATCTATGAAATATTTTTTGTATTTCTCTTTATTTCCCTCTATATGCGTCTCAAGCAAACAAATAACATCATATCTGTGCACAAACTCAAAGAATCCCGGAAATATAACCTTGTTCTTTAGACCTGCAATATTATAAGATAAAATTTTTAATTCAAAAAAGTTTTTCTTTAATTCATTTGAAATTATTTTACAAGGTGCACTTAATTCTAAACATCGACAGACGTTGTATTCCTATTCGCATTCCGCTCTACGCCTACTGTCATGCTCGTTTTCCGTATCAACACTGCTCTCAGCACTAGTTATTATTTTACGTACCCTGCCTGCACATAAAAATATATTTCCTATTATTTCTGCTGCATCACCTTCTGAATGTTTCAGCTTTCCATTGATCAAAGAGAAAATCTTTCTTTCAATGATGAGTCTGCCACCTTTTATCCATATCACTTTGTTTGGATTAGTAGTACGCAAATCCTTTCTTATTTTTAAAAACACCCGTCGTTTCGCAAGTACCGAAGGGGAGTAATCTTTTTCAATATAAATACTCGTTCCTTTAAGCTTTTTGGTATTCTTCGGTATGCGAGCGACTGCACTGGTCGAGTTCATCTCTACTACGATGGGTGGCGTACTATTATTTCTGGATCCAATCTTGTAGGACGCTTCAATTTCCAGAGACTCGGTAATTCCCAGCAAGACATTACATATATTTTGTTTTTTAACAATAGGGTTTTCATCTTTTTCTATCTGTATATCTTTAAATATCAGATTTCTTCTTTTTAATTTGCCTTCAAGTTGGTTTATTCCAGGGAGTCGAAACGGGACCGAAACCTGTCATATTTCGGTTGTTTTAACCGGTCTTGATTTCGTTACTGAAATTAAAACCGAAATTTAAAGTGTACCGAAATAGAGCGACCGAAATTATATGGTCCCGAAATAAAAAGACCTTAAAAATATGTGACCGTAACCGCCAGACCGAAATTCAAAGACCGATTTAAATTGGTACCGACCGCGGAAGAAGTTATATATCCGGTCTTACGATTTTTCACTACCTTCATTACATAGCATATTCATAGCATAGCATATAGGGTGGATAGTGACTTGTGGGGTGGTGGCAGGGGGGGAGGGTGGAGGGGTGGGAAGGGGAGGGGAGGAGTGGGAAAGAGTAGGAGAAGGGGAGGGGAATGGGTGGGGAAGGGGAGAGGAAGGGAGCGGAAGCGAAGGGGAAGGGTGGGGGTGGGTGAAGGGGTGAGGAAGGGGAAGGGGAGGGGAAGGGGTGAGGGAGGGGAAGGGGTGAGGAAGGGGAGGGGACGGGGAGGGGACGGGGAGGGGAAGGGGTGAGGAAGGGGAAGAGGAGGGGAAGGGGTGTGGGAAAGGTTGGGGAGGGGAGAGTATGGGAAGGGGAAGGGGAGCGAACTTTATTCTGTTTATCAAAACATGTTCCCTATCCATGAGCGCTTGAACCGCGGCCTCCAGACGCGTGCATTCATTTTTAACTGCAGCAAAGTCTTCTCGCACGGCTTTACCACTTCGATTAGAACATTTTTGTCCATTGCCTGAGTTGTTGTTTTTGTATGTTTAGTTGAGCGATTAATACTATGCTCGGTGATGTTTCGTCTTATCGTCTTTTCCCTACTGTTGTTTTTTCCTTACTCATATAAGTTTTATATTTACCCAGAATATCAAGTTGATTTAGAAAGTGTCGAAAACGTACATCAAACCAGAACCATTATCATTTTCCAATAAATAAGGACCGATGATCTCACCGGAACATTCAAAACAACATACGGTCCGTTTTTTGAATGTAATGAAGTCTCATGAATAACCGAAGGATTATTTTCACTGCTTTACTTCAATTTTCTTTATTTAAGTATGACTGCTCATGAGCCCAAACAGTGAACAAACGACGCAAACGATGGTCATTAGGCTTTAGTTCTTAAACTATTTGTATCTTGTATAGACGCAACATTTTTCATAGGGTGGATATACAATTTGTTAAGAACGAGGAATAATTGACATTTATGGATCTTAGATTACCTTTTCGGTAGCAGCAGTGGTTTCAGGTGTATGAAGTCGTTTGTCTTGTTACTGGTCGTTGATCGTGTAAAAAAGTATTCGTACGAAATCCATGAGTAACAAGTATAGCGAGCTCATTGAGTCGATTAAATGCATTAAGTCCTATAACTTTCGTGAACTGAACTTTTAAGGTACTACTACCGGAAAAAGTACCAAAAAATAAGCACTTCTTCAATCATTTTTTTCTCAGCCGCTTTATTAGATATTATCATGAAGTTTTTTTTATAACATTATTAGTCCTAAAAGTTTAAAAAAAAATTTATTTAGTTAATTTCTATTTTTGGCCTTATTGGTAGGGGGCGCTGAAGTCAAGAGCTCGAAAAAGAGATAGTTCGATGAGTGAGAGATAATCTCAGAGTTCAGAAGTCTGAAACAAAAAAATAGAACGGAATTTAATGACGGAAGGTTTCTTAAGGTACGGTTCCCCGATGCCTTTTTCTCTCGCGCTTAAGGCATGCGCTACAGCGCACACATTGCTCCTTTTTTCGGGAAAATTAGTAGCGCATGCAATAGCGCACATATTCCCACAGTTGATGGGAACACTTGCGTCTTTTTATGCGCTTTTTCAATCATTGTTTCTGATTTTAAGCGATAAAACACAGAAAAATTCTAGAAGTACAAAAATATTTCTTTTTTACATAAAAGTTCGCCCACCACTCATGATTGTAGAGACACCTTAAAATTGCGACTCTGCTGAAGTATGTATTAGAAAGAATACGCGAGTAAAAATAAAACTCGCCCATTCCTAGCCTGAAACAGGTACGCACAGAGTCAAAATGCCTCAATGGCAATAAAATTAGGCACGGTAAAGTAAAAATTATACTTTTTCAAATGCCAGCCCGCTGCAGATACGTATCAATTCAGAACGCACGAAACAGTCCAAACCAAGCAAGGCACGCTCACACTCAGTTTAGGTACTGTTTCAAGTATGACGAAACTTGAATCGTGTTTTTCTCGAAAACTACGCGTTCTCGGGTCTTATTTGCCCCTTCCAAGTTTCTAAGCGGTATGAAACGACCATTCCAAGTCCATTGGCGCTATCAGCAAAAATCGAAATTTTCATCGTTAACCTCTACAGGCTACTGGTCCCAGAATTAGCACCAATAACAGTGGTTTTGTAGCTCAGTATTGCACTAAGTATAAAAAGGAATGATGCCTGGCATCGGGAAAAATTGCAGTTTAGGTACTATTTCAAGTGTGACGAAACTTGTAATCATTATTATTGTCATAATCTAAACACGTATATGAAGGTTAGATTTTACATAACCTATGCGGTGAGTCACCAGTCTCGAATGTGTTAAATCCAGAACGCAGTAACAGAAACGTACATTTATGGCGGGCGTATTTTTAGATTTTTGTGCCTATAGCGGTGGCGTGTATATCCCTGTGGCGGGCGTATTTTTCAAATGTTGGGCTTATAGCGGGAGCGTGAATAATATTACTGCGTATTTATTCGCTATGCGTGCTCGCAATGGACGCGGACATACTTTTAAAAATATTAATGTCTGGTTTTTAGTTTATTTATTGTATGTTAGTAATAAAGAAAGGACAATATATAATTTATAACAAGAGAGAGAGAAGAGCAAAATTCACGAATGAAACAAGATTCTTCGATCATCAAAACAAGTGAAATAGCTACCACCATTACTCATTAATTCTTAAATCCGCTCAGACAAGTTAGCAAGTTTTGTTCTACTGACTCCACATTTCGTAAGTTTACTTGTATGAACAGCAGGATTCTTTTGTATTGACTCCTTCTATTAGGCAGTAATTTCGTTGCTGTTGATATCGCTTTTTTTTAATGATGTTTTTCAGAACGCTTAGATCATGTCCATTTGCTACATTGCGGGCCCTGTTTTTTTTCCTCGCTATTACAGTCGGGCAGTCAATTGCTATATAATAAAAATTATATTATTTTTTCTGTTTTATAATAATAATTTAGCTCCGACATTTCTTTTTCTTTTTTCAACATCAATTAAATATCTGCATGGCAAATCTGTGGAATAAAATGCATACCATTGAAACAGAAAAACGCATGCTTCTGGAGGCATGCTTTTTGTGCATGAAAAGCATGCAACTTTATTCCTTTCGTCTTGCGCTAAACGCATGAGAAAAATGCATCGTGGAATCGTAGCTTTACCTTGTAATTTTTCACAATAAGTCAAAAATTAAAAAAAAACGGCGGAAGTTTAAATATAAATTGAATTTTTTTCACTTTTTTCTTTTGCCAAATTTGTTTTTTTAATTGTTTGTCTAAAATGTGGTAAATTACAAGAAGTTATACCTTAACAAACAAAACGCACCCAGGTTTATTAAGATCGGTTTAGTAGATCCTGAGATTAACTTTCACTCAGTTGAAAAAATGTTATTTCAAGAAAAACGCGTTTAAAGTTTTGGTGCGCTCTTTGGCCTCTTACCCATCTTTCCTTTATAATACAGACCCATTTTATTTAGATATGAATGCTTTCGTCTACGACCAAATTATAACTTAAAACGTGTATGCAAAACAAGAATGAATATTATAAGTATAAAAGAAACCGGTATTTTAGAGAGTGGGGATAAAAAGCTGGAGCGCGCGAGGCAGCTGCGGAGAGTCAAAATCACGCTACGAAGGCGGTCGCCAATAAAGTGCTGTAACTTTCTTTCTTTTACGAATTTTTGTTATAAAATTTTAGTAGGTTAGTTTTGTCATCACTAGTTTTAGAAACGACAGTGATACTAAACGAAAATTTGCCCACGAAAAAAAAGCACATACCTATATCGGGTGAGCTTTTTTATTGATACAATCCTCCGATCCTCCGGGAAGTTCTGAAATTTCAAACGGGAACCTCTATTTCGTAATTCCATACGTATTTGTATTTCATAGAAAAGGTTTTTTTTTATTTCTGATAGATGGAGCTGTAATTGGAAAAATTCTGATTTTGCGTTTATTCCAGGAAATGCACCTCCAATAAGTAGATTCCAAATTTTTTGGAGAATTATGCAATTGGGGACTTTCTTTTGCAGGATTGGTTTTCCCCTTCGAGAATATTGAGGGTTTGTTTGGAACATCTTTTCGTCCTTTGCATATTTCTGTCGATATTTAAATTTCCAAGTTTTGGCTGCCCTATCTTTCTGACCCTGAAATATATAATAATTGGAAAAACTGGAACGCAAAATTCAATATGAGATAATTATATACGAAAAGGCTCTGATTTATTTTTTAATAAAAATTTAAAATAACAAAGTTGTAACTCATTAAAAACTGCCTCCCTCAATTTTCCGTTTTTTCAGGGGTATAAAACTTTTATCAATAAAAACTATACGTGAAAACGTGCATTACTCACTTTTACCTAGATATCGACTGTTTGCACTCATGTTTTCAATACTGACCAACAAGACATGGGTCCACTTCGTGTCCAGCTCTCACCAATGCAAAAAATTCAAGTTATTCCGGCTAACCCTGGGGTACCCTTGATGTTAACGCATTAAGGGTCCCCTAGGCTTTGGCCACATCGTAAAAACAAACAAAAATGTTTTCAATACTGAGACGGGTTTATCAAGAGTGGGGGCGGATTATGAACCCAAAAACAAATCCCAAAAAATCGCTGCTTTTCCACAATATTCCATGAAGCTATCATTTGACTGGACTAAGATCAAGTTATTATTAAAATATTTGATCAAATTAAAAATACAAAAACCCTATTGTCATGCTACGTTTCTTAAAATACTAATTAATTTAATTAGCCAAAATTATTTTAGATGTTAGTACATACCTATATAAAAGATTGAAGCTTTATATCCATATTTTATCTGCAAGAAAAGAAAATTTAAATTTTTTTAGATTGACGAGGGACTGGTGTGCAAATATGCGTAACGAAACGCATCATATGTGCAAATATTTTAAAATAACTATTGGAATTTATTCATTTCAAGAAATCTTACATTTCGGTTTTGTTAAGGAAAGCTTTTATCTAGTTGAGTGGTGTTCTGACACAATTTTTCTTAAGATTGTGTTTGAACAAGTTTGATGGAGGAAGACTTTCCTGATAAGGGACTGACATTATAGTGTTGCCTAGAAAATAGTCAGTATGAAATTTTTCTTTTCAATTTATTTTTAATCAAAGAGTATTATATCACGTTGAACAGAAAGTTTTTTGGCAACATTATTAATATTTATTTACATTTACTTTTTGGCGTTCACTGTATAGTTCATCAACTGATAGGTACCTTTTCAACTCTTCAATAACAGCTCAATTTACTTCTGATATGTCTTCTAGGGGATAATATGACATCTGAGAAGTGTAGGAGTAGGAAATGGTTCTGAAAAAAGGGTCTTAGGTGCCACGTGGCCTTTTATAAATGAAAATAAAGATATATTATAAGAAACCCATAAATTCACCGAAACACACGTTTCAAGGAAGTATGCATGACATCAGTTCTAAAAATACCAATTCACAATCAAAGGTATGACAAATTTCGAATAAAAATAAATCGTCCGCGCTACCACAAAGCTGTAGGAAAATGTTTTGTATTAATTAAAATAAGCAAGGAATTCTTAAGTATTCTAGAAATTTTGGGAGACACCGTTCTAGACAAAATTAAGGTGATTGCATATGATTAAACGCTGGATGTTGCGAACATTTCTGAGCCTTCAGTGAGCCCGTAATTCTCAATGCGTTCTCATCTGATCTTCCTCTTCTTCTATACATGTTATAAAATGCAACGTCTATCTACCTGTCTGTCCGTTAGTGCACTTATTACTCGAGAAATACTTTTTTAGTTTATAGATGTTCTGTAGTCAGATTTTAATATACATTTTATTACGCTAGATAACACAAGCATTGTGTTCTGAGACGATTTAAGTGCATCAAGTTCTATATCAATCTTCTTCCGATTTAAAAAAGCCAGAAAAATTACCGTTTTATTTAATTTCGCTAACGTAAAATAATCGATCAAGAATCGGATCAAAACTCTGTGCTCGCTATATTCAAGATATTCCGGCCGTGCTATGGCTCTACGGTTCGACTCTCGACCTTCACGTGAGTTTTTAAAATTGATCCGTCACTGGGCTATTGTCTAGCTAGCAACAATGCAAAAAGAAGGCATTTATGTTCCCTCGTTTCATCTCTCCTTAATTCCTTAATTCCCTGATTCCCCCCTAATTGTTCCCTGGGATTTGGCTAAATCATAAAGAAAATGTTGGGTATACTTTTTGAGGCGGTCCCAAGACCTATTTGATAATGTAAGAAAATTTTTAAAATGCGCTAGATTAAAACATACTCATTTGTATATGTATGGTACTAGATAATTTTTAAAAAAATATTCCGAAAATATATTTCTAGCTTTAAGTAAGTTTTAGAGCGGGCGAAAATCCTCTACCTATTTCTCCATGTGAACTCTTGCTTGCAATGACTTCTTTGAGTGAGGGAGTCAGCTATTGGCAGGGGAGCTTAATTTATATGGCGGAGGGAGCGTACAGTTTCACATCAAACCGTGCCGAAGAATGTAAAGTTGGGGGCTAAAACAACATTTTATCCAGATTCCTGCGATGCCCTGGTAAGGCCAGTTTTATTAGTGCCTCACACCGGTATATATACCGATATAAAAACTCACCTTCGATCTCCTCGGAAATCAATCCATCGTTGGATTCCGGCTAGGAGGCCATTACAGAAGCTTGTGGATCGGCGAGCACAATCCATAGTACTCCTCTTCAACCTAAGCAAGACAGCCAAAACGAGGACGTCTGCTGAAAAAACGCTCAAGAAGTAGTACGAAAAAGCCAAGTTTAAGCTAGGCAAGATTTCAAAGGCCAGATTAGACCAGTGACACTTTTAACGAGCGTGAAAAGGCAGACAAAATCAAATAGTTAGGCATAGGAGCGAAATTGAAGACCCTAGCTACAAGGAGGCAACTAGCAGTGAATAAGTGCTACAGGCCTTGTCTACGGAAAACACTACGCTTCCGTCGCCAGCTTATACCCAGGATTCGAAGAGACTGTTAAACGAGGGGGCCTTGACCATTTGCAGGGGCTCTTGTCAAATAGTGGGCAGCTGGCAGTAAAGTCTTCGCCGAACAGTGGGGGTGCATGGAAGCCTGTTCGAAATGTTGATGAAACAACAGCTTACCAACCAGGAGGTCCGCTATCTGCCTTCGATTCCTCAAAGTGCGTCAAAGGTTTCTAAGTTATAAAGTTTTAGGTCCGATTCTCCAAAGACTTCCTCTGCAGCTGCGTCACCAAGTTTAGTCACGACTGTGAGGGCTCCAAATTAGGAGTTATTCCAGCTAGGAAGATACCGAAGAGATTTATGGCCCGCATTTGGCTGCCTAAAAATAATTTGGCATAACGAGGGTCCTCCTCCACCTTTACGTTTTCGAGCACAGACAACTTCGAAGATAGGGAGGAAGTGCTTCACACTCTACTAACATCATTTAAAAATAACGTTACGACAAAGAAGACGCCGGTGCTTACTGACATCCCGCGTAGCTGTAAAGATACCCGAATGAGCTAGCGACTGTTCTCTATGAATGAAAACCTAAGTATTGATGTAGACTGTTAAGCATGATTAAGTCGTCGGTGGAGTCATGTCGACCAAACATTCGGGATCTTCCAGGTTCGGATCGCACCGACGTGACCCATGGTACTTCCTGTTGAGAACAGATTACATTGGTTCGAAATCTACTTTAAAATTGTAGGCTAGGGATGGGCGATCGAACTGAGAAAATCAATCCAGTACGGAACGATCTATAATTTTTTTTCGATTTCGAAGCTCGATTAATCGGCCAAAAATGATCGATGTTCCCAGATCGATTCGATTTTTTCCATCTCAATTTTGGGACATCGCAAAATGAAGATGGTTATTGAAAATCTTAAAATTTAGATTAAAGATTAGTTTCTGTAATCCTGGGAAATTTAAAAATTAATTATTTTTGATGTTTCCTTAAATACCTATTTTTTCCTTGATGTAGAATCCCTAAACCAGAAATAAAGGACAAACCAAAGATTACTCACTACTAGGTAAACGGCTTCGAACAAAGTAGTGAAAAATTAATGAATTCTTTTTATTGGTTGTACTTTTTGTTACATTTTTATTCTTCGACAAGATTTGGCGGTACTTTTTTGAGAGGAGTCTGTGATTCTTCCCGGATGAGAACAGAATTGTGACAGCGGTGAGTGATTCTCTCAAATCATTTTGACAGGAGTAAATGACTGCACATTGCCTGTACTCTTTATTTGCATGTATATTCTTATGACTTTAAAAGTTGGATAAATTTTGTTTTACTGTGGTGAAAGTGTTACTTTTTCAAGACTAGCTGGGTAATTTAGGGAGCCGGTTATCTAGTTGTAACTAATATTTGGGACAAACTCCCACCGATGATGGTACTCACTGATACAGATGACACTAACATAATATTTATCTAACATCAACAATTTTTTAGATACGAAATTTTAAATTTGCAGGATGATGCCCGAAAATTCTACGTGTATTTGTTCAGTTTTATTTTAGCGCATTTCGTCTTGTCTTAAATGGATGAGAATCGGAAATAAATAAATCGATTCGAGATGAATGATAATTGTCTCACTCGTACTTGGCCGAAATTGTTGTTCTACTTACACTACAATACGTTTATATTTATTGTTATAAACTATTAAATGATGCAATAATGGAGCAGTTTAATTGGAATGTATCAGTGGGGGTGTATGTTATACAAAGGAAGCCCGTCTCTCTCTATATAGATCTTGAAGGTTTATTACCACTTTTTCCAGGTAAAAATTAGCACAAACTTAATTCCGCGCCTCTAAATGAAAATTAAATTGTAATAAGGCCACATATTCTTTGCAAAATTAGCATGATGTTAATTATCTGACGTCGATTTGCAACTTAAATCAATTTCAAGCGCGTATCACGTTCACAGGCGTTTGCTGAGGACAGAGCCCGCAAGGTCCAAGGGCCAAGAAGAACAGAACCCCTACTACTTTAAAAGACGCTCACTGACCCTCCGGTAGGGAAAATGGTCTTTATAATGCGAGGATATAACATCAGGCGGAATCAGGAATTCCTGACTGACGATTCGCCTTCTTAGCCATACCAGGGCAGGACAAAAACTCATAATATGCGTTATGGTTTCATCGTCTCCCGGTGTAATGAAATCTTATCACATTCTGGAATCACAGCTAGCATGGTAGCAACCTAAGGTCCACCGTATTTAAGACGCTTGTCTCATTGGAATTATAGAGTCCATTGTAGCAGTTGTTGACTCCTAGCCCAATCTTCTATCAAAAGTTTCGCAGACGACCAGATGAGACTGCATAAATATTCGGGGCATTGTCAATGAGAGAACGAACTCTTCCTGGCCAGCTCATCGCCGATCTTATTGCTTTCGATATCCGAGTGACCACGTATCCAGCAGACCTTGTTATGGGCGGCTAGTTGTTGGAGGGTATCTAAGCTCTTCTTTGTAAGCCTCGAGGAAAGCCTTCACGAAAATAGAGCCTTGATGACCGCTTAACTATCAGAGAAGATAGTTATATTAGCACCTCTCAGTCCTTCAAAGTCGTTGATAATTATGCAAATTTTGATGGCATAGATTTCGGCTTGAAAGACAATGGGGCGTTTACCCAATGTAATCTAATCCAGACTTGAAGCTCCGCCATCCCAGTCTGCTCGCTCAGAAAAGAGAATGCCGAAGAGACCCTTGTAACCAACCGACATAATAAATGCGAGCTGTACTCAGGACACTAATTGCAGCCGATTTTATAATAGAGATATGCATGGTAGACAGTCCTATTATCGCCTCCAGGGCAGCTGTTCAATAAGTCCTCATTACTCCTCAGGCCGCTGTGAATTGTTGCATTTGAAATTAATTCTTTTATAGGCTACACATACCATTATTACGTTTCACAAGCTTTTATTTATACACTTACGTTGAGTTTGACTGATAACCATCTTTTACCCATTAAGAAATACTGCCCTACAATTCTGGGCGTCTATACGAAACCTACTGCAAGACCAAAACTCAATATATTCGATAAATGCTAAAGGCCCAACTACAACTGCGGACACCAGCTAGTATATGGTTATTGGATTGTTGAAGCAATGTTTGCCTTCCAGTTGAAAGAGTTTCATTCAAAATTCCGCTCATTAAATATTCTATTTGGAGCTTAAATAGCAGATACAATTAAAAACCGATGCCAGCTTTTTCCGCACTGTAAGAGCAATCTCCCTTGCCTAAAACAAAACGCAATAACAAATCTGTTATTCATGGAGAAAATATTCCATTAAAAATTACTGTGTTAACACATTTTTTCGGCTTTAAGAGATACTTCGCAGTTCAGTTCGTTAAAATTACTATGGATTATTCATAAACGTACACTAATGGTTCTTTTAATATCGACATAGCGCCATAACATAATTTTTAATGGAATATTTTCCTGTTTAAGTGCGAACAATGTGTTAAGTCAATAAATTTCGAAAAATGACGTTTTTCTTTCACCTGTTCACCTGAATATGAAAATTTTCGATATTATGTTGCCGTTGATTTCCGATGGTGGAATTTTTCGTGGCTCTTTTAATGAACTCAATCAACAGCTGTGTGGGTGATGTCGTAGGTTATAGAGGTTAAATTTCAAAGTTCAAGCAGAATAATATTGAACATCTCAATATTTGTCCCATCCCATGAACGCTAGGAGTCCGTTAGGCATTTTCGATGAGTTTAGAGATATTTTTGCAGAACCGAACTTGGATTTACGTAACTTGGTTGCCTAGTGAGATTTCTAATTAACTCGTTACTAGACGTTGCTACCAAATCTATCTCAATGCCAGTGTTGTTTGAGTAGAGATAGTGTCTAGCATACGCAAGTGAGAATTTAGGCTTTAAGGTGGTACAAACTCGAATGATAATATTCCTGGATACTTTTGAATGTGTTCCTTGAGGACATTCAAATTAAGAGGCCACCCAAATTGAGTGACTGGCAGTCAATTTTATGATACCTTAATATTATTAGTAATAGCGTATTTAGATAAATATATAATATCTTCGGGATTTTAAAATTTCGTCATTTTTTAATGAAACGACTTTATTTATTATATGTCATCACACATATATTCCACTAGGTGTCACAATAATATTTCATTTTGGCTTAATTGTACATAAATTAAAAAGTTTTACTTGGTCTAAGAGTACATTATTAATTGACAAATCGTTTTAGATATGTAATGGGGTGACACAGGTATATCATATTTAATTTCTATGTCATGGCGTCGATACTACATGTCATTATCATTGGACATCTGTGAAATTTAATTAAATCGTTTAAAGAAAAGGTGGCTGGACCGAATTTGATAAAATTTCCTTCAGACCATATTGACGTCAATATGTTTTGATTGGCACACTAATGAAGTCGCTATCGAAAGATTTCTGACAAGAAGGAAATGACTAAGTACGTACGCTATGAACTGGGAAGTTAACATGAAGAAGACCTAAGTCCGCCCCTTGAAGTCCATCTGACCAACTTTCCAGTATGATGAATAATAATTTATTTTGGTTGTAAAATCGTAGACATTAGCATTGTATGACATAGACGTGCTATTATTTGCGGACTAAATTTCATTTGAAACTAAGCAAGACATTTAGGCTGTTGGATCTCTTCAGAGAAAAACTTAATATCTCGGGGTTATCAAAGTATCTGGGGGTTTTCCTAGATTCAATATTAACCTGGAATGATGTGTTAAGGAAAAAATCCAGAGAGCCAACAGGGCCTTCCAGTAATGTTGGAGAGTATGTGGACGGAGGAGGCGATGAGACCCATTATCTTGTATATCGCAATGATTTGATTGACAAGGGGATTCAAAATCACTGCAAGAAGGCAACTAAGAAGAATTCAGAAGCTGGCATGTATGGGTATTACATATGGTTCGTATAAGGTTCGCCAAATATGGCTATAAGAAGTAGGGACGAAAAGGGACCCGAATAAAGTTTTGTTTATATGATTCAGCCAAAGCCCAGCGGACAATCCTATGATACATTACCATGGCTTTCGCCGGAGGGGTGAGCTAGACGACAAACCAGAGACGAAGTGGCGTGGTGATCGTGCCACTTAACTAATTAACCCAACTCCGTCCCTCGATCTTGGTTACCTTCTAATTAAAACTGTGTACAGAATACGTTTTATCATTTGTACAATGATAAAAAAAACGTTGTTCTTAGGATGTTGCTGGGGAGGAATAAAAATTACCTTGGAACTCCCATATATCAGCTCATGGACCCTCCATATTTAGGACAACTCTTGAAATTTATCTTTGGGACAACTCTTCAAATTTTATCTCTTAATTTAGACCAGAGTGGCACATTGTTATACCACAGTTGAGGCTTTGCACTTAACCCTATTAACTCCTAAAAAGAGAATAAGGAGCTGACTGGGAGCTCCTAAAGAGACGAGCTAGAACTATGTCAAGAGCAGAAACTATTTCTCGGGGAACCCAGAAATATTGTTGACTATAGCTTGAGGCAACAGGTAACATAAAGTAGAACCTAATTCGGGAACTCTTTGAAAAAGGGGGAGTTTAAAGACCAGATTCTGCAGTTGGCTAGAGGCGGACAGTTGCAGAGAAAGTGGTACTTTCAAGCACTTAGCCATGTCGTTCACAGTACTTTCAGGCACTTAGCCATGTCGTTCACAGTTGAGTGGAATAATATGACAGTGTTGGAGGTCGTATACTAGGGCTTCAAGGCATAGAGACAAGACCGATACTTTGGAGACGGAGTTGGATCAATACGTTGAGCGGCAAGACCAACATGCCATGGGTCCCGGGTTCGAGACCAGATGACCCCGTGAGCTTTTATTAAGAAATTAAAATAATCCACTCCGTCTCTGGACTATTGTCTAGCTCGCAGCAATGCAAAAACAAAACTCAAGTTTCCTCACTTCCGTTACCCTAATTCCCTCCCGGCCAAAACCATGCTAACGCATCAAAGGGTTGTCCCCTAGCATTTGGCCACATCGTATAAAAAAAAAAAATATCTTGGCCTTGGTCTCGTCAAGGTGAAGACGATCTTTCTCTCGTCGCAATCTCGGCGGGAGAAATGCCCGTCTCGGTCCGATTTTGCTCTCGTTAAGATAAAAAAAGGAATTTTGGTGGGATAACGTGGAGCAAGGACAAGTAATATATCTATGTATATATGCATTTTTTTCCTTACTTCCCTCGCCAAAACGAGGTAGCAAAGGCACTTCTTTGCTATTGGGAATAAAGCGCGAATATCTGAAGAAGCAAATAATGTAGAAAAGCAGTATATGCCCCATAAATTACACAATTGAAATTTTTCGGAGAGACGTAGGGACGAAAAGGGACCCGAATAAAGTTTTGTTTATATGATTCAGCCAAAGCCCAGCGGACAATCCTATGATACATTACCATGGCTTTCGCCGGAGGGGTGAGCTAGACGACAAACCAGAGACGAAGTGGCGTGGTGATCGTGCCACTTAACTAATTAACCCAACTCCGTCCCTCGATCTTGGTTACCTTCTAATTAAAACTGTGTACAGAATACGTTTTATCATTTGTACAATGATAAAAAAAACGTTGTTCTTAGGATGTTGCTGGGGAGGAATAAAAATTACCTTGGAACTCCCATATATCAGCTCATGGACCCTCCATATTTAGGACAACTCTTGAAATTTATCTTTGGGACAACTCTTCAAATTTTATCTCTTAATTTAGACCAGAGTGGCACATTGTTATACCACAGTTGAGGCTTTGCACTTAACCCTATTAACTCCTAAAAAGAGAATAAGGAGCTGACTGGGAGCTCCTAAAGAGACGAGCTAGAACTATGTCAAGAGCAGAAACTATTTCTCGGGGAACCCAGAAATATTGTTGACTATAGCTTGAGGCAACAGGTAACATAAAGTAGAACCTAATTCGGGAACTCTTTGAAAAAGGGGGAGTTTAAAGACCAGATTCTGCAGTTGGCTAGAGGCGGACAGTTGCAGAGAAAGTGGTACTTTCAAGCACTTAGCCATGTCGTTCACAGTACTTTCAGGCACTTAGCCATGTCGTTCACAGTTGAGTGGAATAATATGACAGTGTTGGAGGTCGTATACTAGGGCTTCAAGGCATAGAGACAAGACCGATACTTTGGAGACGGAGTTGGATCAATACGTTGAGCGGCAAGACCAACATGCCATGGGTCCCGGGTTCGAGACCAGATGACCCCGTGAGCTTTTATTAAGAAATTAAAATAATCCACTCCGTCTCTGGACTATTGTCTAGCTCGCAGCAATGCAAAAACAAAACTCAAGTTTCCTCACTTCCGTTACCCTAATTCCCTCCCGGCCAAAACCATGCTAACGCATCAAAGGGTTGTCCCCTAGCATTTGGCCACATCGTATAAAAAAAAAAAATATCTTGGCCTTGGTCTCGTCAAGGTGAAGACGATCTTTCTCTCGTCGCAATCTCGGCGGGAGAAATGCCCGTCTCGGTCCGATTTTGCTCTCGTTAAGATAAAAAAAGGAATTTTGGTGGGATAACGTGGAGCAAGGACAAGTAATATATCTATGTATATATGCATTTTTTTCCTTACTTCCCTCGCCAAAACGAGGTAGCAAAGGCACTTCTTTGCTATTGGGAATAAAGCGCGAATATCTGAAGAAGCAAATAATGTAGAAAAGCAGTATATGCCCCATAAATTACACAATTGAAATTTTTCGGAGAGACATAAAAGCTGAAACAACTAAAAAAATTGTCCACAATAAAATAATAACAACTAATATCTGGTCACCTCAATCTCGCTCTCGGTATCGCACTGTTACTTATGATATTGGTCTCGCTGCCGGTCCCGGTATCGTGTCGAGACCGGCACCGGCAGCGAGAATTATCTCGAGTATCGTGCAGCCCTGTCGTATACACTCCCTTGAGAGATTTAATAGCAAGATACATATATCTTCCGTAGGCAGCGTTATGGTCTTCAGACGGTCTAAGGCTACCTTAATACGTAAGGGTTTCGCCAGAAGGCACTCCTCAGCCTGTTAAGAATGTTTCATATTTACAGCAATTTGCAGCGACTAACACAGAATAAATATTATAGTGAGATGCATTCGCAAATTATATTAATCTCTTCATTCAGTTTATATATGCTTTTAGTCAGTAAGCTAGCGCCTTATTTTGAATTCGCTATTACTTTAATATACTTTTACGAATTAAGGCATAGATTAATCATTCATTCGATATTGGTAACAAAGCCTCTCCTTTTGTATATTAGGCTTAGTGTTTATAGTATCTTAAATGAATTTTTTGTAGCTCTTAGGCATTGTTTTGTTGAGTTTACATTAGGTAAGTTGATGGTATATAGAATTTTTGATTTTCGTGATCGCTGCTTCTCTCTCTTGGTGTTGATGTTTTTTTTTTTTTTGTCTTATCATCAGTTAATTAATGTCTAATAATAGCGTCTTAGAGTCTAATAGATCGAACAACACTAATATTCTTCTAAATATCTTGTGTAAACAGGGCGATGGCTTGAGGATGTGCCATTTGAACGCACAGAGTTTGTACCCCAAGTTTGACGAATTTTGTGATTTATTTTCTTCTAGTCTGTTAGATGTTATATGTATTTCGGAGACGTGGTTGGGGCCACATATTTGCGATGAGCTTATCATTTTACAAAATTTTAAATTATTTCGCAACGATCATATAGGCCGATTGGGAGGAGGTGTGTGTATTTATGTGAGAAGTTCTTTTGCAGTTCGTCTAGTTGCTAAATCTGACCCTGGTCAAGACATCGAGTACCTGTTCTTAGAGTATTTGGTTGATTCTGGAAAATTTCTTGTTGGTACCGTTTACAAACCCCCGCACATTACAGATATATCCACCTTAGAACTAATTATGTCTCAAATATGTCATTTGTACCAACATGTAATCATTGCTGGAGACTTCAATGTAGATTTATTGAAGCATACTTCTGCCTCAAGCAATTTTACCGACATGGTGAGTAGTTTTGGTCTCTCTTTTGTAAATTCGTCCCCAACACACTTTACTTCGACAGCCTCAACTCTTTTAGATTTATTTATTGTTGATAATCCCGAATTAATTGGTTTCTTTAATCAAATAGCATTGCCATGTTTTTCTAAACACGATTTAATCTTTTTTATATGCAATATAACATCAAATTCTCAATGTGACCAAATATTTTCTTATCGTGATTATAAAAATATAAATTATGAGGGATTACTTGCAGAGGCTTCACAATTGGATTGGATGCAAATTTATTTTACAGCATTAGTTGATGACCAGCTTAAGATCCTGACAGACCGTATTATGTACCTGTTTAATAAATACGTTGCTGTCAGAACTAGGCGCATTATTTGTCCCAATTGTCCTTGGTTTACCGCAAATATAAGGAAATTAATTATCTTGCGCGACTCCGCATACCGTCGATGGAAACGTTACCGTACGTCTGAATGTTGGAATAATTTCCGAATTCTACGTAACAAAGTGTGTGCAGAAATTTCTAAGGCCAAGTCAAATTTCTACATTTCTAAATTCGACATAAATCTTCCCACTAAGAAACTTTGGAGGAACTTAAAGTCCATCGGTGTGGGCCAGACCAGAAACCTCAATTGCTCAGCTGACCCGGATGACTTGAATCGACAGTTTACTTCTAATGCGTCTAAGAATACAGCAAATTTTGATGCCACTCTTCTAGAGATGATTAGGTCCAGGAATATCAGTGACGGATTTTCGTTCATTAATTTTAATGAAATGGACGTAATTTTAGCTCTAAAATCTGTTAAATCTAATGCTGTCGGAATCGATGAGATGCACCCCAAATTTATCAATGCTCTCTTGCCCATTTTACTTCCATATATTACTCATTTATTTAACACTATCCTTATCACCTGCTCTTTCCCAACTGTTTGGAAACTTTCTAAAGTTATTCCAATTCCTAAACCTTCCACTAGTTCCGCTGAATACCGCCCTATATCCATTCTCCCTTTCCTTTCTAAAGTTTTTGAAAAGTTGCTGCATAAGCAAATCCTTAATTATCTTGACAAGAACAATCTCTTATCACCATGTCAGTCTGGTTTTAGGCCCAATCATAGTTGTACTACAGCTTTAGCGAAAATTTGCGATGCGATTGATGGCGATCAGGTTACATTACTGGTTCTTCTTGATTTCTCAAAAGCATTTGACACAATTAATCACCAGCTCTTACTTCACAAACTTGTTCAATATTTTGATCTGCATGTAAGCTAATATGGTCCTATCTCACCTCTCTTCAACAGAAGGTTTTTTGTGACAATAAATCATCTGGCTTTCTAGATGTCAATAGTGGAGTACCCCAAGGATCTATTCTTGGTCCTTTGTTATTCTCAATTTTTATTAATGACCTCCCTGTTGTCCTACGAGACTGTACATTTCACATATATGCTGATGATACACAACTGTATATATCAAGACCACTGGGATTAATCGAAGATGCCGTTTGTCGATTGAATGACGACCTAGAACGTTTATCCATTTGGGCAGAAAATAACGCATTAATTCTAAATCCTTGTAAATCAAATGCCATTATTATACATAGGAGTCCTATTGATATTTTTTCCTGTCCCTCTGTCAAAATTAATGGTGCTACGGTATCATATAGTAACACTGTTAGAAATCTTGGCGTTATTTTTAACAGAACGTTAACCTGGTCTGATCAGGTTAATAATGTCATTGGTAGAGTATATGGTACTTTGCGACGACTATCTATGACTGCCCATTTCACACCACAGCAGACACGTATTATGTTAGTAAAATTATTAATAGTACCAATCATGACTTATTGCTGTGAACTATTCTGTAAGGTGGATTATCAATCATCACGTAAGCTTAACGTCGCTTTCAAATCTGCTGTCCGTTATGTGTATGGCCTAAGGCGCTTCAATCATATCTCTCCTTATACCAAAACTATTATCGGATGCAGCCTCGATGATTATCTGAATTATCGTACTATTTTATTTCTCCATAGAATTATCACGACTAAGAAGCCAAATTATCTTTTTATTAAGTTAAATTGTGTGTCATTTTCCAGCCGCACCTTTTCATTGCCAACGCCCCATTACCGATTTCGAGTAACCGAACAACAATTTCTTGTTCGATCCGTTAGGCTGTGGAATGCTCTTCCACTTCAGATTAGAAGAAGCAGCGATAGACCCAATTTCCCTAATATTCTATTTGATTATTTTTGTACTAATTAGTTTTTAACTTGTTTTAAATTTTGCTCCATTTCTTAATAGATCAATTAATTGTTCATAACTTTAACACAGAGGTTTTGTTATGTTCTAGTTTGATTTTATTTCCTCGATTTCGGTGAATTTTGTTCGTTCGTTTAGCTTTAGCTCAAGGTTTTGCTTCGGAATTTTTTCAAAAATTTTAGTATTTTCTTTTTCACCGATTTTTTATTCTTTTTTGCTTTCAAGATTTAGAAACGTTTTAACGGTCTTCCTAGAAATAAAGAGTTTAAAAGTTCGACGCGTATATTTTTTTATGTCTGACATAACAGAACTTTGTAACGCGTTGACCGATTTCGATAATTCTTTTTTTTTTGTTGGGTAGAGTAGGTTCACTATGTCTCAAAAAATTTTGTTGGGGTGGGGGTGGGGGAATGGTTCTCTTTTTTGTTTTTGGTGTAGAGAGTATGATCCCCCGTTGTTTATAGGAGAAAAAATGGCTTAGGATGGGTGAGGGGTAGTCTAACTGAGGAGTAATTTTTCAAAAGGGCTAATTTCAACTTATAACCTTGAACTAACCTAAGAATGCTATGGCTGTTATCATGCTAAAATGTATACTCTAGTTGAAAATTTATTACAAAGAAGAGATATTTCGAAGGGAAACTCGTAATTAAAAATCGTAGTTTCATACAAAACGAAACATTTCCATTTAATTTTTGTGTCATGGTTAGACATTTTTAGAGTTTGATACAAAAGGTCGTATTTCCTATAGTTGCTAAAGAAACCTTTATTATTGTTTATATGCCCCAGGCTATACAAATAAAAATCGACTTCGACTGACAAATGAGAGGCGTGCCGATAAAGGGATTTCCCCGTAGATTCCTCATGAGGGCCCTACAAAAAAGAAAAATTTGCGATACTGAAGTGAGGTATGCCTTGTGAGTTTGTCATAAGGGCCTTATGAGGCAAACCTTACACGTATGTGAGCAGCCATAATAGTACTTCAAAATTGGAGATGGACTTGAATCAATTCGTTGAACGGCACGACCACCATGACATTGGTTCCGGGTTCGAGACCAGGTCTCTCCGTGAGCTTTTATTAAGAAATTAAAATAACCCCCCCCCCCCCCGTCTCTGGGCTGTTGTCTAGTTCGCGGCAATGCAAAAACAAGACTAGGCTTTGGCCAAACTTCAATGTTTTCCTTTTTTTATTAACAGTTTTTTTAATACATTTCATAACTCCTTATATTTAAGTTTTTAACTATACTAATCTTAATCCTAATAAAATTATCTCAGTAGTAAAACATATTTTTAATTCGATTAAGTTTGCCGTTTTCGTATTAACAGTGTAATCCGGTTGATTCTCCTTACAACGTTTGAATCGTCCCACATGCCCACAGGCCCACATGCGGCATTCTTAATGATGCGTGAATGAGGCAAGGCGTTATATGCCCTTTGTGCACCTTATTTGGCAGCCTCATGGGGTCCACATGAGGCAGTGTGGGTAGCCTCATAGGAACTCTAGCTGCACACCCCCCCCCCCCCCCACAAATTCTAGTCGTGTTTGGTAGTTGTTTTGTTTGTTTCATTTGCACCGACTTCAAAATATATAAAATTAAAAATTATGTTATGGTTATTAGCGCTTTTTGTGAAGTCGGTTAAATTTTTTTTAAAAACTTTTTTTTACTTAATATTTTAAGAGTAACGTACCATGCAATTTTTTATGTTCTTTTCTCTCATTAACCACTGTGTCTTTTTTGTTTTAATACTTGTACAATTTTTAGGGTAGCTAGAGGATTTCCACTTTTTAATGACTGTGCCAAATAATGCGACATTATACATAAAAAGACAACGGCGTATTTGTTCGGGAGTGTCTATCCTCTTTAAACTTGCGCATATTTAAGAAATGTATGAAATTTAAACGTAATGGTAAATTATAATCTGTTTTTTCAATAAATGGGTACATCTACGTTCGACGCACCCAAAGCAAGAAGGAAAAACCGGCTAAAATCTCTTCGATTGATCAGCTAATCAACTAAACTGCTAACCTGCGCTTTTACTTAACACTGGATACTTGCTTATTATATCAGAGTCAAATTTCTATGAATTATATATGTTCCTTATGAATTTTAAACTTTTCTTAATTTTTCGCAATTTATTTCGTTTCTTTATTATTTCTTTCTATTCTTTCCTTTTAGTTCTATACGTTTATCTTAAATTTAGTTATATTATGTCTGTAAAGATCTTGCATGTAAATTACGTCTCTAACTTTAGAAAAGTCTTTAGAATTTCTTCTTTGCTTGGAATTTTCATGAGGCATATTTATTGTTTTGGCGGGTCTTAATGAATCTGACACTGTGGATGGAGTTGGTGCGATAAAAAACTTTGCTTTATCCAGAAGTCGTGAGCTATGTATCTGTCATCTGAATGCTCGTAGCTTGGTATCACGCTTTGATGAATTTGAAAACATATTTGCGGATAGTAACTTTGATCTGATTATGATTTCTGAATCCTGGTTGTGTGGCGATATTGGTAGTTATTGTGTTGGCTTACAAGATTACCAATTAATTCGTAATGACCGCCAATATGCTCGTGGTGGGGGTGTTGCAGTGTATGGTCGGATGGGATTTAAGTGTAAAATATTGTGCTTTTCTGACAATGAAAACCCAGGTCCGGAATACCTCTTCATTGAAGGTTCTATCTCGGGACATAAAATCTTTATAGGTTGTGTGTACAAACAACCTAGAATTACTGACATAGATCCTCTGTATGATGTATTGTCATCAACCTGTTGGAAAATAATGCTGTAGTCATTGATTTTCTTTCGCACCTGAATAATATTGGGCTACATGTTGTGAACTCGGAACCAACACGATATTCCTACGATAGAGCAAGTCTAATCGATTTAATTATTGTTAATAATAAAGAAATGGTCTCATCAGTTACTGAAGTGGCTCTGCCTGGAATTAGTGACCATCATGCTGTTTTAGCTTTATTAAGAATTGTACCCTCTGCTAAGCTCTGCCGGAAGATCATTAAATTTCGGGATTACAAAAGAGTAAACACAGATAATTTAATTGATACATTGCTTCAGGTAAATTGGGATTATATTTTTCACACTATAAGTGTAAATGATCAAGTCAATTTTTTCAATGGATCTGTCTCTAGAATATATAATGAACATGTTCCTGAAGTATCATTTACAGCTAGTAAACACTCACCTTGGTTCAATCGTTTGGTCAGGGATTTGATAACTGAAGGAGATTTCGCCTACCATCTTTGGAAAAAATACAGGACGAACGAGTTATACTCTAACTATAAAAGGCTCCGCAATAAAACTACAGCAGAAATTCGGAAAGCCAAAATTTATTACTACCAGGGAAGATTTGATCCATCTTTTCCATCCAGGATCATCTGGAGAAATATCAGAGACGCTGGAATGGTCCAAAAAAGCAAAACGTTGATGATATTGACGTTAATGAACTAAATACCTATTTTGTCAATAGTATCCCAAACTATCCCCCAGGAGATCAAAGTATCAATTAATGAAATAATTTTTGCTTTTAAATCACTTAAGTCTAATGCTACTGGGTTTGACGGTATCGATCTGCGCTTTTTGAAATTAATTCTCCCCTTCATAATTAAGCCAATTCAACATATCTTTAACTCGGCTATCACCACTTCTTCATTTCCTTCGATTTGGAAAATTGCTATGATTCATACTATTAAGAAGAGTGATAAAGTTAGGGGGCCATAGGACTTTAGGCTGGAATGTTTGCTCTTTGATCAAATTAAATCATATCTTGATCGTAATGATTTGTTTTCCAGACTTCAGAATGGATTCAGGTCGAAGCATAGTACTGTCACAACTCTTCTATATCTTATTGAGAGTATTAGGTGTAACATTGAGTTGGGTCAGCCTACTATCTTATGTTTACTAGATTTTTCAAAAGCATTTGACTCTGTTGATTACACTATTCAAATTACAAATTAGAAGCGCAATTTAACTTCTCCAGTTCTGCTGCTACATTTTTGCACTCATACCTTACTGAGCGAAGTCAGGTAACGGTCGCTGGCTCTAACTGTTCTAGGATGCTAGGAGTACACTCAGGAGTTCCTCAAGGATCAATCCTTGGTCCCATATTATTTATTATGTATATTAATGATCTTGTGACAATTCCCAAATATTGTACTGTATTGCTCTATGCAGATGACGTGCAAGTGTTCCACTCCTCTCCTTTAAATGATATACCATCCTGTATAGCTGATTTTAACGAGGATTTAAAGCGAATCAGCTCTTGGGCTCTTAGCAATAAGCTATCACTAAATCCAGTCAAGACCCAGAGCATTGTTTTGCATAATCGAACGATTGATTTATTTTCTACGATCCCCCACTGTATCTGAATAACATGCGTATCAACTATTTGGAAACTGTAAGAAGTTTGGGCATGACTATTGACGCTAAGCTTACTTGGCATCAGTATATTGACGCCCAGGTTTCAAGAGTTTATCGAGGGTTACGAAGTCTATGGCGCCATGCTGACTGCACACCGCGACACCTTCGTTTAAGGTTAGTTAAAGCTCTGCTTATTCCTATATTAACTTATGGATATGTTGTTTTTTGTATGGTAGATTCCCGGAGTCGCAGAAAGCTGAACGTTGCGTTTAATTCTTGCTCTAGGTACATCTTTGGTCTGAGTAGGTATGATCATATTTCGGAAATTTCCAGGCAAATCTTTGGATGCTCATTCGATGATTACCTCAGATATCGGCTATGCGTCATGATGTTTAAAATTATAAATGATCTGACTCCTGGTTATCTGAAGGACAGTACTATGTATTTGTCCTCACGCCGTACACGGTATCTTTTGGTACCAAGGTTTCGCACATTACTCGGTTCACGCACTTTCTTTATTCATGGTGTCAGAATTTGAAATTCACTTCCTTTGGGTGTCCGCGCCCTTCGGTGCCACGGAAGTTTCAAGTTAAAGACTTTATTATATTTCTGCTCTTCACATAGATAGTCTCCTTCTCTTATATGCATGCAAGATCTGCTTTTTCCTTTCTTTCTTTTTTGTTTTTTTGACCTTAATTTTCTTTCTAGTTTATTCTCTTAAGTCAATTTCTATACGATGATTCTCTTTTTCGTTAATATGTTTTAATCTTACTTTCATCAGCTTTCATTAATGCTTAGTTTGCTTTGTTACTTTTTTTGATTTTAATTGTTTCCAGTAGAATTTTCTTTAGAGATTGCGCATGTAAAAGAGCTTTGTAGCTCAAATGTCTTTTTTTAATAAAGTATTATTAGTATTAGTGATAATGGTTTACTTTATCGGTGAATTTCTTGGATTTTTATAAATGTTCCTAACTATTATAAAATAATATTTTATTTTAACGTCCGCTTTAGGCAGTTAGTCATTAGTTACAAAAGATAAGATTATATTAAAAGGAGATATACTATAAAATATAGCTACTAATTTGACAGAAACAAAGTCGTAAACCTATTGATATAAAATCACAAGGAAGAGTTTGATTTAATTAGCAGCAATAACAAATCAAAGTAGTACACATTTCATTCATTTTCAGATTGAATTATTCAATACCATCGAGATAAGAGACAAAAATCAAGTGACTTTCGCATGATTGATGATTTTCAGGTAATTCTCAAGATAATGACCGGAAATTGTAGCAGTTCATGCTGGAAAGTGTACATAAAATGATAGAGTGACATCTCATGCTGTGTAGAGTTATCGATTGTATCGTATCGTAATGGAACCTTAGAATGGCATAGGTATGTTTGACGTATACCTATATTGAGTAGAGCTTGTCATGTTTGCTCAGCCATAATAGCGCACGGAAGTTGACCTAACACTATAGAAGCCATATGTGACATCAATACTCAATGGGAAGTACTTTTGATGAGGTTCGTATAACGTCTTCGTCACAGATCGAAAGTAGATTCTCTTGTTCTGCTGTACCAAGTCAATTCGAACAATAACATGAAAATAGAGAGGAAGAAAGGGAACACTTTTTCCTTTCCGGTAGAGCATTTTTTCGAATTGCTTTCATGCTTGAGAAGTTAATCGAACATCAATCACTTTCCTAAAATGTACGACTGCATAAAAAAAAACAATCTATAAAACTGAAAGAACCATCTAGAAAAGTAATTAGTTAAATAATAGTGTTTATTTTGCACTAACCTTAGCAATAAATTTAAGTAAGTACTGCAACAAAATACATTTCCTTACTTTGATCTCTGGTATATTTTCCTGCCTTCCTTTAGAAATTGTTAAACTTTTTAACAACAAAATAATAAAAAAAAGCTCTTAAAGGCTCTAGTTTTGAAAAAGGGGAATTCCTTTACCTTTTCCAATGAATAAAGCTTGATATTTGCAAACGAGATTTTTCATTCTATTTCAATTATTATATATACCACGTCAGCCATGCTGGAAACCTATTACATACGATGACGCTTTTTTCTCAACATTTTCTCCATCGTCTATTCTGAACCATTATGAAGTTTCTGGGTGCCTAGTTTCCTCATTCAATTCATCACAATAGCGCTGTAACCTTTCCACGCAGAACTTAAGGCCTTGATAGACAGCTAAGAAGTTTTCAGATTTTTCATCATGGCAAAACCAATTCAGCCTGCTGGCATCTTTAAGTAACAATAGGCTCGTATTGTAGATGTTGATGAGGGTGCCACCGCAATTTCATTAAGCCTCTCTGATTGGAAAATAATTGAACAAGAAAAAAATTAATTTACTCATGATAGAAAATTTTGCACTTTAGCATTACAACCACCTTTCTGTATTTTGAGAACCTAATTTTAAAGAGATTAAATTAAGGTCGCCTCATATTTTTTATCGTAACAGAACAAGTTGGTCAGGTCTAAAACTGGAAGGAAAATTAACTTTCAATAAAACAAACTGATATAGTAAAGTTAGGCCTCCATTTCCTTCTAACAAATTTGTTTTAGAGTATTCGTTAGTATGAGAACAATAAGCTTTATAGCTTTTTACCTTTTGACGAAATAGGATTACACCCAACTCTTTTTTACACGATATTGAGCTAACATAAAGAAGTTTTTAAAGCATAGACTCGTGAAATATCTAGATAAGAACAACATCCTAGCAAAAAACCAATACGATTTTAAGGAGAATACACATAGATACATGCTTTGTTTGATGTAACATCTTGCGTTAACTCTAGTATGGACGAAAACGAAAGAGTCCTCTTAACCATGAAATATTAATTGAGGAACTGGATGAAATGGGTACAAAGGATAAAAAGCTGTCACTATTCCGTTCCTACTTACAGGGATAAACATAAGTGGATATAGTGGGAGATGTCGTACTAGGTGGTTTTCCCCAAGGAACAGTACTTGTCCCACTACTTTTCCTCATTTATGTGAATAACCTAATTTTTCGCGGTGGCCATATTTTTGCATTTGCAGATAATACTGTCCTAATTTTCAAAAGTGGAATCTGTCATTCTACGATAGATTTGGCTAACACTTGACTTGATATAATCAATAGGTGGTTAACCAGACACAAGCTAGTCCTTAACCTGGGAAAAACAAATTTATATTTGGTAATAAACCGATCCAAAGTGGGCCAAACGCCGAAAAGCTGGCCATAATTGGAAAAATGAACTTTTTTTTTCAACGGCACATTTAATATGGTTTTTTGTAAAGAAAGTATTTCTGTACAAAATTCCAGAAGGGCCAAATGTCAAAGGTATCCTTTCCAAATACCTACGTGAGATGTGTTAGAACGTGAAAATTTACGCGCGGTTCAATTTTAGTGCTCAAATCCCGTGTTTGTGGTATGAAAAAATTTACTAAAGGTATGTATGATAATTTTTGAATAAGAGTTGTTAAATTTTATTGTGTTAAATATGTTTTTAGCTATCTCAAAGTCTTCTTGCCGGAATTGTGGAATGTAATTAACATTCAGGCGTATCGATTAAAAATGCTGGCAAAGGTTACCTCGATTTGCCGCCCTCGTTACAATACATAATTAGCGTGACCACTCTCATATATTGACTGGGACACTTTGCGCAGATTCAAATTTGTATACCGTGGAGTATACCGAAAAGGAGCTAGTGTAGAGTGGTCTAAACCCTTTTTAGTTTTAACTCTGTTTGTGCATGGGTTTGTGACAACTATATTGTTTTCTCCATACCTTTCGAGTCTTAATGTCGCATATTACTGGCAATTAATATCTGAAAATACATAACGGGTGAACTATAAAATATATGTTTTTTTGGTCTCATATATAATAGGCTGAGAGTAAAAATGACCTATCTATAAGATCCGAGCAAAAGTGTCTTAGAAAATTTTCCGCTCAAAAAAAAATTCGTGAGATTCCAGGTAAAGACCGAACAGAGAAAATCTCTGGGCAAACCCGGCTTAACTACTTCACTGCATTGACTTTCTAATACCTTTTGTAGTTAAGGGGTTATATACAAAGTTGAGGGGAAAAAGTGAGCTAAGTTGGTGATTTTTTTAAGGGTTTTATGCAAATTTTATTAGAAAAAGCGAAAGACAATTTGTTGGAAGTACTATCGAAGAAAAAAAAAACAAGTTGAATTATAAAAAAAATATTAAAAATTGTCGAAGTTATGGCCCCTCCCCCGAAGCGCGTTTTTTTGCAGAGGCTTGCGGTGAACACTCTTCAAGGCGAACCGCTTAACTGAAATCAAAAGAGTAAAAAAGTTATTGAAGAAAAATGTATTCTGATGTACTTGAACGGTTTTTTCCCCAATAAAAAAGCCATGTTGACAAAAAAATCGATTTTTGAGGTGTTCAAAATTCTAAACAAAAATTCATTGCAAACAATCGAAAATTTTTAGAAAAAGGAACCGTTCAAGTACACGAGATTGTAAGTATGAACAATTTAAAAAAAAAATTATGAAAATCGGTTGAAAATTTTTTGAGATATCACATTCACCGCAACGGTATTTTTCAAAAAACTCTATTCCGAGATCATCGCGTTTAAAGATTTTGGACGCCGCTCGCCAAGTGCTTATGGATGGAACTAGCGCGCTGCGAACGGCTGTCATTTGAAATCTAGTGCTCCGATCTGGATGAAATTTCACACAGATATTTCCGAAAGTATGTACTCTCAGAATATGCAATCAACAAATTTTTGATTTTTTGAGCCCTAACTTTGTATATAACTCCTTAAGTATTTTTTCCCCGAGTTTTTCACTGATTCATTCTTGCCAGAATCTCACGGGGTTCATTTTTGCGTGGAACATTTTCTAAGCGACTTTTGCTCGGACCTTGTAGACAGTTAATTTTTACTGTCAGCCTCTCATATGCTCAAGCTAATTTCATATCTTCTTCAAATTTTCACCATTTTTTACATATATATCCGCCATTTTATTTTTTGTTTTTGTTTTTGTATTATTTGATTCCATTTTTGTTTATATTTCGGGGTCGACGACCTGAAAACGCTTTGAAACTACATACATTTCGTCGAATTTTCACAGTTTTTGTTTTAATTTAATATTTGACTCTATTTTCATAATTAGCGACCCCGAAAATAATAGTAAAAAATTTTTCATTTAAATTGGACGACTCGTTCATATTTTGGCCAGCTTTTTCGGCATTTGGACTACTGTGCGATCTGCAGAATCGTAAATCCTAGTATGTAGAACCACACTAAAATGTGCATCTGAAACTAATTACCTGGGTGTAATAGTAAACATTAAGCTTAAGTGTGATAGTTATGTTCTAAATATTTGAAAAAGAAGGACGGCGAAGTATAAAAAATTATGCTACGAAGTATTATTGACCTTTCTATAATGGGAACAATTCTATACCTTAATTCAATCGGTTATCTAATGCGGAATTTGAGCTTGGGGGTCTACATATACACATATTATTAAACTTTAAGTTAAACTACAAAATAAAATTAGTATTTTTAATTAAATCGATTATCGTTAAAGAACAATAATGTTCTACCGTTTTGCGGAAATTGATTTCAATTAGAGGATTTTTAGGAAATTTCATGCTCTTTAAGGAAAACCTAGTTCACAGCCTCCACTCTGCCTAAAACAAAGTTTTATCGTTGTGGCGTGGACAATTTTTTCTTTAATTTTGTTCGTTTTTATGCGCTTTTTCAAAATTTCGGGAATCTTTTCTAAGCCGAACAACACGAATTGTGAAACAGTTTACCATCTTCTGTTTTTCCCTCGTCGTATTATCTTGAAACGTTCAAACGAGACGTATATTGACACCGTCCTTACTAAACTCTTTAACCCATTTCTTCTACCCTTAATTCATTTCCTGCCTTCCTTTCATACCCTCTTTCTTTTCCTTTCAAAATTTTTCAGTGAATAGAAGATGTTTTTCTAAGTATAAGTAGTAACAGTAGAACAGTATTCATGATCTTCGTAAAAGCAAGTAAAAGAGATTTGGAGTTTACTTTGAAGCAATGCATAACTCTTTCTCTCTAGCTCCCAAAAAGTTTACATTTACTTACCTTTGTTACATTGAATGCACAGTACCGCAAGGTCACCCTACAAATCTTTTTTATAGGGTGGGTTGATGTCTTCGGAAGGGCAGGAAGCACACCAAGAGGACCGTGCGCAGGATTTGTTCCTGGGAGGAGGGGGTATCTAATTTTATAAGAAAAAGAGCTATACAAAGAAAACTATCAACAAATGGATGTACATAAAATATTATATATTATGCAATTAAAAAATATGGTCATATACATTTAGGTAATTTTTTTAGTATTTCAGTCCAATTTTTCCTAATCAAGAAGTACAGAAAATTTTAAGAGCCCCTCCATGCGCACGGGCCTGCTCACCAATATAATATTCCACTTTTCCACTTTTATGGATACATTGTTGCTTCCATATAAAGCTTACCATATAGATAGTATCCGCAGGTGGCGGTAACGTCCTCTGCGATGCCATGGGGGACGAGTTGACGGAAGTATGTTTTCTTCTGTACAGTTCTTTCACAAGTGGAGATAAGGTCCCTTTCGACACCGATAATAGACTGGCTGTAGAAATTATTTAGTTTCTTCGGTAAAGTTGTTCCACAGGTGGAGGTAGTACTCAACGCGAGTTTGATAATAAACTGTAACTGTGTAAACCAGTTTCTTCAGTAAAGTTGTTCCGCAGGTGATGGTAATGCGAGGCTGATGCAGGTCTGTTTGTAGAAAGTTTGTAGTTTTTGCAGTAAAGTTGTTCCGCAGGTGGAGGTTATATTCCCTGTGATGGTGATAATAGTCCGGTTGTAGAAACTGTGTAGTTTCTTCAGTAAGGTGATCCGCAGGCGGAGGCAATATTCCCTTGAAGCTGATGGTAGTTCGTTGGAGAAACTATGTAGTTTCTTCAGTAAAGCTGTTCCGCACGGGAGGTATTGCCCTCTGGGGTATAGTCGATTAACCGGCTGTAGGTTTATATTCAATATATTTCAAGTCTGTCACTGTTGATGTTACTGATTCCGCTTCTTGTGTGGAAATAGTCTTGGCTCAGGTCTGGATTTATAGAAGTTGCACCCTATTCTCAGCAGGGTTCTAGCAAAATCGTACCGATGATTCGATTATTGATTTCGCCACGACACTCCACAGTAGGTTTAGCGAAATTTAATTGGAAGTTTTGTGGTTCGACCAGTTCGGGTAGTTTGTTTAGGGATAATCGTGTTTCCGTCCGGAAGAAATCTTACTATTTTCGGAGTTGTATCGGATGTATTCGGATGAGGAGTTGATCTGAAGAGATTTTGTTGTTTGTAAAAAATTATCGATAACAACCTGATAAGGTCCGTTTTAAGGTGGCTGTAGGTACTTATGTACTGCAACTCTTCTAATGAACACTTGAGAGAAGGTGTCCACATTTTTGAACTTGAAAAATTTAGAGAAAGCGTAATTTGTGCTAGAAATTGGCATCAAATCGGGCATTGTTTTTTTAACTGGCTAATAAATTAGACGGCATAAAGCTTGTCCATAAACTAATTCTGCTGCGGTTCCAAAGAATTCTTCGCTGGATACCGAACGTAGTCCGAACATAATAATTGAAAGAGATTTCAACCAATTAGTTTCTTTATTTGCCGTTAAGGCAGCTTTAAATGTACGATGCCAGTAGTTCTATTCCTTTTAAAACCTAATAATTTTGATAGTTCGTTGAATTAGTACAGATTGGAATTGAGTGTCTTGATCTCTGGTAATGGCTTCAGAAACACCAAATCTGGTTATCCAAACACTGACAAGTGCTTCTGCTATGATTGCAGCATTGATATTGGATAAAGGAATTGCTTCAGCTTAATGGGTATAACAATCGACAATCGTGAGACAATCTGTAATTCCGAAAGATTGGTAGAGACCGAATAGATCGATGTGGATTGTTGCCAATCTGTCCGATGTAGTTAGGAATGTTGATGAGCTGACGAGAAACTGATTTTTGATTTGAGTTCGGTATATTCCTGATATCGGCAGTGATTTGACCGATGATATCCAGGTATCGAAGTTGACGTGGAGAAGCCATTCTGGAGATTGATTGAATACGAAAATCAAAGGTTTATTATCTGTGTAAAGGTGGAAACGCGGTCTTCTAAAAGAGAAGGGAAATATTTAATGGATTTGTAAGCTTCGGGAAGTTCTCTATCGTAGGCACTATATTTACATTGTGCTTCATTTAATTTGCATGTTTAAGTTCCGAAAGGCTCCCAATCATTATTTTTACTGAATTTTGGCGCCTACGACAATATTTGGAGCGTCTACCCAAAGGTCCAGCTCTGTTGAAGGATTGGGAAAGCTAGAAGCGTCGTTTTGTAGTTTTTTCAGTTAAGCTTTTTCGCAGGTGGAGGTATCGTATTCTGCGGTAAAGGAGATGTAGTAGAAGTAGGCTGAAGGTTTCTAATAAATATTTCTAAAGTCGGTCGCTACTACCATCAGTTGATGATACAGGAAGAAACGTGTTTTGAAACTTTGGTTTTTAATATTTTTAAAATTATACAATTCTTTAAGACAACATGCAAATTTTCAATTTGAATTTCAATTGCCTGGACAAAGAATTCATTTAACTCCATTCTACAAGATAAAACAGTTTTTCTGACAATTGAAGAGCATTGTTTTGTCGACATAAATAATAATGCACCAGTTATTTCAGGAGGATACCAGCACTGTCCACCGAAATCAAAAATTCTTATCAAATCAGTAAACACCGATGTCTTGTCATTTACCTTGGAAATAATTCGAAGGTTTAGGAATATGGATGACCAAATGCAATAACGAAGTTGGATATCTCTTGCACAACAATTGCGCTCATCATTTTTTCAAGTTTTGCCGGGCTTTCACGCCTTTACAGGTTGTGATTTAACAGCAGCTTTTGTCCGTAAAGGAAAAGTAAAACTATACAATCTTCTCACCCAAAACGAAGAATATCAAAGTATTTTTCAACATCTCACGACTTCAGAAAGAAATAATACAAAAATTTATCAATATAATGTATAAAGTGGAAAATTGTTATGTTAGTTTCAGTAATATTCTTCAATGCTGGAAAACTTTATCGGAAAAAATTCTACGGACCATATTTTCAAATGCTACATTCTACGGAATCCTTTCAATTCTACGGACCATATTTCTGAATGCGATTGAAAAAACCTGTATTTTATATGACCCTATTGATTGTGGATGGCAAATTAATGAAGCAAAAAAAATTGAACCATTATGGTATATTGCCCAAATAGGTAAACTAAAATCGAAGAAATTATTAGTAGAAGTGCATTATGCATTTATTACTTCTTCTAGCTAGTGCTATGTTAAAGATTGCTTAGGCCTTCGCACACCAGCTCTTGCTTACCTGAAGGTTAACATCAGTGGCCGATCCAACATTTAACCAAGCGGTAGGTATTGGATTTTTACATGGAAACTTATTATTAAGACATTTTGTGTGTAAGGCTCGCGGCTAAATTGATGTTGTTGGTGCGGTTAGTGGTGGGAGGTGGGGGGAGGGGGGGTCGGAGTTGTGCATTCGTCCGTCCGTCCATTCGTCTTCGTCTGACTTCATGTTACAGCCCTCCCATTCTTAATTTATAAACCAATCAAGATGATAGTTGGTATACGGACAACCAAAAGAGATTTGACTCCTTTAGTCCTTTAAAACAACCTTTTTCTACCTCACCTGTAATATTAACCTAGGAGAACTAAAAAGCTTTCACATATATAGAATTACGAGTCGTATCACCCTATTACGTTTGTAATGTTTCAAAAATAAAACAGAATTTTTTTACTGGAGACCGGTTTCGAAATATGTTTCCTCTTCACGTCCAGATTTACGACTAAAGCTAAAATCACTTGATCCAGAGTTAGAACTTCAAAATTAAAGTAAGTATCAGTAAATACTTACTTATACATTGCAAAAATATAAAAAACAAAATTGATATGACTGAGTGTTTATGTCTATTTAATTATATACTTGTAAAGAGGATATGATATTGGTGCTGGCTCTTTATTCATTAGCGATTCTGTGGATTTGCTTATATATAGAGACTCCAGGCATCAAGTTTCCTATTATCAGCAACGGTTTTCAATTTTTTAAACCTTATAAGATCAATGGAGTGGTTAAATTTGATCATATGTTCAGCAACTGATGACTTCTCTGTTTGTTTATGATTTTTCGCACGAATGTATTCTTTGTGTCTATCGATTATACGTCTTTTGCTTTGACCTAAGTATTCAAAATTGCATTGCGAACAATATTCTTTGTATATGCCCGAATTATGGAGTGTTGATATTCTATCCTTAAAGTTACACAGTTTATTTTTTAAAGTACTATGTTCACTTTTGGCAATAATTTTTATTTTGTGTTTTTCAAATGCTTTTCTCAAGGAATTAGAAATTATTTTTGGAAAAAATAGTAAAATAATATATTTAAAATTTTCTTCAAACGGTTTTAATGTTGTAATTTGGCAAATATTTTTTTTGAGTGTATATTGATGATATTATCCACAAATTGTGTAGAAAATCCATTGTATATATTCTTTTCTATACATACATACATATATATTCTTTTTCCTCAATAAATTCTTTTGCTTTCAAAGGAATGTTAATTAACCTGTAGACCATACTATGAAAGGCCGACTTCTTCTGTGTCAGAGTGGAAGGAATCAATAGTTATATAGCGAACCGTATGGGTTGACTTACGATATATCGAAAATTTGAGATTATTATTGGTTTTCCTTTACATCAAAACATCAAGAAATGGTATCTTGTTATTTATTTCGTTTTGACTCAAGGGTAAACAAACATTTTTTCCTTAACAATTTAAATAAATACATAGAAATATAATGTCAAATTAGAATAAACATGAAATGAAATAGGGGTTTTTTCCGGAAGTACGTACGTATAAGTATGTCGATATTCACCTTGCAGGGCAGGGGATAATCGCCCTTTTGTAGCTCTGAAAAACCATATTCTTTGAAACATAATACGAAAATTTAATAATAATTCCAATTTACATTACAGCATACATGTCCATGTGGTCGGAGGATGTTGCTGCTAGAGGAGGGCAAGAAATGGCATCTTGTTTAAGGAAGCATTTTGAAAAAAACGTTTCTGAAAATATAAAACACATCATTCTATATTCAGATTCATGCGGAGGCCAAAACAGAAATATCAAAATAACTCTTTTATTGGAACACTGCTTAGCCAATATTTCCGTAGATTTAATCGAGGAAAAATTTTTCTTGTCTGGTCATAGTTATAATAGTTGTGCTAGGAACTTTGGCTTAATAGAGAAGGAGCGCAAACTACATGAGATTGTCAACACTCCAGAACACTGGATGGACATAATCTAGAAAACCAAGAAAAAGCAGCTTTGAAGTAGTGCAAATGAAATCCAATGATTTTTACTCATCCCAGAACTTGCGAAAGCTAATTGTCAATAGAAAACAAGCCGCAGACCACAATAAAGTGAACTGAATGAAAATCATCATCATCAAACTCTACCGAGAACAGCCTTTCAATATATTTATGACGTTTGATGACGAAGTGCTACACGATGTCAACATTGGCAAGAAGAAAATAACTGAAGAGTATTTTAAAGACACGGAGCTATCGCTTTTGTACCCCAATGGAAGAGCAGTAACCAGTCAGAAGTACAATGAATTGATGCAACTGATGCAATTCATTGATCCGAAATATAAGGTTTACTATCAGAAATTAAGAATACAAAATTCGTCGAAAGATTACGATTTTGCGAGCGGCGATAATGATGCAGAATAAAAGTGTAACCTGTTGTCAATTAATCATAATCGTTAACGGATGTACAGAGATTTTACTAATATACAGGAAACGGATAATTATGTTCGATGTTTTAAATTATGTTTCATATGGATATTGATAAATTTTTGAAGTTTATTAAAATATAATAACGAAAGTGTGTTATGAATTTTCTTTGGAAACCTCTACAAAATCTTTCTTTATTTTTTAGAGCGTCTTAAAAATGCTTTAATTTTTGCGCGGGCGAAAAAGTTGCCTTCTTGGCTATGAGAAAAAGTACAATTGAATAAAATAGCAATAACGAATAAAGCAATTATTGAAGAATGATAAAAAATCCATTTTCCTTTAAAGTCAAATTCTCATGAACGGTCAATCGAAAAGAGACCTTATGTAACGCTGATTTTCCGTGAGGCCTGACAGCATCACATGTAGTGGATGTAAACGTCATGTGCGGATCACATATGTGGCCCACACATATGTGATACATATTATGTCTATTAAAAAAAATTTTTTTAACACTCTTTTTCAGGAATTTATTTTGCAAAGCGGCTTCAAATAACTTAGCGCCGTCGAAAAAGAGTAGTCTTCTAATCGACGAAAAATGACTCAATTCTTATGAGCGGGGAAAAGCGACTCAACATTTTGTTGCGGGCAAAAACGACTTAAATAGTCAAGTCGTTTTTACCCGGAAATTTTCTACGATTGATTGATGATTGCGGTTGTAGTTTCGGGGTGGAGCAAACTATTGCGGAGAAACCATTTTTTTAATACAATCACTCATTCGCAACGTGTTTTTATGCGAAATTCAAACACCACACAACAATGACAATGTTAAATAGTGGTTATAAAAGTGCAAAAAATTAATTATAGCCATTACTATTTTTAAATAGTGTTGCTCACAGAATGGTTAAAATAGCAAAAAAAAAAAACACGTCACGAATTAGCGATTTTATTGCTCTTAAAAAGTTGCCCCATCATCAGTCGACAATCGTTGCTGTTACGAAGAAGAAGTCATAAGGCGCAAAGGTGCTCAAAGCGCCTTTTGTCGTAGCTTCAATAGACGCCGATATAATTGAAAAACAATTTTTGCACCTGTTCACCTCCCCCTCCGCACCCGCGGAACATTAGGAAGAATATATAAAAATGGGCATTCCTGACAATCACAGGGCCTGTCAATGCATATAAAAATCTCCCTGTCGTCGACTGTTGATTTATTGATGATGTTTCAAATATTTGTACTCAATACAATTGAACTTGAACCCCAACCCCCCCTCCCCCCTCCCCCCTTGTAGATACGCCACTGGTCAACATGGAAATTTCGTTACTAATTAGGCTATAGACAAGTAAGAGTTATGTATAAAGAAATATTAATGTTTTTTTATACTTATGTTGCAACAATAAAAAATCGATGCACTCGAATAGTCAATGTCGTCAGATAAGTATAAACTAGTGACCTAATTTGCTTTGTTTAATTTACGTCGTTTAGTTTTCAGGTAACGTCGTGGATTTAACAGGCCGGAAAGAACTTTTTGCATTGCTGCGAGCTAGACAACAACCCAGTGACGGAGTGGATTTTTTATTGTAGTGTATTTTATTATTTAAGGACACCATCCTTATTACTCGTTTAAACAATTTCATTAAAACCAAATCAACCGTAGCCAATTATTCATAATTTTTTTTAGTCATAGTTGCCATTGTAATGTTAACGAAGAGGTATGTATCCATTTTTCAGCACATTTATCTGCATACCTACTTACCTTTTAATTCCACATGATTCCAAACTGATGCTTTTAATATCCACTTTTGGAAGCTTGCGGTAGAAATAAATTCGAAAATAATCTGAGAATGGCGTCCTGACTTTGCAGGTGTTACTCCGTACCTGTAATTCTAGTCTACATCTTATTCCAAATGCATTTTCCGGAAAATATTCCTGAGCAGTTATTCTACTGACGAAAGAGTTAAGTTACACGGCAGGATATTAAAAGGGTCGAAATCTCCCTAAAAGCACTTAAAGCTGGGCAGAATCTGAGAAAATTTCCGGTTACCCCATATTTGCGTATTCGACCTAAAGAGGCTCTAATCGAGGAAATATTTCCATCCAATTTCTCTTGAGCAGTTAAGTTAGCATAACAGAACGGTTTTTACAGGATTGGTGGAAAAGTAGCACATACATTTTCCTACAAGTCAATTTGTATATGCACATGTAGAAAGATTTATGAGGAAATTTTTGCGGAATGAACGGTGGCAAAGGATAGGAGGAATGGAATTCCTTTAATGCTTTGAAAGTCAACACCGCAACTTTAAGTTGTCTTCTAAGGCGTTACTGCTTTCCTTATAAGTAAATTCCGCAAATTTAGGGCGCGTGCAAATACGTATGTTCCAAGAAAATTAAATCGTGCTAAATCGCTAAATCTTTTGATGAAGACACTTCAAGTACATTTCGACATTTTCGGCGTATTTAAAAATTCTGAAAATGAAGTATGTCATCAAAGAATTGACATTTCAATGTGAAACAAGTACGGCCACAATTTCTATGTATGGATGGATGTTTAAGAAGCACGTCCGGAAATTCGCACAATAAAACTGTACAACAATAAAGGCTCAAGGAACAAATTCCCTTCTCACATCACACATTTTCTTGGAAAACACTTTTGAAGGCATTCATTCACAAAAGACTGATATTGGAATCCTGCTGTGTTCTATATGTTTTCACATGGTTTTTCAAAGAATATTTCGACTAGGTCTAATACATTTTTCTTATCTCCTTCTAGTCTTAAATAACCAAATACTAGGATTGGTGGCAATATTTTCTAAACATTTTCTTTGTAAGGAAATCGATAAAGACGAAAATTCAATTTCATGAAAATCTGTAATCTAATTCGTCGCAAAAATTTCGTCATTTGAAAAGGGGATCAAAAGACGGTTCCTTCCAGGATTAATATGAAGAAGAACGTCGCAAATATATTGAGCTGATTATGCTCACCAATTGCTTATTAATGGATTTCATGAATGATTTGTTTCTTTGAGGAAAATCGCATTACTTAACAAATTTTAATCATCTAAAAAAATCACACAATTTGCCTGAATTATGTCATTTATGAAAATATAGCAGGATCGGAGATAAGTTCAAATGGGATAGCTGCGATGCGCCTAGCGGAGCAAAAAACAAAACGGTATAATATAAAAATATAAAATCAAAGAATAAACAAATGTAAATAAAAAATACCTTTAACAAAGCTGACTCCTCTCATGTTTTCGTGATAATTGTCTCAAAATATGCCAAGAGAACGGAAGAGTCTTTAGACCCCCGAATGCAGTTGAAAGAAAAAAGTAACCTGGAGTTACAGCGTCTCTTTGAAAGAATATCTAAATGCCACAGTCTAAGTCTATCAACATAATTGGCATCAATGATCCTTTTTTTTATATACGATGTGGCCAAATCCTAGGGGACAACCCTTTGATGCGTTAGTATGGTTTTGGCCGGAAAGGAATTAGGGCAAGGGAAGTGAGGAAACTAGAAAGTCTTGTTTTCTTACATTGCTGCGAGCTAGACAACAGCCCAGAGACGAAGTGGATTATTTTAATTTTCTTAATAAAAGATCACGGGGAGACCTGGTCTCTAACCCGGGGCCCATGGCATGGAGGTCGTGCGGATCAACGCATTGATCCAACGTCCGTCTCCTTAAAAGAAAATTAGAAATTAAGTCAGCCGCCCAGGTCCTTAGTCTTTATAGGTCATGTTAAAGGACAACCATCTATGGTAAAGTAAAATTAAAAGGGAGATATTTTTCGAGAGAAACACATAGATGAGCAATCGCCGATATTTTGCTAAAGGTCATTAATAGAACATCAATTCTGAAAGGCGTCCAAGTCAGAATTTAAAAGCATTGTCTGGCATATTGCGAAATATGTTCGCGTCGTCACCGTAACAAAGAATATTTGAGTGAGTTGGAAACTTGGATTATAAATAACAATGGCCCCAGGTAGGACCCCTGCGGTAACCCAGATGTGTTGAAAATAACATTGGACAGAGCTCCACCAAAATAAACCCTCTAAGTGCGATCACATAAGTACGAATGAATCCAATTTATAAAAAACCGTAGAAACCCGGGAATGGAGAATTTAAGACCAAGAATTCGATTATTTATGCAGTCGAATACTTTGCTGAAGTCAGTAAAAATACAGTCAACTAGCTTACCACCTTCAATTGCAGAGATACAAACATTTCAAGATTTCAATAAATTGGTGGTAGTTTATTTACCGCTCATGAAACCATGTATGAACGGCTGCAAGAACGGCTTTCAGTGGAAGTAAAGAAAATCGCACATAACAGACTCAAAAATCTTGAATATACAGCGAAGATTAGCAAATTGGGCTATAGTTCGATATTTCGCAATAATCAAAAGTTTTTTGAAGAGGAATAATTAAGAAGCTATTCCAAGCTTTCAGAAAAACGCCAAGAGTTGACAGATTTATTAAATAACGCAAAATAGGAGCAAGCGAGGATTCATATCTCACGAATGAGGCGGGGATACAATCAAGACCAATCGAAAAACTATCACCCAAGGTAGAAGTTTTCCTCAAAATTGTAGTTCGTTAAGTCAAATGGGTAAAATCCTTAAAAATAATATCGCTGGTATCGTCCAAAAACGCAATCGTTAAAAAATCGGTAAAGAGATGTGCTATTGTCAAAGGTGCATTACTTTCGTTGGCTCTGAAAGACAAATAAGATGGATATGTAGCTATCAGAATTGCGCTTCAAGTTAACGAACCGCCAAAATGGCTTAAGATGACACGCAAGGAAGATTTTATTCTGTTAATATAGTTATTATAAGCAGGCGCTAAGTCAAATAAAATTTACTATAAAAATTGGTATAAATTAAATAGTCAGCCTCACTCCTAGAGGAACAAAACCTCTTCCAGGCTTTAGTATAGAATTTTTTTTTGATGTTTTAAGGAGCAATCGATCCAATACTGGTTAGAACGTAAGTTATAAGATTTAGAAATAGGGAAATAGTAAGTAAAGCAGATAGACAGTGAATTATGTAAAGATCTTACGACCAGATTAATGTCTCGTTAGTTGAGGACGCTGAGAGCCACTTGTTAATCGCGGAGAAGTCAACCTTACTGAAGTTATAAGAAACGTCAACTGTAAAACCAAAAACCAAGAAAAGGACATTATGAAGCGAGGGTGATGATCCGATTCAGGAACAATGGACATATTTCGTATTTAACAAAAACGTCCTTAAGAGTTCTTTTGTTTAATTGTTTATTTGCGCCGTAATATCGAATAATATCATACAGTTCTATTAAAGTACAATATAAGGAAGGTAATAGTTGTCTAAAAGCAGAAAAGAAATAATTAAAAATTGCACTAAAATATATAAATATTCTCAAATAAGTCACTGACAGACTAACACTAGCTGTAATAAATGAAAAATCAGAAATAAAATGTGAAAGTAAAGAGAGAATAAAAGAATTAACGTCACAAAAAAAGTAAGAATTTGAAATCTTGCAGAATTGGTAATAATAATAAAAGTTAAAACTCACACTTACTTATATTGTTTAAATTCATTGACAGAAATAGCGCGTTGTACATAAGGAGAGAGTGAATGCCAAAGACGAATAACTTGGACAAAGTAAGACCTCTCGTAAGTCATTCTATGAAATATCGGAACACGCACTTTAGGTTAGGTTAGGTTGCGGCCACCGGTTGTAAATCACATAGACCTTGATATGGTCCGTTGTGTTATCACTACAAAAGGAACCTCAACCTGGATCACTCTAGTACTGCCATGTAGTGATTAGTTGAACCAGCCGCAACTATTGAGGAACCTGGTTAGGTTCTTCAGCTCCACGCTAGCAAATTTCCTCTAATCAGTTTAGGAAATGCTTACCAAAGGCCTGAAACCTTCTCCTGGCTAGTCCAGGGGATTCACAAAGCAACTGCACAACAACACCCACGTTACAATCTCTCGTATTCGGCTGGTTTTGGAACAAAATAGTTTTCCGTAAAGGAAATGAGGAAACCAGAGGGTACTAACAAACCTCGGGCGCAAACCTGTTGGTAGAATATCAGCAAACAGCCAAAGCCTTCGTCACACACCATATATTTTACCAACCGTAACCTTACATTGATTATAACATGTCAATTGGCTGTTAAGCCTTACACCTAAGTTGAACAAACGATTAACAAAAGGACTGAATGAAACTCGCCCAAGTAAATGGAAGAGTTGTAAAGAACCATTCTTTGTTATTTGCTTAGGTTGAGAAGAAGCTAATTATCTCTATTACAAATATCGATGCAATTTTCGATTAAACCAAGAGGTTGGCTTAAGGGGAGGTGGTAGGCATTTGTTTAATTTTTGCAATTATTTTTTATTATTTCATCCTATAGTAGAGCTCTATACAGTTACAGTTAAATTTTGAGGTTGATTGGATCAAAATTCCCAGAGATAAACTCAACTCAACTCAAAAACTACTCATCCGATCCTTCTCAAATTTTGCACACTTCTTTTATACATAAATTACGAGGTAACAACGTCGAGATTTTGTATTATTTATTATTAAAAAATTGGACTTTTTTTACTTCTAAAAATTAAAAAATCAATAAAATAAACAAAATCTCGACGTTATTACCTCACGAAACTCATAAACTAACGAAATCTTTTTGTCAACAGATGATCCAGTAATGAGTTATGATGATCACCGAAAAGCAACATTTGGTCATCAACAAAATGGTGTAGAATTATATTACAGATATCATTAATATATAAACTAAAAAGAAGAGTACCTATTATTGACCCCTGTGGTACCCTCTTGAACAAAGGCAGGAAGGAGGAAAAAGTAAATTCACATTTATTTGCTGCAGTCTATTTAACAAGACACTTTTTATGAGCTAAAGAAGAAAAGTAATAACTGGTGTATAGTTTTTGGAGCTCATTAGCTAGTGAAACTAATAGATTGCAACCTAATGAAGTTTCAATTAAAGAATCGGTTTAGTTTTAAAATTTTTTTCATTTTTCCTTCAGTGTGACGTAATTTTAAGTTTATTTTTTCAGATTACCTTACATTGATGTTTCATTTTTATTATTAATTTGTTTAATTAAATATAAAAGGTATTTTTCTTTAGATTTTTTTAAATTCAGTCTCTAGTTGTGAAAAATTAAAATTGGCTTCAATCTTTCCAGAAGTAAGTTGAAAAAGCAGTTTGAAACAGGCACGCACAGCGTCAAAACGTCTCAGTGGCACTCAAATGAAGCACGGCACGCCTGAGTAAAAATTATACTTTTCCAAATGGTAGCCAGCGGCAGACATGATACAGTCCAAAACAAGCACGATACGCTCAAAGTTTTACTAGGCTAAAACTTAAAATAAAATTATTTTCGTAAATTCGAAAACGACGTCTTAAAACAAAACTATCTCCAGTAGCTGGCAATGTTTATTCAGTTAAGTCTTATTTTTGCTCGTGTTATAAAAAAGATTAACTGAAACTGGAAAATATAAGAATAATAAAACAAATTTCAGGTAATAATTATCATTATTATTGTCCTGGCTCACCTTGTGAGTCATCGGTTATTGGTGACCTATGACCCACACGGACAACACCGTATATACGAGCGATGGGATATGTGAAATACCCACGCGGTGAGTCACCGGTCTCGAATGTGTTAAAGATGAGATTTGACCTTGGAACATCCGGATTGGTAGGCCAACTTGTTATCACATATTCTATCGAAGACTAGTTCTAGCTAAACTGCGAAGGAATTTATTCTTTGTTGTGGAAAAAATATATTCTTTTTATATAATTACAAATAAAATTTTATTTTTGTTAGTGACAAATTTTAATTAACAAAATTGTGACAGGAATAGTGTAATCCAAATCGTATTATATCACTTACTGTTTTAAGATTATATCTTGTATTTTAATTCGTAAAATTCTGTAATAAGATTGGGATTGTGCTATTGAGAAGTGTTCACGAACTTATAAATTTCTGCAAAATCTTCTCATATTAATGCATGAATGTCTGATCAAGAGTATCGAGACCTACGTCAATCTTCGATAGGAATCATTATCGAAAAATCTTTAGACAATTCTACTATTATCGAAACTCTTTTCGGCCCTGATATTAGCAGATCCTAGTTCAGCTAAATCCTCAAAAAGAGGACGTCTATATGATAGCTCCTGCGGTTGGCTAGATCCGAACAGCTGCAGAGAAAATGAGGGATGGTTTTCTTTTTTTCCTCATTTTGGCAGCTTCTATAAAAGGCGCTTAACGCCGCAACGAGCCTGTTGGCGCATCTGTTGCATGCGTCTAGCGGCTTGCTAAGTTAATGAGTTACATCCTAGTCTGGCAACATACATAGTGCTGATTCTCGCTAGCTCGTCGGCTTTACATGCCACTATGCCCCGGTACGCATGTCAGGTGTACCTTAGGGCGCTTAACCAAGGCAATCAAAGCTGAGCGACATATTTTGGCAGTGTGGTATGCACACTACCGTGAAAAATGTAATAGCAGCCTGATTCTCTCTGAAGTTACAGATATCATTTAACGCCAGTGCTCTGTCCTCCAGACATTTCGCATGGAAAACATTGCAGTAGTCTGGCAATGTAATACAAGGTCCAGTTGTTCCAAGCAGTCACCTTCACTCACCTTACATTCTAACTTAGAGCCGTCAGTGTAAAGATGCAGTGTGTGTAGGGGGACGGGGCTTCCTGACATTCATGCCTGTTAGGAATAGAGGCGTCTGGTGTGGTGTACGTGATTTTTTTTGTTATACTTCCGTCCAGAATGTTGCAATGTCCGTAGTCAGTACGTGTCCAAGTCTGGACTGAATTGAACCTAATGGCAGTTTAGGATGTGGTTTGCGTGCCGAAAAGTTCCACCGGGCTAAGGGCTTTGAAGTGTTTAGTTCCAAACTTTTTCCATGCTTTTCTGCTTTCACTTTTTTCAGTACAGGCCACCAGACGACCATTCCGTATAAAAGGATAGGCCTAATAAAGCTGATTTAAAGTCTGTAAACAATACGATTCTCCATGCCCTATCTTTTGACTACAGCCTTTTTGCACAGGTGCAAGGCAACCGGTGCTTTACGTACTCTTTCTTGGGTGTTGGGTTTCCATATAAGTGTCCTATCTAAAGTAAGGCTTAGATATTGGGGTGTTAATCGGAAGAACTCTATGTTTCTGTGAGATGAGTATCAAAGTATCAGCTCGTTTTGGCCGGGCTTATTCCCTGACCAGACTTTGGAGTCGAGGAGGATAGATTTAATACGGCATGTTACGCCACATCAGATAACATATTTGGGTGCTTGTCTGAGGTTAACAGAGCAACGTCGTCCGTTTAGGCGATAACTTTATGGCCAAAATGTTCTAGACACAGAACCATATGGATATTGTTAAATATATAAGCTATGTAGAAATTTTTATGGTAACTGAAACTGTATTTCACCACATGTTTTGAAATTGTGGATAACAGCCACATTAGGAAAAGGCTGCCATTCTTTATAGGCAAACAATTTTCAGTTTTTCTTGCTGTTGTTGCGTCGTAATAGGCGTGACTGTCATTACAAAATTTTTCTGTAAATATGTACAAATATTGTGCCCCAATAACTCAAGTGGACATAAGCACTTTTTTGAATGCATGTAGATACAACATCTCCGCCTAACATGAATTAACCATTATTTTATGTCATAGTCGTACTTTAGAAAAGTCTGGCTATAATTTCTGAGTTAAGAACAAAAGCTATCAATCTTGGCCTTAATTGCTGAGGCTGCGTTCTGTATTGTTGCTTACTTTCATCGTTCTGTTCTCAGTGACATGACAACAGCTTAATATATTTCCAGCAATTTGCAAAGAAATATGCTGTTTCTGATGCTGCAAAAACAACATTTTTTGTTGGGGGAATCCTGTCTGATTTATTATTGCTCTGTGACTTTTGCAAAGGCGGCTGATAATTTTCCTATGTAAATTTCTGAACAGAAGGCATCGTGCAAGGACCCGCACTATACGTGCTTATTTGAATTCTTATTATAATTTCGAACTAGTAAGTTGGGAAATAAGGGACATCAAGGGCGTTGGCATTTATTGACTCAGAACTCGTAGTGTTTTCGAATCATCGTAACTATCAATAGCATGGGCGGGTTTGCTATTTTTGGAATAAATTCAAATTCTGAATGCTCAGGAGTGTTGAGTTGAAAGAAAATAAAGCTAAGGTTCTTTGATTTACTATTCAAATCGTGTCAGGACACGAAGAGGTGACAAGACAAATTTGAAGGAAAATTTATGATGCACTTGGCTTTGCGACTATAACAAGACTCATGATGCTTTGATGATTTTCGACAAAAACCCGCAACGATTTTTGAAAATTTATTTAAAACTTTCATATATTTATTTTGGATTAGTGAAGTTAACTAATCAAAACTAAAGATGTTTATAATTTTAGTTTATACTGAAAATTACAAAAAATTTTCTCATTTTTGTTTATGTAGGTATTCAAAGTTCGTCAAAGTCTGACTACAACCAATCAATTACAGCAGTTGATGCTTAATAGAATATTGTAACTAAGAATTCAATCTGAGCTGACCCTGCAACGGATCTCTCAGAACGTTAAAGTCAGTAAAGTGATAATTATTTTTAATTAACGAGACATTGAGAAAACAGGGCCATTAAAAGCGTAGTTAGTACGGTGGTAAGGTACGTGGAGGAAATAATGTTTCCTCAAGGAGCGAGCCGGAATAGATAAGTTCCAATCGCAAAAAAACTGTGAAGAGTTGACATTTCCCATCAGGCAGTTAGAAGCAAACTTAATTCGGGAGTTGTCACGTCTTCTTCCAAGAGCCTACAGTGACAAAATTCATGACTAAGGAAGGTGCCGCAGAGCGAAACGGACGAATCTTTTTTGGGCGGCGGTTAAGGTGAACAGAGTAGTAAGGTGACTAGACCGGGCAAGTGTTCTCAAGTATGGGTCTAACAAAGGTACAATAGAGCAGTTTCGTGATGAATCGGTTCTTGAATTCCTTGGACCATCTCATAAAGCCCAAAGTAGCATTGGTCTTATTCACGATAGAATGGATATGATCAGAAAAGGAAAAATGAGAATTAAGGATAACACCTAAGCCTTTGGTTTTGTCAGGTCTAGGTAATAAGCGTCCATCAATAGTATAACTAAATTTGAAGGACGATTTCTTGCGCAAAAATGATATAATTGTGCAATTGTCAATGTTCAGCAAAGACGTTTGTTAGAACACTATTTATTGAAGGCGTCCACAGATGCATTTAAAAAAGTGCAATCATCAACACCAGAAATAGCACGAAAAATTTTAGCAGCGTCAGCATAACATTTGTCAAGAGAGTATATACATCATAAATGTATATGATAAAGAGCAGCGGTCCCAAATATCACCCCTTAGGAACCCTAGACGAGTTACAGATTTTGTTCGAAAGTGCGCCGCGAAATATTACACGCTGAGTGCGATCAATCAAATAAGAAGATAAGAAGAAGCTTTTCAATAAGAATTTTGTGGTTGATTCTGTCGAAAGCCTTGCTAAAATCAGTTAAACTGCAGTCAACCTGCCGACCAGATTGGAATACAATAATTAGAAAATTCCAGTTCCAGTCAGTTACCGTAGTCTTACTACTTTACGAAAAAATACTGAAAAGGAGAAAGGGAATATTTGCAATGCAAATGCAGGAAAACGCAAACAAGCATTTATCACCTCTCTTGTAAAGAGGTATAATCAACGGAAGTTTCCAGGGTTTAGGAAAAACATCACAATTGATGCATAAATTAAATAAATAACATAGAACAGGTAATACAGATGGGTAGCAACGTTTCAAAAAACAAGGAGGTATGCCATATGGACCACCGGTAAAACTATCAGCCAAATTAGCGATGTGTTTCAAAATGACATCGTAGTCAAGTAAAAGATCCTTAAACTCAAAAGTAGTCAATGAAAGCTTCATCATATAAATCCTTAATACTCTTTAGGGTCATTTCGTAATGCAACCTTCATCCTTTGATGGCAAGAGAGGCACACAGTGAGAAAAGCATAGATAAATGGCATCATAGAAAGATGAAACGGCTTTATCAATATCTGGCTCATTCAATCCAAAAGAACAGTCACAATTCAGAAGCCCATCATTTAGATTTGACAAGTTAGCTGTCCAGAAATTTAAGAAATAATCAAAAGGTACAACTGAACCAAAAATTGCCTGGAACTATCTCAATGCTCTCGAAGAACTAGCTCAGGGCAACAGCATCAGGCTGGCCTGGGTGCCAGTGCACGAGTGTATTGAAGACAATGAGAGGGCGGATTACTTGGCTAAAAAAGGTGCGGATTCTCAGTTCATCGTACCTGAGCCACTCTGCGGCTACTCGAAAAGCCGACTGACAATGCGCATCAGGTCATGGGAGGCCAAAGGCAAGCACTCACACTGGACAAATACTCCAGGATTAAGACAGGCAAAGAAGTTTATAACCTACTCAAAACAGAAAACGGAAGTGCTGCTCTCACTCAGCAGACCAGATTTAAGGCTCCTAGCAGGACTTCTAACTGGTCGGTACCCCTTGGGCTACCAGCTAAAAAAGTTAGGGCTAGCTGAAAAAGACACCTGTCGCTTCTGCTTGGAAGAGGAGAAGACAGCGGAACACATCCTCTGTCACAGTGAGGCCCTCGGCCGTATCAGGCTCAGACATCTCGGTGGGGCTCTTTTATCACCACCAGATATAGCTAAGGCAGCCACACAAGAAATTTTAGATCTAATTAAGGAACTAAAGGTTCATTGGGTGGCTTAAGTCTGAATCAGGATCATGTCACAAAAGATCATCTTGGTCGAAGTGACTTCAGGGTGATTTAGAGTTAGGTTCGTGTGGCTACCTTAAAGGGCGCACTAAGGCATCCCTCATTTAGCCTTAGATCCATTCGTAATAATAATAATAATAACCTGATCAAAAGTGATTATAATATTTAATTCTGGAAGATGAGACGATACCACGGGCATCTACAGAGATCAGTAGATAACACAAGATCCAGAAGGTTGCCGAAGTCATTCGAAACACCACAAGACTGCCATAAACTGGCAGAAAGAACACCGCCGATAAAGAAAGCAGATATTTCAGGAAAAGCAGAAAACAGAGGCAGCAAGCAGTCGCCATCGATAGAATATCAACAATTATCAGACGGCAGGTTAAAGTCCCCAAAAAGAATTATTTTATGTTTAGTATAAGATTTTCTAACATTTGTTTTAACGCATGGGCTCACCTTATATGCCTTCAAAATCTTGCTTTTCCAAAGTTGTCTAATATCTCTTTTTTCTTCCTCTATTTTCTTATTTTGGTTTATTAGAATTTTCTTTAAAACTTTTTAAAACACGTAGTTTTAGTTATTTTAGTAATTTGGTTTGTCGTCAAATTCGTATACTCTTTTAAAAACCTACTTTACTTGATGAAATTTTTGTAACGCAATTACTTCTCTTTTAAATAAGCCGTCGACAATATCGGACCTATCTATTCGACTGTTGCTTTTTCCACCTAAAATCACGATCTTGTATCGATATGACAATGGCTGCTGACTAGTGCCAAATCGGATTGACCGGTATAAAATCAAGAAAACAAAAAAGTATACAGGCCTGTTCTTCAACAATGAGTCGCTTGGATTATTATTTCACAATAAAAACCAAAGGTAATACTAGTTTAAGTGCGTGCACTATTACAAGTTCATTACAAAATAATATGGAAGACATGACAGAAGCTCTGGAAATAAATGAGCTAGATTTACACATTCAACCAACCATATAAAACTTTGAGTGATTATTGACAATCTTCATGGCCATTTATGATACGTAAACTTCACTGAACGATTAATTTTTAAAAGCGTTATTTTTACGGCTTGGCGCAAAATGTGCGTCGGTCGTATAAGCTTAGGGTATAAGAAAAAATGAAAAAAGCTAGATTTTTTCAAAATACCCCTTGAGGATGAATGCTACAAAATAAAGCTCTCGATTACCTACTTAGTGAAGGTTTGTATACAAAAGCTCAAATTTTTTCCAACGTAAACCAAAGGTATTTGAATGACGTATTGAAGCAGCACCTGGAAAAGCTTTAACGAACTAAAAGATATCAGAATTATTTTGATAATTTAATTTTTTCAAATAAAATATAGTACATTAGTATTTGTAGGATTTTTAGATTTCTAAATAAAGAAGACTTAAAATTTTATTTTAAAATGAATGTGTAGCAGTATTGTACTGAAATAAAAAAGAGCTAAATTTTAATGTTATAAAAGTTAGTTATTTATAAAAAAAAGGAAAACAAATTTAAAAAAGAAACACTTCGGATTAATGTACAAATGTGAATGGGGAACGTATGCATGAAATGAAAATTGATCTCTTTATGAAAAAATACTTAGCATGGCAGGCATAAAACCTGATTTACTGTTAAAAAAATAACTAAAAAATTATTCAACAATCTTATCAAGCCGTCATTTGAAATGAACATGTTCTAAAATATTTCCAAAATTGCAGTTCCACGTATCAACAAAAAACTACAGTTAATGTACCCGAGGCGGAGCTTTCTGTATCTGCTAGTGTTCTGTTTACCCCCCGTCGTGGGATATTCTGAAGCGTACTTGGAGAATACTAGGAATGCAAATTCTATTCAAACGCAGTTATTTTCTGGTATTCTTTAAGGTATCGAAAACGGCATATTTGGTTCATTCTGCAGATTTCGATCCTGAAACATATGTACCTCATGTTCTCTTAGAACTCTTTTAGTGCTCCATTAGTATGCTCCTCGTATTATTTAACTACTCTTTGAGTGTTCTTTTAATCTTTTCTCATCTTCTTTCAGTACTGTTCTTGTGTTCTTACAGTACCCTCCTCGTGTTCTTACGCTATACTTCTAGTGTTCCTTTACTACAGGCAAGCTCGTCGCTGTAGTTTAGGCAAGCTCGTCGCCCAATAACGTTTCTTTCGCCACTTTTCACCCACCATATTAGCGCCCATAGTTTTCGCCTGCCTAGTTTCGCATTGCCCGACATATCGGAAAACTTGAAAAAATGTTCACTTCGAAAGTTTTGAGAATTTTTTGTTAATATTTTTATCACCATGGAATATCTAAAGAACACTGAAGTATAACTAAACTAGTTATCGGTTAGGTATCGCCTAGTACTCGTTAAAGTATCTACGCGGCAGAATACCCTTTTTTGTGTAAATTTAGGACAAGGAACATCTAAAAAACACTTAGAGATATCTTAAATAGTTATCAGTTAGGTATATTTCAGTATTATTTCAGGTATCATATGCGCCTAGGTATCTAAAAGTCGCAGCTAGTACGTGCAATTTATCTTTAAGTGTTAGCATTTTTGACACAGATAACTTAAAGATTACCTACTAAGCGATACCTAAAACTTCGCCTCGGGTAAAGAGGTAACAAAAAAGAAGATGGATTTGAACAAGTTGGATATTTCCGCGGTACACGCAACAGCAGAAGATGCAGACCTGCCTTCCGAAGGGTTAGGTGCGGTTAATCCGGAGGAGGATACTTGTCCTAGCTCTGGACTAAAGCTTCATGTCCGGAACCCTTCACTACTGTGTGTGCAGAAAAGTTGAAGGTTATGATTAATGAATGGACTAAGGAGGACTACTGTAGATAGGCTGGGATACTAGCATTTATCCAGGAAACCGAGGGTACCGGCGACAGTGGGATAACTCAGTTGGCCCTGTTAAGGGAGACTAGGAGGGGGCGAAAAGGGACTGCTCTTATGTGGTATGTTTTTGTTAATCCCTGGAGAGGTGTTTTTATTGAGTAAGAATCCCACACTACCGGAGGCGACGGACTGTCCGGTGTTTTCTGGAAGCTTTGCAGCTCTCCCGCTTAAAAAGAGAAATTGTACTATTTATTCGTCACGGCTGACTAGTATAGCATTACAAAAAACATATACAGGGTGTTGAAAAAAGCCCGGTACCCCGGAATAACTCTTTTTCTCTGTTTTGAACTGAAAAATGTCCTGGGAAAGAATTGTTTGCCTTCGAGGGGATAATCATTTGTACACTAAAGGACTCCTCACGCCCCACCCCCTAAGCAAGGGTAGGGAATGAGTTAGAATTTTCAAATGGAAGCCACCATTTATTATTGGCTAATCGCGTTCCTCGATTGAAAAAAAACATCGCGAATAATAAGCGAGAAATGGCTAAGATTGGGACTCTGGAAAAATCGACTTTCACCCTCGCAATAACTCTTTTTCTCTGTCTTGCACCGAAAAATGTTCGAGTAAACAGTTGTTTGTCTTCGAGGGGAGAATCGTTAGCACAATAAACCACCCTCACTCCCCACTCACGAAATTAGTGAAATTTTCAAATTTTATCTTGTCTGGTCCAAGAAAATAATAAAAACTTTGAACTTCTATGATTGTAAATTTGTGTTTTAATCAATCCGCCGAGCCCGAAGCCCCAATTATGTTAGATAGGAGTCTGTAAGGACTTTCCTTAAGTATTCTACATAAAAAATATTTTTTTGTAAAAAGGCTATTATCAAAAGTATACTTAACAGTAAAAATAGCTTTTTTTTGAGGCAGTTATTGTGGACCGAAAATATAAAATTACGAATTTATAGGCATTGTTCTGATTTTTGAAGCAAAAAATTTCTGATTTTTGGAATTTTTTTTTCAGAATAACTTTATTACTTTTAGGTATAAAACTTTTAACAAAGTATTAGACAACTCCTAAAGCTGAAAAACATTTTTTTTATTTATTTTTTCTTGCCGTCATAAATAAGTTTAATTTGAATTTGACACCTCAAAAACAACATGACAAATGGTCCCATCGATTAAAATATTAAAACAAACTATTTACATGAAATCTTTCGGTAATATGTCCAAAATTATGTTGCCGAATTAGCTGATTTGCGATTTTTTTCAACAGCCTGTTATTTATATTTTATCCCCCTCTTTATTACCGTTTTTGGGCCGAAAAATTGATTGTTTGTTGTTTTTTTCACTAAATTACGGGAGGATTTTGTTGTTGGAATTTTAACTATTTTTGACATTATAGAACTAAAGGACGTTATTTTTAACAAGACTGTTTTTGATTTTTGTGTTTAAGACCGATGGAGGCGGAGTTATCGCTGGAACCGTTTGCCATGCTATTTTTGAGTTGTCAAATTCAGCGCGTCCTGTACATTTATTTACGACGGCAAAACAAATTGTTTTCTGAACATTAAAAGTTGCCTAATATTTTGAAAGAGTTTTGTACATAAAAACAATAAATGTTTTCTGAAAAAGAAAATTCAAAAAATCGTCAATTGATCGCCTCAAAAACTTAAAGTATCATCTTATCCTTAAGTAAAGTAAGTACCATCTCATTCTTAAGACTTAAGGGGCTATGTCCGTTTCGAGCAATGAAAAAATCGTCGTATTTTGAAACTTGTTTTCTCGGGAATAGTTCAAGTAAATAAATCATTTTTAAATTAAAGGTTGCCAACATTTTGATTGAAAAACTGAAAAAATACTTGCAGCATTGACGGAGTTACATCCTCTGAAAGTGAAGCTTGTTCTTCCCGAGTGCCTCTGCGTTAATCGCTCTCCTGCTAAAACTCATCCTTTGAAATCAAAGAAAAATTAGATTTTTTATAACTGGAGGAAAATTAAAAACAACAATGTTAACGCAAAAGCAGATGTTTTATGACAATTTTAGAACGGAGACTAAATGTAGAAAAATGTCTTAGAGAGAAAATACATTGTACTGACAAGAAGCATTTTAATCCATGGTATACGTTAGGATTAGAGTCTTTAAAACGAGGACAAACAAAATTGTGACAAATTATTTAGGTTTGTTTATTCCAAAAGCGGGCAAAAGCTCGCATGCCACTCCAAATGGCTTTAGACGTATAAGTTTATCATCTTTTCTTCTCAAAACCGTTGAGAGATTAATCGATATTCATCTAAGCGGTAGTATCCCTCAGTATCTACTATCGGCGTCCCAGCACGCGTACTGTAAAAGGAAGTCTGCTGAGTCTGCTCTACATTCTCTCGTGCGCACTATAGAAAAATCCCTTGATTGCAAGGAGTTCAGTCTAGTGGCCTTTATTGACATTGAGGGAGCTTTTAACAACGTCAGTCCGGGGGCAATCATGGATGCACTCGCTTCTTTGGGTGTGAATGCCAATCTTATGTCACTGATCGGCCAGATACTTCATGGCAGGACCATCAGCTCAAAGCTGGGAGAGGCTCATACTACCAGAACTGTGAGCACGGGCACACCGCAAGGTGGGGTCCTATCTCCTCTTCTTTGGAATCTGGTGGTGAACAAACTGCTTCTAAACCTGGAAGAGGAGGGCTATGGAGTGGTTCCCTATGCGGACCACATCGCTATAACTATCTCGGGGAAATTTCTGCCTGTCATAATGGACCTTATGCAGAATGCCCTCACCAAGCTTACCAGGTGGGCGATGGGGCGTGGGCTTTGCATTAACCCTAACAAGACCGAGGTGGTCATCTTTACTAGGAAATATAAAATTCCTCCCGTTGACCCTCTGTATCTGAATGGCACCCGCCTAGACTTTGCCGAGCAAGCTAAATATTTGGGTATCATCCTGGATATTAAGCTCAGCTGGAAGCCTAATATTCAGGAGAGGGTCAAGAAAGCAACTACAGCTCTATACTCCTGTAAGAGGGCCATCGGTGGGAAATGGGGGTTTCAACCCAAGCTGACTCACTGGCTCTATGTTGCAGTCATTAGACCAATCTTGTTGTATGGCGTGGTTGTCTGGTGGCCAGCACTGGACAAGGCCACTTACCTCAACGCTTTGAGGATGGTGCAGATATCGGCCTGCATCTGTATCACCGGAGCGCTACGGACCACTCCTACTGATGCTCTGGAAATACTTCTTCATCTACTTTCTATAAATCTGATGGGTAAACAGATGGTGGCTAATGCTGCCGTTAGACTTACAGCCACAACTCAGTGGTCCAATACTAGAGTTGGGCACTCCACAATTCTGGACTCCTTTTCGCTCCAAGTGGGGCATCTTGACTACACCACTCCCAACTACTCCTTTGTCAAGCGCTTCTTATTGACTATTCCAACCAGGCTTGACTGGGATGGGGCACCAATCCCTGTAGGGAGCCCATTCAAATTTATACAGATGGCTCTAAGCTACAGGGCAGGGTGGGGGGGTGGTGTTTTCTCAGAGGCACTGAATATTAATTTATCCTTCCGCCTTCCAGACTACTGTAGTGTGTTTCAGGCGGAGGTCGTGGCTATTCAGGAAGCTTTGAATTGGCTGAGGGAGAACGAAGCTCCAAAGGACATCTGTATCCTTACAGATAGGCTGCTTTGCTATCCCTTGATTCTGTCCTGTCGACATCTAGGGCTATAAATAGCTGTCGCTTCATTTAAATGAGCTGTCTGAACGGTATCAAATTCACCTGTGCTGGGTCCCGGGCCACAGGCATATTCCAGGAGCTTGCTAGACGTGGTACCACCCTGGAGATCCAATCGGAAAGGACTACTCTTGGTTGGCCCCTGGCAACCTGTAAGATGTTGCTTAGCAGGAGAGCAATCAACTTAGCGAACCAGAGATGGGCAAACGGCACTACGTGCCATACGTCCAGACAGATCTGGCCTAAACTGGATCTTAACCGCTCCAATTGTCTGCTTTCGAGGGGTAGATCTGACCTTAGAATAGCTACTGGGGTAATCACAGGCCATTGCCTTATTGGCTTACACGCGAAGAGACTGGTGATCCCCTCAAACGATTTCAGCAGAAGCTGCATGGACGGGGAGGAGGAAACCATTTTACACTACCTCTGCCAGTGCACTGGCACGTAGGCGAAAGTCCTTCTTTTGGAACTATTTCTTTGATAGCCTCTGCGATCTGGCGGCGATTGACGTTGCAGATCTTTGGCGCTTTATCGGCAACTCCGGATTATTCCAATGAGGAGGTGGAGGGAATTCTTGGATTTTCCTTTTCAGGTCTAAGTGCGCCCTTTAAGGCAGCCACACGAACCTAACCTAACCTAACCTTCGGTACACAAATGATTGAACAGATTGAGAAGAATATAAACAAGCGAAAAATATTTATTCAAGTTTTATAAAATAAAATTAAAATAAATGGACTAATCCAGCTTTTCAAGAAAAGTTAAGATTGTATGATCTAAAAATTTTATATAAAACCCAATTTCCGTGACCTTTGACCTCAATTTGGGCATTTGGGTAAGAATTTTTCTGAAACGAAACCCTAATTTTACTGGGCTACAATGACTGTATCCTGAGCTTGTATTTAAAAATATTGTATTATTGTAATTTCAGTAAAGATTTCAATATTGAAGTGAACAATGATAAAGAAGAACCGGTATAGTAATAATTATCTTAAGTGTTCCTGCTCGTGTTATAATTTCTTTTCAACAAAAACAATGTGCTTTACCCCACAAAAGCTTACTAATTAAGGTGCTAATTAACAGTACAATGTATTATAGAATAACCTACAAGAAACAGTCCACATGCCAATGTAAGGATATTTCCTTAATTCTTCTTTCAATTAAAGCGACGTAAGACAGTCACTGAGAAGAAGTAATGTGTATGATTGTGAAAATTCAAGTCACGAAGTCGACAAATTTGATCAGGAGTGAACATGTCTTTTGTGAGAACAGAAAGTTATAAATTAACGAGTGTTTTTGGGGCACATGTTTGTCATGCCAATAAAAAGCGCTCAATTTAAGAATGCGATATATTTGTGCCACCGATTAATACAATTTTAGTTAATTGCAAACAAACAAAAGGAAAGTAGTCTCTCTAACTTTTTCCCAAACGATGATTCGCTGACAATTAAATTGTTTTCTGCAACTAAAAATATTTTTATCGCAAGACTACTGCACCTTTACAGAGTTCCCTATACACAATACTTAATAGGATACATCCGCCCAAATAGCTCGAAAAAAAGAATTTTTTTTCTCGTAGTATGTATATACAGGGTGTTTCACAGTTCGTGGGCAAAAATGAAGGATTTGGTAGACCTAGGCGAGAGCGAAAAAAATTGCATGGGGGGAGAGTGGGGAGGGGGGGAGGTACCAGCTGTAAAAAAAAGGGTCACTTTTTCAAGATATTTCCAATTGAAATGAAAAAATTGATTTTTTTTCCAAAATTATAGTTTGAAAATCTAACAATAAAAAAACAAATTACGGAGTTTTTAGCACCATTTTGTTACCTGTAAACTGAGATATTAATAACGTCTATAGCACTAAAACTTTAGAAAATATACTTTAAAAAGTAAGACTTATTTTTTTATAGTAAATTTCAAACCTATCTATCTCCCCTAACCACCCGCGTCCAACCGTACAATATTTTTCGCTTCTCATCTAGGTCTATCAGATCCTTCAATTTTGCACACAACCTGTAAAAATCGCTGTATAAACTACATGGATATACAAGACAACAAATTTTTTTCCAGCTACTATATTTGGGTGGTTGAAAGCTCTTAAGTATTGTGAGTATGGAACTTTGTAAGGGTACAATAGTCTTTCGCCGCCCCCAAAACTTTTACTTTTTAATCTATGAATTTAAAAATGTTAAGATATGTGATTCAAATTTATCAATAGTCATTTTTGTACCGATGTCTAACTTTTTATGAAGTCTTCTCAACACATTCACCTGTCGTCTCGCTTTTTCGCATATATAATCAACACCTTTGCTAAATTTTAAATTGTCATCAATTATAATTCCCATATTTTTTTAGTCACCTGTTCTAAACTGCTTACATCTATTTGCACGATAATATTGCCTTTATTAATATCTAATCATCATCCATTTCGTTTTGGATACATTAATTTTAAGTTTATTAGCTTTAAGCTATTCATTCAATTTGTCCAAGCCTTCATGAATTTTATTTGGAACTGTATATATTTCTTTACCTGCAAAAAATACTAAGACGTTGTCTACGAACAACACAATATCGCTATTTTTAATTACACTGACAGTATCATTAAGATAAAGCACGAATAAACTTGGGCCCGGTTTGGTTTCTTGCGATACCCTTAAATCATTGAATCTACAATTTGATATAGTACGGTATTAAATACCATTTTTTGATAACGATTTGTTAAAAGAATACTAAACCAGTCTCTGAATTTTCCACGAACACTATACTTTTCAAGCTTTTTTATTAATTATAATAATAATATTTATTGATAATAATTCATATAAAAATTCGCAGCGACTTAAAATTTATTTCAGTAACTCTAAAATAAATTGAGAATGGGGTGCTGGTGAAAAGAAAAGAAAGAAATTGTAATTTACGTAAATGGCCAAAGGCCTTCTGCTGCAGTTGATAAAAAAAAAAAAAAAAAAACAACAAGCTCATAAATCCGAAGAAAAAATGAACATATAAAGATAAATCTTATTTCTCTAAAAATACGTATCTAAACCTATACTAATTAAAAGCTAACTATATATAGGGTAACATGGTCCCAATTGGCAAATGCAAAAAGAGTGCTTTAAATTGATTTTCACAAAACACATGTTTTTTTTAGAGGAAATGTTATTCTAAGTTGTAAGTGTGAAACCGACCACCACCCCCATTTTTTGCTGCGAATCGAGGAAAAAAGCGTCCTATTTCTAAAAAAAAAACATGTGTAATTACCGTTAGAAGTTTGAATATCAAAACACAGTAAAAAATCGTAAATGCGAAAAAATATAGGGGTCGGTTTCGGACCACCTCTAAACTGTCGGTTTCGGACCACCACGATGAATACCGTCCGTCCAAATCGCCAAGAAAAACGCTATTATCGACATGTTTTCCTTCTCGTCTGGGCCTTGTTGCTCCAAAATGACATCTTCGATGTTCAGCTTCTTCTTTAAAATCAGACAAGCCTTTGATGTCCTAACCTAACCTGAATCGGAGAAATTTCTGCTACTTCGACTCCTGGATCTGAATTGATTATTTCTTCGTTGTCGCTTATTACATCTCTGCACACTGTTATTTCTGTTTACAAACAATGACTTACCGTTCACTTACAACAATAAAAGTGATCAAAATTTAATAGCACCTATTCAAGTTTAGGCTATAACAAATATAAAAAACTTACCTTTCGATTTTTCAAGAAACAATAACAAACACTTGTAACTGAAGTTTCGTGTAGGCTCAAAAATGAATTTTACTCCTGTCAAAAAACAACACGTCACATAACCACGAAATGAAATAAGTAAAAAGATGGCTCTCTACCTCCAAATTGTCTGTGTTGTGAGAGCTTTTAAATGCCACCACCGACAGATTGGGGGGCAGCACAATGACTGAGTAACATGTGGAGATCGGTATGGGAACACCGGTCGGTATGGGACCATGTTACCCCAATGAACATAATGTAACTAGAAATAATTCAAAGAATATAACTGCACTATGCATTATATTGATCCATTAAAAAAAATATATTTCCAAGTATGTGTATATATATATGTTCATTGAAGCTGTTTTTACCATTTAAGTTGTCCAATAATTCAAGCTCATTAAGCTTACTTTCACCAAATACCTGTGTCCAAACTTCAACTAGCTAGGGCATTTACCAATAAAGAGATCCTCCTGTTTCTCCAAATTACACATCGAACACAAGTCACTTCCCCCATCCCTTCTCCAAGGACTGCCATTTAGAAGAATGAGAATCGATCTATATTTAACAACCAGGTTTATTTTATTAATCGAATATGCATCATTGAAGATGACTAGATCACACGTATAGTCGATCTTCCGTGCCTTACCGTCCCCTATAGCCTTTTGGAATATCCAATCATTCTCTTTGTTCACTAAATTCTACTTCTTAATGGGACATAGTCTATCAGTCCTTCATTTAGATTCAAACCATGCTTCTGTGGTAAGTTCTGTCAAATACTATACCAATAAATACATTTTGATATAACTTTCCAAGCCAAACGACGCGGTAACATTTCAGGAGCATATCAATAAAAGACTTTTAGCAAAGAATTAAAATGGCATTGTACATACTAGAAATACCACTCTCTAAAGTCAATATATAATTGGAAATATGTAGAGGCAAGTGGATTAACTTTTTAAGGAAATAACGCAGTATTTTCGACCTTGTTATGCATAAAATAGTTTTTAAAAATTAATTTGAACCGACTACACAAAAAGCGCTAAAAAGCATAAAATAATTTTTCATTTTATACCTATTAAGAAGTCGGCGCAAATTAAACAAACCAAACAATTACTATCTTCAATTATGGTTGGGTAGTTGTTTTATTTTTATTTATTACGAAAGTAGACACAGTCACCCTTTAGTACCCCCCTTAGAAAGTTCTTAACATGACCTTAGTGCGCCACTTTTCTCTATACTGCAAGAGAGAGTTATCGTAGTCACTCTAGGTACAAAATTGTTATCATTTATCAATCACGAAACGTATTTTGTACAACCAAACCAAAATCGGTCTATGCCTTATGAAGCTAGGCGCCGCCCATTCTCCAACTCTCACCATAAGCCACAATTTTTGTCAGAATATAAATATATACTCTATGCATTCAGAATCATGGGAGAGGGGAAACCTAACTTTGTAACGTGTGGACTGATTTAGATCAGTCTACTCGGTACAAAGTTAGGTTTTCCCTATTTCCACCCCAACTCTGGGTCAACACTTTTCCATAGTGTAGCAATGGGGGATCATAAAATACACAACAAATAGGTGTGTGAATTAAGAAATTGTTTAACTAACGTCCCTCCTAACACCAAACTTACAAATTTTTTTCGTCGTATTAGTAGGGCCACATATTCTACACATCAAAAGAAGAATCATCGAAATCGGTCCACATGTTACGAAGTTAGACTAGCCCTCCCCCAACCACCCCACCCTAAGACGAAATGTTTTTCATTATTACCAATGGAGTATCATACTCTATACATCCAAAAAGGAATTATTTAAAGCGGTCCACGCATTAAGAAGTTAGGTTTCACCCCTTACCCCCATCCCCACCCAAACAAACTATTCTTTGACATGGTACCAATCAAGGAACATACTCTACCCAGCAAAGAAAAAATTATCAAAATCAGTCCGCGCGTTACGACGTTTCGCTACTCACCCAGCCCTGCCTCCCCACTGGGGCCAAATTTTTGTCATTATTAGCAATGGGGGATGATACTCTATAAAACAAAGATAGAATTATCTAAATCGGTCCGTATATTACAAAGAAGCCCCCCCCCCAATACCTCTTTCCAACCATCCTTTTTTGTTGTGCTGTCAGTCAATCGGGGAACGTACTCTACCAAACAAGAAAAGAATCATCTAAATTCGTCCACGGGTTTCGGAGTTAGACTCCCCCCTCCCCTCCACACCCAACCCTGGGATAATTTTTTTTGCATTACTATCAATTGGGTATTATACTGTAAGAATCATCCAAATCGGTACACGCGTTACGAAGTTATACTACTCCTCCCCCTCCACTACCCTAAGCCAAATTTTTTCTCCTATGAGCAATGGGGGATCATACTCTGTACAACAAAATAATAATCATCCAAACTGGTCCACGCGTTACGAAGTTAGGATTCAAACCCACCCCCACCGATTCACGCGTTACAAAATTATGCTCAGTTATACTTAAATAAAAATCCGTGTCGAACTTCTAACCTCTTTGTTTTGGGGAGTCGATTAAAAACGAAGCCCTACACCTGTGCTCCATAACAAAGAATGGATCTAGACAAAATATTAAATATTGCAATCTTATAGGAGTGCTTTTTTATTTTTTTTTATTTTTTTTTATACGATGCGGACAAATCCTAGGGGACAACCCTTTGATGCGCTAGCATGGTTTTGGCCGGAAGGGAATTAGGGTAAGGGAAGTGAGGAAACTTGAATGTTTGTATTTTTGCATTGCTGCGAGCTAGACAACAGCCCAGAGACGGAGTGTATTATTTTAATTTCTTAATAAAAACCTACGAGGAGATCTGGTCTCGAATCCGGGACCCATGGCATGGTGGTCGTGCGGCTCAACGAATTGATCCAACTCCGTCTCCGCTTGATTTCATTCTTAGTGAAAAACTGTTTCTAGGTTACATTTATATCTGTTTTTAATGACCGAAGCCTTTGCTCAAAATTTGCAGTAAAGGACAACTTCGGTGTTAGAATAAGACAACAACTAGAGTAAGTGATTTAATTCGTTCATCGGACAGAAGGACAATATCACCTGCATACTTTAAGACTTTTAGATCAATGTCGTTGATCTTTACACTCCCCACGTTTCCTCCAAATCATTCATTCACCAATTAATCAAGTAGAAATGGGCTTAAAATAAAGCCCTGTCTGAGCCTGGTAAAAGTTGCGAAAGTTTCTGAAAGAATTTCTCCATTTCAAATTTGTGAAAATATAGTTTTATAGACACACTCAAGCATTTGCACAACTATCCAAGTGTTTTAATCTCTAAAATAGAGCACTGCGATTTATCGTGTCGAAGGCTGACTTAAAATCTATACAGAATGCATAAACTTTCTTGGTATCGAGCTACCAAATTAATATGTCACAGTAGAGTAACCAGAGCGGAAGCCAGATTGGCTTTTCGTTAGTATTTGATGATTTTATTCCCAAAAAAAAAACCCTCTATTGTATAACATTTCAACAAATATTTTGAGTGCAGTGTCAATAAATGCAAGTTCACAATAATTTTCAGCCCTGTTGATATCACCCTTCTCATGAATCGGAAAAATCACAGATTTTGTAAAGCTTTTTGGAATCTTAGCAGTTTCATACATTATAGCTTAACTAAGAAGGTCTCTGTAATATTTTTGTAAAATTCCTTAACCTCAAGTATCTCATTTAATTAAAACTGGTCATCTAACACATTGTCTTGTATTAGAGGTGATGTATATACTATAGGTTTGTAGTCAAGAGGTGAACTCAGAAGACTTGGAAAATGGTTTTTTAAATTACCAGTATCCAATCAGCCCCCAATTTTTAATTTCATAGAGCTCAATTCTTTTGCTAAGGTCCACCAAGATTTAGAGTCTTTAACCTGTCTCATATTGGTCACAATCGAATCTTAGTATTCCCTTCTCTTGCTTCTACATTGCTCCTTAAATTGCCTATTTACTAATAGGTACTGTTTTCGTGCTAAATTAGAATTATTTCTCCGACATGCGTTTAACCATTGCAATGATATCTTTTGCACACGGAGACATGAGATCTCAAACCACTTTTGTTTCTGGATTGGTTTTTTAATTATATTTTTTTACGAAAGTTAAATTTTTCACAGTGCAGAGGACGATTTTGTTAAAATCAGTATTAGACAGATCGGTAAGTGATCTAAAAATATTTGTTCGTCCCCATAAAATCTAGAAACTCATGTACATAAGATATACGACACGGCCATCAATTCTAGCATTAAAAATCGAATCTTCTGAGTTTCTACATATTCTAAGGTCCAATTTCAATTTCTTCGCAAAGCGTCTGTAACTGACCTATCTTAATATTGAACTTTCTTAAAATAATAAGTTCACCTTTGTCGCCCAGCCTTATAACTTCCTCAAAATTATTAAAGTTTGAGTTCCAATTATTACTATTAAGGGGTCTTCTAACTTACGACGCCATTTTTGATACTTTTCTTCGAGGATGAGTCGTAGGGACACCAATAATGCGATTGATATGTGGTTTTTTGGGTTCAACTGGTTTATTTTTATACTTTGAAAATTACTTTTTGATATTTCTATTGTCTCTAGTTTGACCTTTGTTCGACCTTGAAGTACCCCTTACGAAAAGGTCATATCAAAACGGTTGACATGATTCAGGTCATGAAGGTCATCTAAAACAAAAAATTCAAAAATATTTAGTTTTATTATCCCCTTGGTTACTGTTTGACGAATGGAATTTTCAAAATTTAAAACTTTCGCAAAATAGTCGACATTTAAAAATATGTATTTTTTTTCATGTTTTTAAAGTAAAAAAAACAGCTGTAAAAATTGTTAAAATGAAAAATTTTCAAAAACTCTTCTTCAGACGATAGCGACATGTTTTTCAAAGATTTTGATAAAAGATTACAAAAACGACACGCCGAGTTGTGTTTGACAGTCTCTGACATTCCGAAATAATAAGAATTCCATTATATCGTTTCCAGGGTATGTTCCTGAGATGTTCTAGATTAGAAAAATCCAAGAAAAAATTGAATTTTTGAAACCAACAAGGTAGAAGACCCCCTTAAAATAAGCAGGAATGAGATAAAATATTTTCGATTCTAAGGAACTAAGGACTTACGATCAGCTTATCGTCATGCACAACAATTTTTTTTATCTTCATTTGGTTTCATAAGATCATACTAAAATTTGTATGGTGTACGTCTCCTATTACGTACTAAATTTCGATAGTCTTTCTTCAAAAAGATACTAGAGCTCTTTAGCTTCCTAGAGTTCTTAAGGATTTCAGAAGTAGTGAACGAAGAATCAAACTGCACCAAAATATGAAAAACCCTGCAATAAAGCATCCATTAGTTGGCCCATCTTATCAGACCGACTCAATTTACAAATTCGTTTATTAACACTTGAATTTTGGTTTATGGAATCAAGAGGAAAATTTTTCTTTTATTTGGTGTAATTTGTGCAGTCAGCGAGGTTGGGATGTGCATTAATAACCTCAAAATCAATTGCCTTAAGTTATTGTGTAAACTTTCCATAATTGTAGTTAATAATTATTGTATTGCAGTGTTACTTGTAGCAAGGTGTCAAAAGTGAGTGTAGGAAAAAAAGCCGGAGAAATATTATAGTCAGTGCATTGCTGTGCACATAGTAACCTCGTGGTTTTCGCCAAAATTATCATCCGAATGCGAAGTATGTAATTTGACCAAATTTTTCATCAGTCAAAGCGAAAAACTCCAATTATAATATATTATATGCACCAGCTTAAGTCAAACAAAATTGACGATTTCATTAACAATTTCGAATTACTAACTTTATTTTAAGAAATTTTAAACAGCCAAAAAAAACTTCGTAATTTAACTATCAATTTAACTCCAACCAAGCTTTTTTATTAGTAGACAGCTGCAATTGTCTCGCCATTATTTAAGCTTTTATTCCATTTATATAGCACCAAACTTAACGTACTTTCACATGAATGATTTGGTCGAAATCCCGACTGTTGTTCAATGAATAAGTGATTTCTTGCAAGATGTTATAGAATTTTCTTACAACTTTTTAAGACGTTAATAAACCGAAAATCTTCTTCCTTCAACGGTTTCTTTATTTTAGGTATAGGTGTTCTCTATAGAGCAATTTATTATTTCCACAAAAATCCCTTCAATTACTGGAAATTTTTTGCTTTATTATAGAAACATCGATATGCTCCGGATTAGATTTCTTCTTTAATTTATATGTTGTTTATTGTAGAATATTGAGATCGATTTTTCTGAGTTCAAAATTACAGCGCAGGTAGATATTAATTCTAAATTCATGTTGCCTCCCGTAATATTTAGGTTTATTTCGATTATTCTGTCAATATGAAATTTATTAACCAATTCTGCAATTTTCTATCATTATAAACTGTATTTTCATCAGACATCACCTTGCTGCCACTATTACACTGCCACTACAAAACGTTTTCCATAGGAGCAAGCGTTTTCACAGTCAATCGACAGCGATCCACAGCCTCTACTCTATTATAGATACAAGCCCGGAAAACATGACAGTTCGGTCATTTTTCCACCAAGCGTTTTGTCATTATTTCATTTATTTTTACACCACAGATAAACCAATCCTTGCACACATATGAAATTGCACACTGTCTTAACCAAAACTAAAGAAAAATTCTAACCTCAATTCTTCAACAAAGCGAACACAAGAGAGGGTTTTTCCATTAAAACATATGATAATTGCAATTGAGAAATTTTTTATTGTGACAATATGTTGAGAACATTTGTAGGTTCACGTCATGTAAATTACAAGTTCAGACTTTAAAAACACTGCGAGAAATACTACAAAAAAGTAGAATTCCCCAACCTTTTCCTATTCTTTACTGTAGCAAGTTTCGGTTTGTTTACACCACCAATGCTCAGCTGTTCGTGTCAGCTTCCGGGCTTGTATCTAGAGTAGGCTGTGAGCCAGTGACAGTTCCGCAGTGACGAGCACATAAATATAAAATTATTTTTACTATAGTTGATAGTTTATTTTTTTGCTAAAACATCTAGCCTGTTTTTTGATTTATTATTCAAAATTAAGTTTTATAAGCCTAATATGATTCATTATATGGGCTCCTTTAATCTTTAATTAATTGCCTTAGTATAGCGATTACAAACCAACAGATTTAATCAATCTGCCAAAAATGTATCAAGAACTTCTTTTCTAAAGTGGGAACACGTGTCATCTCCTTCCGTACTACATTTCTAATGATATAATACAAATCCCTCGATTCCCTGGAGTTAAAAAAATTATATAATCATTCGCTTTTTGCCTCCATGTTGTGAAGACATTGATCGTCATTAGAGATAAGCCGTTTTAACAAGAATTATAAGTAAAAGTTGAAAAAAACAGATGTATCATTGTGAGCTTTGTTTGGTAAATATTGAAAACATGTAAAAATATTTAAGTAAATTTATGTTATATTTTCTTAATTATTGCATCAACTAACGAAAACTATGGAAAGAGGACAACATATAAACCGTGAGGAAAGAAAGGAGATATTAATATTGCTGAGATTTTGAACCTTTCTGTATCTGTATGTTGTAAGGCTTTAAAGGTAAGGTTTTCGAAAAGTTGTAATATCAAAGAAAGAAAACCCAGATCCAAACGTGCAACAGAAAAGCCATCCATGAAGAAATTTTAACCTAAACGGAAATAGGAATTTGTGCGCATAACGTGCGTTGTAGATTAAACGATTTTGATCTCTTGGGACGCGTAAGTGGGATAAACGTTTAAAATTTGGTATGAAGAAAACATCCGTCAGCCGTCAGGTAAACCACACACAGGGAGAATAACATGTAATACGTTGGTGTACGAGCCGTAACTGTGTACACTGATCGCAGTGCGACAGCAAACCATTGAACGAATTTAAATTATTTTGAATGCGGGAAGATTCACAGCTGTTTCTAACGCAAGAGAAAAACTTTCTATCTCCGCATAGATAAAGACTTTGGAGTGCCTAACCAATGGGACAATGTAGTCAATGCCAAGAATAAACGACAGTGGGCCCAGGTAGCTACCCTGAGGTACACCTAATAATATTGCGAGATGTTAGGGACATAGACAGACATAGACAGATAACAGACATAGAAGCTGGACGATTCTGGATAAAACTCAACTTTTCCGGGGAAAAGTTGTCGGCTATTAGTGATAGGCAAAATAGGTCATAGGAATAAAGATATTCGAGACATTTGGCATAAGTTATGTCTGTAGAGGGTCAAGGCAAGCATTTGAGCCCTACCATTGGAGAATTTTTTAAATTTTTTCGGCAATTTTGAGTTTTGACTATTGTTCTACGTTGTATGGTTTTATAGGGTGAAACGGAGTGCTTTGTGTTTTGCTTTCTGTTTAGTTCAGTTTACAACTCGCATTTACATATTATATCGTCGCTGCGAATATACGGGAGGTATAGGGATCACATGTACATCACAATATCACACTCACTGAAATATGAACAACAACAGGGACTACGTAACACTGACGGAGAGTGTGTTGCATGAGTTAATTGAGTTCTCAGTTATTGACTCAAGCAAATAGCCCACGATGCATTGTGCACCGTACACGTTCTACCAGTCTTTTGTCATAATATGGGAGCAATCGCAAGATTGCGAGAATCAGTGTTCTGAATGTCTTGTTCTTAGAGATATGAAATGGCGAAAGCGAAGTCAACGATTGACCGATATGGTAGAAAAACATTGACTCAGGTCTATTGAGTCATTTTACTGACTTCTTCAAAATGACCGAATCGTTCGTGACCGACACATCACTATTTGCTATATCAGGCGCGCTGCTTCTGGACGCCCCATTGCACCACATAGTAGGCGGATAGTTATCTGTTTGCTTCCTTATATTTATGAATTTTAATAACTATTATGCTAACTATAGCGAACACTATCAAGATATTCCATGTATAACGATAAGGACAACGGTAAAAGAATGTCATAAGAAGCGGCGAAATCACAGTAATATGAGGATCTCATTGCAAGTACTTTTTCCATAGTCTACTTTTTTTCTATTCTTAAGGGTTCGGAGTTCACTAGTACAATACAAGGGAGAACGGTGGGATGATCTCGACAGTTTGAGTGGTACACACAAATCAAACAGATCGTAAAAAAACAAGGAAACACACTCATCGTTTGGTTTCCCTTCTTTTTCTGAACATTTTTGGCAAACAAACGGTGGTGTAACATTCAGAATTGACCGTTCTACGTTATTGTAATGGCACGGTGGCGACATGTGCAATTACACAGGCGACCATCTGCTTAGAAGTGCTTCATGTGCGAACAACTTTTGTTGGATTTGGCTAGTCGTGAAAGACCCATACCGCCGATTGTTGCTTAGTTTCGGGTTCATACGTATACATCCATGTTTCGTCGCTTGTCACGATCTCATAGACGTCTTTAAAGCACCGCGATTGAATTTTTTCAACAAATTATGCGAACAAATCTTTTTAACGGCCAAATGTTTCAATATTGCAAGCAAGTATGCGAGTGGAATTAATGCCCAAGCATGCATCAATCTTACGGTGTATCACATGACGATCTTTTTTTTCGATTTAGGACGACCTTCACGAAATTCGTAGTAAAGCGTGACCACGATTGAATTCGAAAAACCAGCGAAACACGTTGGCTCCAGATGGTGCTTCATTATCAAAAGTTGTAGCGAGTTGATCAGCGCACTCTTGTTGGTTTAATCCATGTCGAAAGTCATAGAAAATCATCGCACGAAAATGTTCACGATTTAATTCCATTTTTTGACCAAGATGAATGTTTCAACTACCTGTAAACAACACATATAGCACTCGTATGACAAAACGTTCTGAGTAGGATAACCATTAAAAATGTCAAACTTTACGATGACAATGTCATATTTAACATATTCACACTGGTTTTGCCATATCTCAAAACATAGCAGAAACTTCACCTTTCCAAAAGAGAGCTGAAGAGTTAAGATCTCAATTGTGAACGTGCCAGAGAAAGCCAGGATGTGAACTAAGCTGCAATCCAAGTGCGATTTACATGCCCTAGTACACCGCTACCACCAGATTGCCTATCCTTACAAAAAATCTGAACGGACTCGTTAAAAATTTCAGCATCATTAAAACCATGACGAAGCCAGGTTTTGGTTAAAGCGATGACGTCGTAAGAACAGCTAAGAAAAGCCTGAAACGGCTGGCTTCTTTTTTCCATTTTGGTAGTAAAGGGAAAGCCTGCTTATTTTTTTTAATGCTGACAGCGACTCTGTTGCGGGTCTCTTTCTAGTTCCAATAAACCCTCGTGAGGCATTGCCCGGGAAAAGTTTTCCAAATTCGAGACAACGATTGCAAGTGGACCTAGAATTTAAAGTGGATTCCGAACAACTGACATTTGCTCTAGATTCTCCCAATGGCCTTTTTTTATCGTAATATGTTATCCTTAAAAAACTACAATGGGTCGCCGCCAGTAGGATTCTCATCTGGGACCTTCCGATTGGAAGGTCGACAAGTTATCACTTACTCCACCGACTATTGTGAGTGCTAACTGCGAATTTACCACGGTCATAAACTCAGGGTTCGTAAGGTAATTATGAATTAAGTTTGAATCATTCAGTAAATTGTATTCGTTTCATATTTATTTCTTGTTTTGTATTCATTAAACACTCGCGTATTCAAATTGATGGACAAATGGTTGTCGGCAGTACATTTTCCACTCCATTTGCATTTCCTGACTCAAATATAAATGAAGTCTGATATAAAAGTCTATGACGAGTAATAAAATTTAATGAGAGTTGGTGCAAATTTTGGTAACGGTCTAGGTTATAATTTTCTAACTGTATTAGTATGTGCATTTTGTATTTAGTTTCAAAAATAAACTCGAGCAGTGAGACCATTATTTACGATTACTCTCGTATTCGAAATAACTTCAGTGACGTTTACACACCACCTACAACTTCTGGTGATGGCGGACAGTTGAATCCAACATATTCCGGCATTATACATTAGTTATTAAAATTCCCTGGTGAAATTTACAACGCCTGCAATCCAGTGCCTTAAATTTGCATACATATCCACTTCATATCTTTGTTGAACAGGGCACAGATTGTTTGTGCTATCATTAAAAATGTATGCTAGCTATCAGCACTGTTGGCAAATGGTGCATAACGAGAAAATATTTGAAAAACATGCATACTTGCTTTGAATGGTGCGTTGAAATCTGCTAATCTTCTACGTTTAAATGCACAGAAATACGTGGCAAACATCGAAGTGGATAGCATATAAACACGAAGATTTTGAATACACATTGACCTACTTAGTTTACAATAATTTTATTTGGAATTAATCTTGAATGCACTTATATCTGTAGAATGAAATTCCACTATTTTAGTGGCGGAAGCAAATCAGCATAGTTTTTGAAAAACTAATAGTGCTTCTATGGCAACATTGTTACAAGTAGATTCTGCTTACCATACTACACTCAACATCTCTCCCAATGAATACATAGCAGCAGAGTAAGAAATCTAAATGCAGGGCGGACGTTTGTTATCAGGCCAGTGAGAGAAGTTACGACCAACGGATAGCCGAAAGCATCCGATTGTTCCAACAAAACTTCCCCAAAAAATATTTATGTGTATACCCATGGCAGGTTTCTCATTTACCGTAGAATTTCGAAAACCTAAGCACGGAAAATTTCAACCACAAACATAGAGAGAGCACAACTTATTTAAAAGGGTACTGTTCTGGTAAGTGCACTCCGAGGTACTTTAAAGCACGCAATTCAGGACTCAGCAAAACGAAGTTGCCTTGCTTTGCTTCCCGGAAATGGCACCCAAGCTGTACCGGTAAGGACTACTGAATGCTGACATGAGTACATTACGTTGTTATTCTCGGCAAGTCGCGGAACTCTTATTCAATTTACATTTAGAGGAAATTTCACTTTTCGTTAGTAAATATAGGCAACGTCTTTCTATCTTTAAATCGTTCCACTGCGTCCTTGGAAAGGTTGGTTACGTTGAATTCCTTATATATTCATCTTTATACCTAAAGCTGTAGGTGCTTTTACTCCTTGCAGCCATATTTACCCGTTTTAAGTTGAGTACAGAGAAGGTTTTAATAACAGAATGTGATGTAGTTTGCCTAAAATATTGCAATTGGTATCCTTCTTTAACGACTTGTGCAAGAGTTTGTACAAAAGCTGCAGGAATCATTGGTGCTTCCAAGTACACTGCTTTGGCAAATATTTCTGCTATCATGAGAAGTAACGACTTCTTGACTTTCTAAATTAATTGGATACCTGCATGTGTTCAGGATCATTTGCGCCACTTCTTTGACATTTTATAGAACTAAGTTTTGAGAGCATTCTACTTTGACTGTATATACATAGGAGTACCACTCTTGCACTTTGGAGACGTAAATATTTGAATATTCATTTATTTATCTTTTCATCAACAAATTAGGTGCTAAGTAAACACATTAGAAGATTAGGAAATTTATACGAGTTGAAACTTTCCGAGACGCTTGGCGTATGAAAGTCAAAGAGATTAGAGTGGTAATTAAAGGGAAGGACAATTTATAAAATTTATTCATACTAGCAGAAATGAAAAAAAGAAATCTCAAAGATTTTTTGTTGCTTCAATATTCATGATGCCCTTTTCGGATAACAACAACCTTATTAGTCTGCCCGTGCGCTCTGGTTGTCGTCAGAAACGTCGGCATGATAATCCTGCGTATGTCTGTTCTGTTTCCGCCGGATTTGCGACAGGTAGAAACCTTGATTTCTGCTTGCCCACTCATTGTTGGTGCCTACCTTAAAGCCTAAGCTAACTCCCGTTAAATACATATAATTCTTATCAACCTAATAATGATAGGACTATGAAACCATGAAAAGTTCATTATACATTTTTACGGTTCCGTAGCAACTAGGAACCATTATAGTTTTGGTCTGTCAGTCCCTCTGTCTCTCTGTAAGTTGCAGCCCTCCTATTCTGTAATTTATAAAACTAGCAAGATAAAATTTGGACTACGGACCTAGATTTTTGACCCAAAGCAGGAATGATGAGATTTAAAATTTAGGATAGGCACCATTATCCGCATGCGAAAGTGGCAATGGCTAAAACACACTAAGGAAAGAACCAAACAGCATCGCTCAACATGCTATAGATTGGACCCCGCACGGGACCCAGGGAAGACACTGAATTGGATGACCACGCAACACATGGAAAAAATCGGCAGAGAAAGAACCCTGACAACATCACAACAATCGTGGCAACAGTTGAAAGCATTGGCGCAGAACCTGACCAGGTGGAGAGTTGCCCCGCAAAGGTTGAAGAAACCAAAGAGAGAGATTTTGCACTTTTTAGTGTCGTTCAATATGCTACTCGAAAAATGCTGCTCGTATGAACAAAGTAATTTCAGTAATTGCAGTGGCCATCCAAATCCAGCAACACGTTACGAAATTACCAACCTTTTATACCCTTACTTTGCATACAAAATTCTTACCATGGTGTTAGTACGGCAAAGTACTCTATACAGAAAGAGATAATCATAAAAATTGAGGCACGAATTACGAAGTAAGAGGCCTGCTCCCTCTTCTTCCCTTAGTCATTCAAAGTGCAACATTTGTTATCATTCGAATCTATGTATGTGCTGCACCTTCTTCCACATTCACCCTAAAACAATATTTTTTTTTATAATACAAATAGAACAAGATATTACTACTACTACTACTATTCATCAATAAAAGATCATCCAAATCGGTCCACACGATAGGAAGTAAGGCTCTCCTCCTCCGCCATTAAATTGTTGTGTTACCAGTGTGCGAATATGTTCTATACATCAGAAACAAAATTATTCCAATCAGTCCATACACTAAGAAGTTAACCTTAGATAAAATATTAACCTTGGTTGGGGTGTGGAAGGAACCCCATAAGGACAATATTTTTCTCCGTAGTAGCATTGGGGGATCATGTACTATACAACAAAAAAGAATCATCAAAATCAGACTACGCGTTAAGAAGTTGGGTAATGCCCCTCCCCTATCTCCACTCCATCACAAAAACGTTTGCCGTACCACCAATGAAGGAACATAATGAACACATCACAAAAAGAATGATCCAAATCAGTAATATTATCAATTTAAACTGTTCCTTTCCCTACCCCCACCCTAGGACGAAATTTTTTCTCATATTAGCAATACTATATACAACAAAAAAGGGACCATCCAAGTAGGTCCACGCGTTACGAGTTGCCACCATCACCGCCGCCGAAACCAACAATTTTTTTTTGACATGGTACCAAACGGGGAACATACTACCCTGCAAAAAAATTATCATCAACCTAATGGGTCCATGCGTTACAAAATTTTGGGTGGCGTTAGCTAATTTTTAAACGCGTAGACCGATTTGGATAATTACACAGGCCTGTGAAATTTTGAAAAATTTTTCCCCCTGGACAATGAATAGTTGTTTCCGAAGTAATTTATCCCGCCGGAACCGAATCCGAGCTCAAAATTGCTTTATCACATCAGGTTTTTGACATATTCTAACCTAAAAGGGCAAAAACACTGCTTTTTGTCGTATTTGAGGTTATGTAGCAGGTTATTTTTTCAAAAAAATTTGTCTGGGATCGTATAGCACAAGTCTTCCTCTTTCAAATGCCGTTAAGTTTGCTCAAATATCTACAGTGACCACAGGAAGAGGAGGGAGCAGTCTCCTTACTCCGTAAAGCGTGGGCCGATTTTGATTTTTTTTTCTTACTGTATAGAGTACTTAGGCGTACTAGTACCATGAGAATAATTTTGTATGTAAGGAAAGGGTGATGTAAGATGGCCCTGACTAACCTTGTAACGTGTTGATGAATTGGGATGATTCTGTTTCTTCCATATAAACACACTACAAATGCAATTACTGAAATTGCTTTGTTCACATGAGCAGCATTTTGTTTTTCAGATATGGTTAAAAGGGAAAATTAAAATAGTTTAAAACAAAAAAAGGTTGAACAGAAATCGCTAAAACTGTAAGATAATATATAACTTTATGTTTATTACGACATTTTGAAGTCGCTCCAAATTAAAACAAACAAACGAACTATCTAACCGAAATCAAAGATGCTATATATCAGGTCCCGTGAACACAAGGAACTAGGATTAAATACTTTTGTTGTTGTTGTTAAGCTTAAAATGTTGCTATGCTATATAAGGTAATTTTTAAAAGGAAAAATGAGGTACTAAAGTTCCGCGGCCAGTTAGGCATACTGCGTTAACCCTCTCTACTCCTTAAGTCAAGCTGGTTCCTTTAAAAGGTTACAATACCTTATAGATCCAATAATTATTTTCCAAGAATCGATATTCAACAGCTAGCAATGGCTGGGCACTCGCAAAAGATGTGGAGTGATATCCTCTTCTCCTTCAGACATAATCCACAGTTGGGGTCAACTGCCCTACCGATGTTTGTCAAGTGCTTTCTTAGTTGGCAGTGCACGGTGATCTGACTGTTTATCACTATCACATCCGGTCTGCCACACATAAGAGCTCCTTGGCAATGGAGCAGACTTTAACCTTTTAGAATAAGCTTGTCCCAAACAGGATTTCGAGAAACATTGGTATTTACTTCTGGTATGTCCAGTTATTGATAGCCCTTTTAGCAAAGTAAGTTTAAATCCCGCACCCCTGCTCAGTACCCAGAAGTTTCAAGGTATGGTTCCCTGTATGACTTAGCTTAGAAAACTGACTTTCGCTTAGAAAACATTTGCAAGTTGTGCCAGCGGTAGCGATGCGTTGAATTTTGGAGAATCGCCTCATGGTTCCAAGCATTTCTAAAATCCTATTTCTAGTAATAGGAATGAGTACGGTGTTATCGGGGTTGACATTGAGATCAACCACTCCGCACCGTTCCTCAAGCGTGTTATTTGTAGAGGTTCGATAAAACTGTTGCCGGTGCCTCCGACTGCAAAAAAGTTCCTCTCACCCTGGAGCCATCCAACTATAAGACTGAGTGAGCTTGCGTAAGCTGAGCTTTGTCTCTACCCATCGACAGAAGGTTCCGCTAAGATTCCTCCGCCTCAAGACTCTTGGGATAACGTCAACGGATTTGTTATTAAACGCTCTCTCAATGTCGAGGAATGTTATTAGCGCTATTTCTCTGAGAAGCGCAGATCGTCCTGCCTGGTAAGCATGCTGACGGGAGTGTAAGGGAAAGTGGTGAAGATACTTCACCCTAGTTGCCTTATCGATAACTTTATCTATCGTTTTTAGCAGAATCCAGGTAAGACTAATAGGCCCATATGCCTTAGCAAGAGCATAGTCTGCGCGATCTTGTTTAGGAAGAAAGGCTAGTTTAATGCATCTTCAAACAGTCGGTAAATAACAAAGTGAAAAGGAGAATCTGAAAAGCTTGGAGAGCAAAGGGGCGAGCACGCCGTCGCCTTCTCGTAATAGTGCAGGATATATCGCATCAGTGTCCGGGGATTTAAAGGTTTCAAAGGAGAATATTGTATCCTTGATTGCCCTATAGCTGATTTCAAGGCGGCTAACAAAAGCAATTTTTTCGTTATCTTTTTCATTTATTTTTTATGTATTTGAACGATTTGATTTTTTGTTTCTGTATAATGTAAATAAAGATTCCCTATTGGTATACTTCGAAATAATTTCTTATCCTATATTTTACGTGGCCTCTTTTAAAGCCACATATTGCCTACATACTTCATTACATGCAGACTTGTTTTTGTTTTGTTTCCAATTTAAATTTGTTATTAAACAAAACTCTCAAAACTCAGAAGTTTGTGGGATGAGTGTTTATACGCGAAGATCATATTGGAACGAGAAATGGTCCAGTACAAAATAAATATTTTAAGGTTAAGCGAAATTAGATGGTTAGGAAGTGGAGAGTTTAGATCACCCACATTTGAAATTGTGCTCTGGCCAGGAAGAATTAGATACACCCTGCATGGCAGGTGTAGAATTGTTGCTAACCAAACTTGCCCGCCAATCACTACTGGACTGATCACCAATATTCGGCCGAATTATCATCGCCAGATTCCGGACTAGGGTACGTAACATCTCAATAATTAAGTGCTATGATTAAACAAGCGGTTATAGCAACTAAGAAGGTAAGGAAGCATCTAATAAGCCACGGCTCAATGTGCAGTGGATTAAAACTCCCCAGATCCGTAGCGCATATACCACCGCATTGCGCCAAAAAGCTGATGCACTGCGTCATGACACCGACAACTCCATCGACCAAAAGAAAAGGGCGAAGGAATGCTTTGTGAGCTTTGTGAGAGAGCGGAAGACGACCATGGATTAGTAAAGCCACCGACCTTGCAGTTAAACAACATCTCAGAATTGCTTCCGATCTCTACAGAAAGGCGTCCAAAGAAACGTAGGACGTGACAACACAACTGCATCAACTTGCTAGCAGAGCAGGCTGAACAAGCGGCCTATCGTGGTAAGAGTGGTAATCTATGCAAGATCGCCAAAAAACTAACAGGAAAGTCTTTTACTACTGAACATCCCGTAGGAAGTACTAATGGATCTCTGCTTGTCAAGGAAGAACATCAATTTCGGAGGTGGAGAGAATATTTTGTTCAATTTCTAAACAACACCTTTGGACCGTCGAATACCTCTTAACACAAGCCTAAACACCCGCCGGCTGCGGCCAACATTAACACCAGAACTTCGACAAGCTTGGAGTTGGCTGACATAATTAAGTCGATGGACCTCGGTAAAGTCCCAGGGATTATGGAATACCAGTGAAACTACTTAAGGCGGATCCACGGCAATTGTGAAGATTCTCAAAAAAGGTGACCTGAGGAGTTGTAGCAATTGGTGCGGTCTGTCTTTTAACTGCAGTCTCCAAATTGATGGCAAAAATCACCACCAGCAATCCGACAAATGGAGATCCCCTGTACATCTACGCAGAACCGGACTAGATGGAGAGTCGGTGTAGTAAACGCCCGGGGCTAAAAGAAGTGAAACAAAAACACTATTTATTGACTTAAAAAATGTAATTATGTCTGATTGAACAACTTTAAAATTTGGCAATTATACAGGTTGTTCTAAACTTTCGACCTGTAGTGTATATATACTTATTGTCGAGGGGCATTAGAAAGCTTGAAGTTGTGGTTGTACAATTGAAGGTAGTATAAAACCGCAAAAACAGGCTGCAGGAAATCTCTATTTGTCACAAAGTGATCTACTCTGGGTACCTAAGGATAAAGACATGCACGCGAAAAAAAGCGAAATAATTAGCGAAAGGAGGTTCTGGCATAGGTAGAAAGAAAAATCCCGCGAAAACTGTACCTTGAGAAAAACAGGAATAAAGCTTAGATATTTTTTAGTTATAAAAATAATCTAGAAGATGTTAAGACGAGAATTCGGGAGGTATTAAAGCGTGCTACTGGAGGACTAAGTGGAGTATTGAATATTTTTTGCAGGATCTCTAACGATCAGGGAAAGATCGGATTAGTTTATAATCCGCCCTAAAGGCGCCCTAGCCACTTTCTATGTATTTCACAGCGCTTAAATTTGTGCTAGAATTCCTTAAAGAAGCTGAGGGTTCTAAAGAGTACTATTTATAGAAGTATTGATTTCCAAACATATATGGGGCCATTAATCTATGGTGCTCTATATGATGCTCGCTGTAAGATGTTTTTAACAGTACCCTTTAAGTTAACCTATCCTCCATAATAAACGTGTTTTCGAGTGAGAGGAAATTAAATAAATTCGTTGCCTTAACGAGAAACTTTTTTGGCATTAAACGAAAGGAAATAAAAGAGCACTTGGAGATGAAGCCATATCATGTTTCAAAAGATAGAAATAGCTGAGAAAAAATGCCTAAAAATTTGCTTTTTCCATTAAAACAGTACTTTATGATTACCGTTGACAAATAAAACTGGAAGAAAATACGGATGTAAAGGAAATTAAGAAATTATAACTTGGCGAGGTTATTTCTACAATTCCCATAAGAAGCGCTTGGCAGTTAGACGGGAAGTGGAAAAGTTACATTCCAGAAGAGTAATAGGACTAGGTCACGCATATCCAATAAAGTTTGTTGTAACGTATTTGGCAAATTTCCACAAATCGAATTTTTATGGGAAAGAAACCTTTTAAATCAATTTTCTTGTAGTAAACGAAAAATATGTAAATATCTAGCAGCCGTATGATTCAATGTGCAGTTCGAAGCAAATCATTCCAGGATCTCTCCAATTTATGGTCATTTGAATTTAAAAAAGGACTGATGACAAGGACATGTTTGGGGTCATCGAAGGTAGTAAACTAAGTCGTAGTCGAGAAAAGCAAAGTTTAACTTGGATAATAAATATGTAAAAATATCCTGGAAATTTTGTGTACAACAGGGTACTGTTGGATGAATAAGTTATGAATGGGTCCATCTAGAAGTCTAGAAGAAGAGGCTATAAAAGTTTCTGGTGATAAGCTGATTACCTCCTTTCTTTGTAGTATTGAAAATATGGGATTTACCTCCGTTAGAAAAGCACTATATTCCCATGATAAGTTGTGAATTTTTTATTCAACATTTCACGTAAAAACATATTTTTCAAGACAGAAAAAAGTAGGGTTGTATGTAAATGTATAAGAGAAAAGGTCAAAATATTGGAACCTGGAGACTCTTGCAAGGCAAAATGCTTCTCTGAACTTTCATTTCAAAAAGAATTCAAAATGTCAGTGTCATAGCTCCGACATTATTTCATTTGAAACTGTTCTCAGGACATGACCAGATAGAAGTTGTTAAAAACTGTGTATTTAATTAAAAAAAATTTGACGTCAGGAATTTCCTTCCAGGGCAGACGAATGAAAAATAACCTCGAATACTTTCGCGAAACTCTAAGAAATTATTTTATTTAATCTGAAACGTTGTGCTTCCCGGCAACTTGCAGTTTTAGAGCGCAGACCATAGCATTATTATCACAGGTACCTTCTGCTGTCAGTAATTTGAAACCATAATTTAAATTTGCAGAGTGAGCTCCAAAACGTTTGAATTTCTACTTTAATTCTAAAATATTCCTCGAGCAATTATTATGCAATGCAATGCTTGATACATTTAAAAGTTTTCATAAATAATTCTGAAACCTTTTAAGACAGAATAATATTTATTAGGTTTGCTTTTCTGTGCAATTTTAGTTTAAATCAATATGCAGATATGTTTTTGTTATTTTTAGTTGGTGTAAAGGTTAGTGGAGTTACTTAAGGTCTAAGTACTTTACGGCCACTACTTTATTATGCAATAAAACAGACACAAAGATTGTGGCGAAAAGTACGTTTAAATTAAAGATTTAAAGCCAGCAGCGAAGAACGACATAAAGGTGAAGAACGGATCCAGGGGGCGTGTCAGGGGACGGGGGAGGACGGGGAAAGGGGAGGGGAGAGCGAGGGGGAGGACGGGGCAAGGGGAGGGGAGAGCGAGGGGGAGGAGAGGGTGTCATTAAATTAAAAATTTTGAAAACGAAAGCAACTCAAAATTTGTTTTAAACTTCAAGTGTGAATTTTTTATTATTATAAATAAATAGCATTGTTTTCAGTCTTTAAAGCACCTTAACAATATAACAATATAAAGCACCTTAACAATATAACAATATAATAATATAAATTTCTAAAATTTGCTGTGATGTGATCATGGGATGTAGTTGCGAGTTAATAAATCTAACGCAACTAAAAGCAGGTAAACATTCTTTGCTTACAATGGATGTTGAATCCTCAACCTAAAATGGGAAAAGAACTTAAAAAAAATGTTATTAACATAATTTACTTTACTCATACCAATCCCTACTTACAAAGCTGTCCAAAACATTTACATCGACAATTACTCTAGGTTATTAGGTGATGTAAGGGAAAAAGAAAAAAGATATAATATAAGATTTGAGAGAGAAAATAAAAATAGAAAAAGAAGAAAAATATACAAAAAGGTAAACTTAAAAGCAAAAAAAAAACTAATAATTTTAAAGTAAGAAATTCAAAACATGAAAAAAAGAGCGCACTGCGTTATCTGAGAATTATCCTAACTAAAAATTAAACTCCAACGTCCTTCTATATCTCTAGGTTAGTTTGGCATATTGAGCCAGTTCATCAAAGTTACGACCATAAAGGAATGATTATGAATTCATCCAACGTAGCGATACACATTAATCTGAACTCATATTTAATATAGGGCATCTTCCAAGGTAGCGATCAAAATCCTCATCCTCATATAGATTGCACAATGAGCACGTTGCTGAACCATCCGTTCGCCACAGGCTCGCATTCAGTTGTAGCATGTCAATCCTACAAAGTAGAATTCACCTAATATTTGAGATGGAAGATTAATCTTTAAAATAAGTAGATTGTCCTAGGCTGTTCGGTTTATCGTAGAGTCCATGTCTTACAGTAAGTGTAGATCTTTCCTCTGCCTTCATCCAATGCCACCTTTTCTCTCTCACTAAGATAAAACTGAGTGAATGTTTTGCCCACCTGCTTCCAATCTATCTTGTTTTATGTTGTGCTTCTCGCTTTCGGTGCATACCAAAAGAGTCCCTTTTTAATGATTTCTTTCACAACCATGAGAGGGAGTCCATTTTCAGAGTAATTATTTAAAACTTTTATCATATACTCAACGTGGCACCTGATTGTGAAAATCAATGAATTAGAAAGTCAGGTCTCCAGAGTGAGGACGTAGTTCGATGTTTGCTGAGACAAACAAAACAATTTTTTAACAAAGAAACGTTGCAGCTTTCCTACTTTTTCATAATCAGAAAAACCCCAGACTTGTGCAACGCAAAACTGATCTCGAAGTAGCCGCGTATATCCTATATTTTGAAGAGTGATCTATGTTCGGATTTCTAATAATGTTTATATTATTTTTTATATTTATTTTTATTTTTTATTTATTATTCTGTTCGGTAGAGTATGTTTCTTGATTTATACCACGAGAAAAAACATTTTAGTGGGATAGAGGTGGGGTAGGGGGTTGAACCTAACTTTTTAACACGTGGACCGATTTGGATGGTTCTTTTTTCGTGGTATAAAGTAGAAGACACTAAAAAGTGCAAAATAAAAAGCGCTAAAAAGCATAAAATAATTTTTAATATTTTATATATTACGACATTTTGAAGTCGGTGGAAATTAAACAAATAAAACATTTACAGAACCACAATTGAAGATAATACATAAAACTACCTGAACGTTTTAGCTCACGGAATCATAAGAAAGGACGATTAAATACTTTTGTTGCAGTTGTTTGGATTTGCACTTGATTTGACTTTAAAATGTCGTAATAGATATAAAATTAAAAATTATGTTATGCTTTTTAGCGCTTTTTATGAAGTCAGTTCAACTTTTTTTTTAAAAAACTATTTTTCTATGTATTATCTTCAATTGTGGTTGGGTAGTTCTTTTATTTGCAAAATTTTTTCTTGTCCCGAAAAAAATTAAGGTCAAATTTTCAAAATATATCCGTTTTAAGTGCAAACTAGAGTTTTCTTTTTATAAAATTGCAGTTTGAAAATCAAATTTTTTTCACACAGTCTTTAACACCATATTCTTGCCTGTCAATTGAGATATTAACAACGTCTATAACACTAAAACTCTAAATATATGCGTAAAAATGTCACTCTGGTTAATTTCTACGCAAAAAAATTTCAGACCCCTACAGAGTGAAGGTGGTTGGATTTGGACACCTCCCCCTCCTATACATGTTTTTCGTTTTTCGCCTATATGTATATTTCTTTAATTTCCTTTAATTTTGTCCACTGTTTGCCATTAAAGCAATTTGGTAGAGATCGCGATATTGTGTAATTTGCTTTAATACACAAAAATGTGTTGGTACATATTTTATTTCCTCATGCTTTATTCAAAGGGTTAAAGCGAAACATGAACCAAAGGAAGATAAATAAATTTTTAATTTTTTTCTGTACTAAAGGTTTTTTATTTCTGATATCTGTTTCAAAGGAAATATTACCTTTTTATCATACTGTATTTTCAGTAGATGTAGTAGACATAATGCTATGAATGTTTTTTACATACGCATATAGTCTAAATATTAAAATCATCTCACAGAACAAAAATTCCAGTATCCGACAATTCAAAAGGAAAGTGTTTTGTTGGTAACATAATAAATGCGCAAGGCAGCAGAATGAGTTTAAGTATTCCCTTCGGAAAGGTACTTTGTTGATAAAGGTGCAGAGTAATGGTGGAGGTCCTTTTATACATTAGTAAGGTAAATCCCCTGGGCAGGTTTAACGAGCGATTGTATTTCTGCCAGGGTTAGCACTAAAGTAAGGAATCCGATTAAGTTTCGTTAATGTTGCATTTGGTTGTTCGTGTAAATATAGAAACAGGTCGGATTTTTGTACAATTTTTTACAGACACGAATATCTGACAAGTGGAGGTGTTGAAATGCCACTCATTTGTACTTATTCTGCTCACGTAGTTTCCCGTGAATATGTTGCAGGAAAAAATGCTTTAAAGTTTTCGATAAATTAAAACCCTGTCAGAGAAATAATTAGAGGTAACTGTGTGTATACATGATAGTAAAATATATCAACCGTTTATTTAAGAATTGAAGTATCTTCTCACTGGCATTTAAAGTAATGTTAAAATGACAAAAGCCCAGTTAAGGGGAAATATTAAACGCTATAAATTGTTTTCCCTTTTGAGAGGTCAATCCTGAAGTTTCGTTGATAGTACTAATCGAAAAAAAATTACATGGCATAGGGATGAGAAATGCAATTTTGACGGTTGAACAGGTGAATTCCAGGTTAAATAAAGAACTTCAGTATTAAAAGGTTCGTAAAGGCTCCTAATTAAAATAACTTTTTTACTGAAGCAAACCTAGTTTCGTGAAATTGAAATCATATAAAATATGACAAAAGACAAAGGGCATTCTGCTTTCATCTTGGTACAATGCCATTCAAGAGTTACAAACTTCAAAATAAATATTGAACAAATTCCTTTGCTTATGAATTTTTGAAAAACTTAAAGTAATTAACAATAGTATACTTTTTCTATAACCACTTTTATATTCCTCCCTCAAAATCATTTTGTTCAATGAAACACTCCACGTAAATCTTACGCTTCTACTCAATAATTCCATGCCTTTTAAACCGCCAGTATTTAAAACACCAGTATTACTGGAAAGGGGCAATGGATAGGCCACATGCTAAGAAAATTGCCAAACAACAATGCACAAGAGGCACAAGAGGCTCTAGGTTGAAAGGAAAACACTGAATTGGACGATCGTGCAACACCTGGAGTAGATCCGTCGGGACGGAAGGTACCCAGATCAATAAATCGTGGCCACAGTTGAAGTCATTGGCGCAGAACCGGACCAGGTGGAGAGTTGGTATAGTAGACGCTCTATGCCCCACAAGAGATTAAAGAAACCAGGAAAAAATCATTCAAAAAAAGTCGCCGCAGCTATCTCCTAGGTAACTTTCAGGTATCGAAATGGAACAAATCTCGCATTTTCGATACCTTAAAGAATACCAGAAGATAACTATGTGTGAATGGAATTTGTATTGGTAGTGTTCTCCAAGGTATCTTACAGCAGATGGTGAACAAAACACTAAGATATACCTTAAAATTCGCCACAGGATTTGTTGTTTAAGTACAGGTACAGGTATGAGTAATAATTCACATAACTTACAACCTTTTACGTAAAAACGTTTTTATGATCGACCTAGTAACTAAATATATCTCAGAACCATAATTTCGATGGCCCCCAAAGTGCTGATGGAAGTAAACAAAATTAAATATAGTGTAAAAGTGGGAGATAAGCCATACTTTTTGTAGAAGGGAGGAATAAATTAAAAAAATGCAATATAATTAAGTCGTTTATTTTTTTAAGATACACTAATATTAGGTAATATATATATAATCGCAATGTTTTTGGCCTTCAACTAAAAATTAGAAAAATGGAAAATAACAAATGAAAATCGGCAAAGACCCATCTCTACCACATAATGTGGAAGAGGCGCCATGGGGTGTGGCAGAAATGCCATACATGTCATCATGGATGGCTCTTTTTGGTTCTTCTTTTTTTTCTCCATAATTATTGCAATGCGGAGAGTACATTGTACATTACTCATGAAGCCATTTTAGGCAAGAAAAACACTTAATCCAATCTATTTTCGTTTTTGTTACTATTATCTGTATTCCCAGCCCTTAGTACACACACATTATAATCACCTTCAATTGGGCTGGATGCAATTTGCTGAGAAGATGAGGATGGTGATTTTACACCAGCCAGCTTACGTTTTTCAGGTATTCGTTTCATTACATACAGATTAGATGTTTTCTTGTTCAGGTTTTTAAGGGATGTCAAAATACAGGCAACTTGCTTTCGTTTCGCTGTCGAACTGCAGTTTTGGTATTGGGTTTGACTCCTCAAGAAACTTTGTAGTTGTTGCAGCTATTTGTCTAGAAGTTGATGGTTTTGGTAGGAATTGAGCTTTAGTAGAAGAAAGAGTTGGAGGAGCTACCTTATTTAAATCAGATATACCACCTCCACCACTCAAAAGCAGCATCTGCTGCCCTTCTTCTCCGTCTGACGAAGGACGAAGAAGATATTGTTTTAGTCCAAGAGCCGTGGGTCGTTCGCGGGGACTGGTTCGCGGACTATCCACACCAGGTTACACGACCCTCTACAAGATGAACGTGGGTAAGCCTAGATCTTGTATAATTTCGAAGAAGACGCTAAATGTTTTTCTTCTCTCCAACTATAGCGACGAGGACACGGTAGCTGTCAACCTGGAAATCGGATCAAGGTACTACTAGACACGCTACTACTAGACTCTTCTTACTTGGCACACGTGGAGCGTGTGGAGCCTCCGCCGTCCGACTCTGCGAAGAACCTTGTTGCTGAGGTTGAATCACGCAGGGCTGTGCTCATTCTGGGGTGCGACGCCAAAACACATCATACGGAGTGGGGTAGCTCCGACATCAACGAACGAGGTGAGTTTCTTTATGATTTATTTTTAAATACTAACTTGCTCTTATGTAATGTGGAGACAGGACCCACTTTTATCACAAGGAACAGGCAAGAGGTATTAGACCTGACTCTGGCCTCGGATACTGTCAGACCCCCTATTAAGAATTGGAGGGTCTCCAATGAACATTCCTTCTCTGATCATAGGTACATCCAGTTCGATCTGGATAACCGTCCTTCGAAACCACCAGTCTTTAGAAATTACAGAAAGACTGATTGGAACTTATTAGGGCTTCACGATACTCGAGATAAATCTCGCTGCCGGTATCGGTCTCGACACGATACCGAGACCGGCAGCGAGACCAATATCATTGGTAACAGTACGATACCGAGAGCGAGATTGAGGTGACGAGAGTGGACGAGATATTAGTTTTTATCATTTTATTGTGGAAAATTTTTTTTTAGTTGTTTCAGCTTTTATGTCGCTCCGAAAAATTTCAATTGTGTGATTTATGGGGCATATAAGTATACACTGCTCTCCTCAATCGCTTCTTTCTGCATTATTTCCTTCTTCAGATATTTGCGCTTTATCCCCAATAGCAAACAAGAGCCTTTGCTACCTTATTTTGACGATGGAAATATGAAGAAAATGCATATATACCTAGATTTTTTTATCTTGCCGAGAGCGAGATCACACCGAGACTGGCCTTTATCTCGCCGAGATCGAGATCGAGAGCGAGATCGTCTTCACCTTGACGAGACCAAGACCGAGATCTGCCAAAGTCTCGGTCTTGTCTCGGTGCCGTGAAGCCCTAGAACTTATACAAGTTCATTGTAGATGCGTCACTGCCTTCTGACCTCTCCAAATAACGAAGAGGAATTGGACAGACTAGTTGATAAGCTCACCAAGGTCCTAAATGGAGCTATGGCTCAATACTGTCTCCTTAGGAGACCCAAGGACAAACAGAAACCTCCGTGGTGGAATGCACACCTAGAGTCTCATAGGAAGGAGTGCAGAAGGACCTTTAACCTCGCGAAAGCCAATAGGGACACACACTCGTGGGATTGCTATAGAGACAGACTGAAAATCTATAAAAAGGAACTCAAGAGGGCTCAGAGGAAATCGCGGAGAATCTACTGCGACAATATAACAGAAACCACTGAAGCCTCCAGACTGAGGAAAATTCTAGCTTCCAATCCAAGTATTCCTAGCTATATGCTTAAAGCGGATGGTGCTTGGACCTCATCAAGCGTAGAGTCTATAGAGATCTTTTTTGAAACCCATTTTCCAGGCGGATGTGATTACGGAATCCAAACTGCGGTGGGCTATACATAGCTTCGTGCCATTCAAGTCTCCGTGTCCTGATAGTTTTGTTCCTGCCGAGCTCCATAACAGTTCCGACCTTATTATAGAATAAACTGCTTTTAATCCTGGAAGGGGAGGGCTGTGGAGTGTTTGGTTATGCGGACGACATCGCTATAGCTATCTCGGGAAAATTCCTGCTTGTTTTAAGGTATCTTATGCAGAATGCCCTCACCAAGCTTACCGATTGGGCGGTGGGTTGTGGTCTTTGCGTTAATCCTAACAAGACCAAGTTGGCCATCTTAACTAGGAAATATGAAATTCCTTCAGTTGACCCTCTGTATCTGAATGGCACCCGCCTGGCCTTTACCGAGGAAGCTAAGTATATGGGTATCATCCTGGATAGGAAGCTCAGCTGGGAGCCTAATATATGAGAGGGTCAAGAAAAAAACTGTAGCTCTATACTCCTGTAAGAGAGCCATCGGTGGGAAATGAGCCAAGTTAACTCACTGGCTCTATGTTGCAGTTATTAGGCCAATCCTGTTGTATGGCGTGGTTGTCTGGTGGCCATCACTGCACTTACCTCAACGCTTTGAGGAAGGTGCAGAGGTCGGCCTGCATCTGTATCACCGGAGCACTACGGACCACTACTACTGATGCTCTGGAGATACTTCTCCACTTACTTCCATTAGATCTGATGGGTAAGCAGATGGGTATTAGTGCTGCCGTTCGACTTACAGCCGCATCTCAGTAGTCCAATACAAGAGTTGGGCTCTCTACAATTCTGGACTCCTTTTCTCTACAAGTGGGGCATCTTGACTACACCACTCCTAGCAACTCCTTTGTCAAGCGATTCAGATCGACCAATCCAACCAGACTTGACTGGGATGGGGACACCATTGCCTGTGGGGAATCCATTCATTTAATCTTTCGAATGAAGCAAACATAGTCATACCGTATTTTAGAAACTAACAAGCATTTTTAAACCCAAAAGCGAGAGAAGGAGAAATTTAAAAAAAATACAAACACGAGACCATGGTCGGACCATGATTACCTGCTTGCGTTTTGGATAAAAATTTGGTTTGCGATTAAAATTTCACACGCACAAGAAATACAGCCCGAAAAGAGAGATGCCAAGACTCACAAGGTCATACCGCTTTCACTGTTAAAAAGTTATCAGATCTCATATGGAGCCAAGCCCCTAACTCTACAAAGCCTAACTCTAGAAACCCTACTTCTTGGTCAAAAAGTATGGCTTGGCCGTTTCATGGATCTAATGCATGACACAAGATTAAAGACCAGTGACTTAATTAATTAACTTCTTAGTTGTAAGCGATGGCCGCAAAACTGCCAAGCCAAAACAAAGACAAAGAAGTAGGGTTTCTAGAGTTAGGGTTTGTAAAGTTAGGCCTTGTATAGTTAGGGGCTTGGCTCCATTAAACGCCGTATCCAAATGTAGTTATTATCTGTGAATTTCAAGTCGGTATCTCAATTCGTTTAGACGTTAGAAGCCGCGAACAGGTGGCTAGAGTTCCCATTGGGATCCTTCGGGTACGGAATCTTAAAAAGAAAACAGGCAGGAAAAATAAGGAACAGGTTATTCATATAGAACAAAATAGATGCAAATGCATGTCTTATACGATGGTTGCTGGAGGATGAACGGATGAGTTGAAGCCTTCTAGGACACGGCGATCCTCATCTGGACATCCTCAAGTGTTAGTTACACCTTTAAGCGGTAGCAACCGGGCAATGCATCCTAGAACGTAGCCAAGTAACTAATGCGAGAGATAACCTCCTGAAAATTCCCGCTAACTCCAAGGTTGTAGTAGGCCATGTCAAGAGAGGCTGCAGTAGTGTCCCCCTATCTGCAGGACCCAGGAGTAATTGGGTCGCGAATGGCGTCTCTTCAGGCTGAAAGTCCTGCAAGAAGGTGCGATTGGCAAAATAATAATGCTAAGCATTTCCTCAGGTGCGGCGATGCAGAGATGGTAGACTGTAACGAGTTACCTATCTCCGTAACCAGTACCGGTAACCGGTACCCGCACCAGGAGAAGATGCAGATCTGCTTTCCGAAGGGTAAACTGCGGTTAATTCGGAGAAGATTACTGGTCCTGGCTCTGGACTAAAGCTTTATGGCCTGGATCCCGTGGACAAAGAAGGGATGAAGGTTGAAATTAAGGTATAGACCAAGAAGGAACACTGGAAACGATGGAACGGCATGGATACCTGCAGTTAGGCTAGGACTCTAGTAGTGACATAGAAAACCGAGGTCAGTGGTAACGGTGGGATAAGTGGTTGCCCCACTAAGGGAGACTGGGAGGGGACGAAAAGGGATATGATTCTATGTGGTCTGTTTCGGCTAATCCCCAGAGAGGTGTTTTTAGTGAGTCAGAATCTTACACTACCGGAGGGCAGGAACTGTGCTGTGTCTTTTGGAAGATTTTCACCTCTCACGCTAAAAAAAATTTCTTATACGATAAAGTCCCTGAAAGATATTGTGCAGAAGCAGTAAATTAAGCCAGCTGTTAAAAGCGTACAGGGATAGAATAGTTAATATTTTAAGTTTCGGTTCACAATTGTAATCCTTTTGCAACTGTCAGCATAAATTTTACGAAACAGCACTGTAAAATTTCCTGAACCATAAACTCCAAGTATCTGCGTAGTTTCAAAAAGCATAGAATTATGAGACTTAAAAGTAACCAAATCAATTCGCTTTTAGGAAAGAAAACCAGACAAAAAATGTATACACTCTGATATTCGAACCCTTTTCGTCAGTAGCACGTTTCCAAGTCCTCACCACAAAATCAACCTTTACTTTCAAAGAGCTTAAAAGAGTTATCTGTATATAAATTTACTATTATTGACACTTGCAATAGTTAAAAAATTAACTAAAAATTAATAAAGCATGAATACTCAGATCGAAATTCTGAAATATTAAGCATTATATTCATTGAAATTCAGAAATAGCGTATGCAAAGTCGCGAAGGATATGATTTCCAACTTTTTTGAAAGTGTGACGAACCGTAAAATTTGCCCGTTATTTCAGGAAAAGTCGTCTATAATGCTATAAATTTTCTCTAATCACACAATAAAATTTACGAGTCACGTAATTCTTACGTAAAATTTACCTATGAATACATTGAATTACTGGAAGGATAGTAAATTTTGTAGTGCGGCTGCTTCAATTTTGACAGGTTGTGTTACTTACAACACGATTACGGCGGATGGAACCGTAATGCATTAAATGAAGGAAATGGGGTATATAGTAAACGATACTGAAGCTAAAATTTGCGATGCAATAAATATTTGCTCTCTATTGACATGATTTCAATCACCTTGACAATAATTTCAGTTAATTATTCAGACCGATTTTGATAGCATGTCATCTTATATAATGTTTCTTCGCCCTAGTTTTACATAAGATTACAAAACAGAGAATGTTCATAACACCAAACAAATATTAGAAATGAAATTCTAGAACAACTTAATACTTGTTTTTTAACGAAACGTAATTTCATAATACGTAACGGGTTGATTACGCAATTGAATCATCCTATTAACTATTACGAAAATTTAATGATGAAATCAATAGCTGGCAATTTGACCTGAAATACATTTGGCTAGCATATATATACTATAGATACATATGAAGGTATGACTTATTAGTGGATTGAAACGAAGGGGAAATAATATGATTATCAATGAAACTTAACATATGAAACTAACACTAATTCAATTATTGGGAGGATGATGTGGAGAATTTATATCCAACGTGTCCCTGGGAAAATAGACGGGATAACTATATGCTGAGGTGGCTTAAATATCGCAAAAATTATGCGTTCTAAACAGATATTAATTAATATGCATGAATAGTTAGTACATTCACTTTAAAAACATTTGATGTAAATTTGCCAAAAGTATAGGTTATGTACAAATATTAAAAAATGATATCTCTCTCTCTTGAAATATAACCGAATCTCTAAAAATCCGTATAAGCTTAGATAATCTTTTGTCATACATAGAATACAAATACCCACCAGAGAAGTCGCTGCACGTTAATTTATTATAATTAACAAATAATTTCTATATTTCTTTTAATTTTGTTATCCCGATAAAAAGATTTTTTCTATAAACTCCCTTTGATAAATTTTAATAGACTAAAGTCCACTGCAATTAATTTTGAATAAACAAACAATATGGAAAGTAAAACAAGCTTTTTAGATCGAATACTAATAAAATTACACTTATAAATATAAATTAAAAAATAAGTTGTAAAAATAAGTTTCTAAATAGTAAGTAAATAATAAGTCTTGCTTAAATCCTCGAGACGAAAGGATCTAAATAATAATAAAAAATAAATACTTAAAATAAAAGTTTTCTTTCTTTTAGTATAACTACATTGTATCTGAGCATGCCATATAGCACACCATATAGCACATACGTTATAGCACCGTGAAGACCTTTTTTTTTGATTTTTATGTTTAAATATTGGTTTACTGTAGGAATCTTTTTTTGCTTCTGTTACAAAATCTAAAGGCTGTGGGCTGGACGATATTCACCTCCACTCATATAATACAATATTAGCCTCACATCAACTCGCAACGCAGCTATACAATGTCATTAGTTAAATTTTAAGATGACGATCTTGACGCAATTGATTATACCATAATCTCATTTGTTGTTTTACTGCACTCTAAGGTGTTTCATATGTACGGTGGGCCACAAGATCCTAATTCATAAAATACTAACGCAACACCCGCCTCCATGTTAGCTGATTTAGATATATCTCAAAGGATGAGTGAGTAGGTTGTTGTAATGAAAGATTATTAAAGTTTAATTTATTTTTAATTGAAAATATTATTGCCTTGTTACTGTTTCCTTTGTTCTCTAATCTATTGTTCACAGAACCATTATTGTTGACCACAAAAGACTTCAACGAGGAAGAACTAAAAATGCTAAACATCGGATTAAATTACGCTCCAAAACTGCCTGATACCAGAGAAAAGTTTGTTGACCTTGCAATTATTATTATTAGAATATTATTGGTAAACATGAATGTGCAAAAATTTTGAACAATAGATTAGAGAACAAAGGAAACAGTAACAGGGCAATAATATCTTCAATTAAAAATAAATTAAGCTTTAATAATCTTATATTAGGGAAAGCTGACAAATGTAATTTTATTGTAATTTTAAAAAAACAATTATATCTAGAGAAAATGGATGAGGTTCTGAACAACCCAGCAATAGTAGAACTTGCTATTGATCCCACTCAAAAATATCAGAATGATGTTATTAGATCAATTAATAAGGCAGATTTAGTTCTCAGTGTACAAGATAAATATCAATCTAAAATTAGTAATCCCTCTGTTCCGATTCTGTATGGCTTAGTAAAACAACACAAAAATAATCATCCAATAAGACCAGTGTGTTCTTCCATAAATGCTCCAGCACAAAAACTGTGCAAGAAAATAAGTTGTATCGTGTCCCTAGTTTATTAAATTTTTATTCAATATTCTGTTAAAAATTCTGTTGAACTTATAGACAAAGTAAAACATTCATAGCTATCACGTAATGCCAAATTAATTTCGTTTAATGTTTGTAATTTGTGTCCGTCAATCCCAGTACAGAAATTAAAAAATATCTTATTCGAAGATATTGATAAGAACTATGTAACCCATAAAAGTCGTTGCAATTTAAAAATTTGGTAGACATATGCTTAGCACAAAACTATTTTAATTTTAATAATAAAATATACGCGCAAATAGACGGCTTAGCGATGGGTAGTGCGGTCTTTACATTTTTACAAGCTCTCGACTGTACTTACATAATTCATAATTTTCCCATCCTTCAAATATCAACTGGCTCCCCTCTTGGCCATCGGCTGGCGACGCCCTTGGTTATATACCTTGCGTTAACTAAAAATATTGAAAAAATTGCGTGTTTTAAGTACATGCTCTCGAGAATGTCTCCCCGAAATTTTATAAAAGTCGAAGCACTAGAACCAAAGTTACGGTTATGTACAGCGAAATACCCCTCAAATTTTATACGGAAAAAACATAGACCTGCAATTTAAGATTATTTCGGAATCGTATGTTTGGAAAAGTACCGTCGCGGTGACCATCGTAATTAGATGCATGTTTACTAAATATTAAGATGGTAAGCGAGAAAAGGTCCAAAATCGCAAATCCTCTCATACCTTCGAAACGGTGTCGATGAGGTACAAGCCCCCCCCCCCCCCCCCCCCCCAATTTTTACGACAAAAGGCGGGGTCTTAAAAATTTTGTTTATTTAAAGAAATATCCAACCTAAGGTGCAACAAAAGAATTAGATAGTCTGGGATTTCGAAGAATACGTTTTTTTCAATCGTTTCTCTACATGGACATGTACTATTTTAGAAATGTAATAAATAAGATGGGCAATTAATAAAAATAAAAAACAGGTGCAATAATAACATTAATTTCGCAGATAATTCGAGAAAATACTTATTTTTTTTACTTATATTAGTTGTCTCCGTGTGTTGCGGGTTGTGAATTTCGGTGTACTTGTCTCAGCCTGTCCCGCAGGTGTTGTTGGTCTGCCTCTGCGCTGTGTTTAGGAGTACCCTGCTGGTTCCCATATTATCATTTGATGTGCTTTCACCTCCGAACGCTGCAAACCTGTATTCCACCATATTTCTGCTGCTTCGATAGACTTGGTCTGCTCCTAATCTCAAATTAAAGCGCTGCTCTGCACTGGATATAGCTTGACTATTCCTGTTGGATGAGATCCTGGACTGTGCTCTTTGTTGATTTCTGTGCACTTCTGTAGTATAATCCCGGCCTGTTCCCGTCGACGTACGTGGCTTTATTGAAGTTACCACAAATATTGTCACCCGAATTATAGCCAAGTATCCTATATGTTTAGGTGCCGCAAAGGAGGGCAGTATACAGTGCAATCTCTGCCAATGGTGGTACCACTACAAATGCGTGGAAATTCCTAAGGCCTTGTTTGAGATACTCTGCAATAACAAGCTCTCTTCAGAGCTGAAAGATGTCAAGAGGTACATGGAAGATGTTAAGGATAAGATAAATGAAAATATTAATAATCTTGCTGCAGATGTCACCTCCCTTTAGGAGAAATTAGCTTTGATGGCCTCTGACATAGCTGCGTTTCGGATGAAGATTACTGATCTGGTTTCCAGAGAGGTGGACCTGCTGCTCAGCGCTCTTGCTCCCACCTTTGTCACTCAGGAACGGCTTGACATCTTGGAGTGCAAACTTAATAGGCTGGATGCCGCCGTCAGACGACGAGATATTATCATCCGCGGCCTCCTTGATGGCCTCAAAGATCTCCAGTCGATCGTTGTAAAAGTTACGGGTACACTAGGAATAACCCTAACCTCTCGTGAAGTGGACGCTTTCTTTTACCTCGGGGGTGGCTCTGTCCTGCTCAAACTTGCGCCTAGCTAGCCTTGCGATATGACATTACGACATCATACTTTCGATCTCGCAATTTGTACCTCTCCAATTCAGCACTGTGAAAAGTGCCTGTTCGCAGCTATCTTTCTGAAAATCTACCGTCACACTGTGCCATTGTTAAAAAGAAATGCTTACAGCTGAGCAATGAAGGGAAGATTCAGGCTGTCTCCGTCAATAGAGGTCGAGGGGAACGGTTTTAGAGTTACTCCCATTTTTTACTCCCACTGATTATAATATGTCTTCCCTGTAATCTGTAGGATACCAAGCAAAAGATATGCTGCGAGTAGGCATGGTTCATTAATTTATATTTGTCCGGTTCACAGAAGAGTTTGACTAAATTGGTAAAGCAATTAACAAACATAAAGCTGTCTAAATGTTAGATCAATGTTTACATGAATTTGGAAATATGTCGGCACTGCTATGCAAAATATTGTAATGAAATGCTTGCTTTTCCACAAGCTGTAATTGAAAAAAATCTTTTTCCATTTAGTATCATATAAATGAAATACATATATAATTGAAAATAAGATACATATCAAATACATTTAATGACTTCAAAAAATCTCAGGAAAAACTTTTGTAATTTTTGTAGCCTACTTTTAAATTAATGAACTTTTTCATAACTTTGTTTCTTAATTTTTTGCAAATATGAATAATATTTAAGATTCTTGGTAAAGCAAATTAGTCTTTCTTTTCAACGTCACCTCAGTTTTCAGTTCTTTGCATTTTGTACGTGGAAATGACAAGTTTTTCTTTTGCGTATGTAATGTTTAGAAAGTTGACTCCCTCTTATTATTATTTCGCCAGATATAAAGGACGAGCCGGTATTCCTTAAACTTTTTATGCTTTCATAAACACATATTTAATTTCAAAAGATTTCAGGAGGAAACCAAAAACTTTGAGTAATTATCAGTTGAGTTTTATCGGAAAGCTTATTGTACGTATAAAGGCTTTAAAATTATTAAGATAAACAGGATTCCTCCATGAGACTTTGTTCTTAATATTTACAAAAGTTTTACCAGTGTTATAATAAAGTACACATTAAAAAAAAGATATATTGGAGGTATGACTAAACTTAATTATAAAAATATTCAAGGTTCTGCTTTGAAAACTTTCGGAATTATATGAAGTGGCAGAGTGAGATAAGTGTGTAAATTGTAATAAATAAGGAACTTAAGTTACGATGAAGTAAAATAGTTATTTATAGATCTACCCTGATGGAATTACGGCAGGACCTTAGGGGATGTTAATTTTTGTCTTAAAATACTCCTGAAGATGAAAAGCACCTTAAAAGTTAAACTGTCAACTACACTGATGTTTCCTTTATAAGCCTGTAGCATAAAAGCTTAAATTTAAACATTCATCAGTAGGTTTGTTATCACCATTACCTTTAGTTCGGCTATGAAATTCATTAACATATCGCTACGTTAGTAGTAATGTGCCACAACTCCAAAAATTATAACGTTAAGCTAATGATGGCGGATTATTTCTAAAAGCATTATCGAAAGAAATTACGGGAACATTCCTTAACTCTACCATTGATTTATATATAATATTCACTACTGCGAATGGCGTTTTGAAAGGACACTCAACTATAAGAAAGTAGTACGTAGTAGTAATTGTCGAAATAAAAATAGTTTAAAGAAGTAGAAATAGTTAACTAGATATATTTTGGCTGGTATTAATTAATTATTAATTATTTGTGTAGTTCAAAGTTATGAATTTTTGAAGGAATAATAATAAGGTTTTAATATATATTTAAACCATTTAATTACCTATTTCGAAGAACAGTTAAATATCATTCCTCCTTTGTTTTAATGAGTTAATTAGCTAATAATAAGTTTTCGAAGATCCTTACAACAATGTATCCCACCGGAAAGAGCAGCATTTTCTACCAGCTTCTTACCTGAAAAAGAAAGATGGATATAAAATTTCAACTCTAAAGGTTTTGAATTTAAATCTGATACTATTTACCGAAAAAGCAAGAATTGATAAATTTGACTTTACTGGGTTGGGAAGGTGAGAGTTTTTTCAGAGTTAATAGGCAAATATTTAATTTAAAGAGTTATATTAGCTACATACATTGCGCATTAATCGAAATTACCTAATCAAGTACTTTGTTTTATTATATTATATATCGTATATATTATATATATTATATAGATCATTTGAGTTCGCGGAATAAGATCAGTGGTTAGAAATACAACTTATATTGAACGACCCCGTCACATAAAGAAATACACAGGTGGGCCCATATCTCGCCAGTTTTGTTACCCTTGTTGACTGTACTAGCAAGTGGTACAGGATCTATTGCCTTCTTTGCTACAGGTGCTGGGCCAGCTACGAAATAGGAACGCTGTTTGGAATTTGGCCATGCTGTCTGCAGAAAGGACAGAACCACAGCCTACTCTAGATACAAGCCCGGAAGCTGATATTAACAGCTGAGCATTGGTGGTGTAAACAAGCCAAAACTTGCCACAGTAAAGAATAGGGCAAGTTTGGGGAATCGGACTTTCTAGTAGTATTGCGCGCAATATATTTAAAGTCTTAAATTGGATTTAACTTGACGTTAACCTACAAATGTTTTGAATATGTGAACACGATAAAAAGTGTTTCTTTTATACAATTTTCATGTGTTTTACAGGGAAAACTTTCTTGTGCTCGTTTTGTTGAAGTATTGAGTTTAAAATGCGTCAATGACATCAGAGTTTCTCTTTGGTTTTGGTTACGAGAGTGTGCAGTTTTATTTGTTTGTGCAAGGATTGGTTAATCTGTGGTACAACAGAAATGAAATAATGACAAAACGCTTGGTGGTGAAATGGCCGAACTGACATGTTTTCCGTGCTTGTATCTAGGCTGCGACAGAGTACTGGCATTACAAAAAGACTTTCACTCAGGGGTTGGGGTCGATTTTATAATTTTTTTATATCAGGCGTGAATTTCGGTTTTGTTGGACGGGTGGATGGGGAGAAGGGGGGCTTAAAATCTGATTTTGGTATTTGTGTGTGAAAACAAAATTTAATAAATTTGTTTAGCATCCATCATATTCTACGTGCCTTTGAATAACGCTCAGTTGGATTCATCACCAGATCGTAAACGAGAATTTCGTACAAGATAAAACCAAACACATGGTGATAATTGAAAAGGTACTGGTCGGGTCAAAACTATAGACGTTGTATTTACCAAACAGTAACTACAAGACTATTTTTATCACTACAAATAATACAATACAACAACTAGTGGCCGTTGCACATTTTGTTAATTTATTTAATGTTTTTCGTTACAATCTACTTCTCACCTGCTTAATTTAAATTTAATAATTAACAAAAACGAAAGAATTGTCATTTCATCCGTGTGCTTTGTAGATGAGGTTTATGTTTTATAGAAACCACTACAGTGGTGAGACTTTTTCTGACAGGCGAAGTTTGTTCGTAGCTATATAGAAATCGGCAGCGCCGAACACTTCCCTTATCACTCATCAACCTCGACGATTTAAAATCGAAGATTTCCGCCACTACTTCTGGTATAAACAAGAAGACATAATGTCAAGTTTCGTCATCGCAAGCAGATGCAGGAAATCAAGTCGAGGTAAGTTTCAACATTTTCGTTTAAGTTCTATATTTATTTGAGCCATTGTTGCTAATATTATAATCTTTCCTGATATATTTCAGTCCTTAACAAAACGAATCGCACACAGTAGACGAAAATTTTAACTCAACTTTATACCATTTTATAAAAGCTGAAAATCGCTGTACTGACGAAGGATCAGCAGAAATTTCTGCAGGTCAACATGCTCGTAGTGGAAAATCTTGGTCTGAAGAGCATGGTGAAAAAGTAAAAGTGCCAATTTTAAGTGCAATCTGAAAAAGTATTTCAGTACTGAGCGATTGTGGGATGATAGAATTAATGATCTTGTCAATGCTAGACAAATACTTGGAGTTAGTTTATCAGCTGCTTTAAATAATGCCAATCAGGAAACTAAAATTGGTATCTTCCGTATGTAGATAATTTTCTGGGATTAGGGGAAAAGCGTCTTAAAATTAGCAACTGCTTATCAAAGGCAGATGCGGCTTTCTATCTTTTACCATCTTGATACGCGTTTTGTAACCGAATACACTACAATGTGTAATCACCCTTCTGTAGTCCTTTTATTTAGATCAGCATAATTGCTAGTACACGCTCGGAGGGAGAACGCGCTGCGCCGTGTTCATTTCATAAAGAGTCATAGGGCGGCTTCACCCGCAGTTTCGCCTTAGGCGATGACAGAACCCCAGCGAAACAGCGTCTAAATTAAAAGGGAAATTCTTCAAGATAAGGGAACAGCACGGGGTTAACAGTCCCTTATGCGTTAACCAATCCCCCGGATGGCTCAGGGAAGTACACATTAAAGGTGCACGCTGTGAGTAGTAGTCATAAGCAACTAGCACAGTTGTCTAATATCAATATTAGGTAAGACCAGCATAAAAGTGTTATGTGTTAGAGTAGATAGAAGCGGGTGACAAAAATTATAGCAGATTCCACTATTAAGACTTCAGTGAAAAACAAAAGATCCAAGATGCAAGATGCACCTTAGCCAGTAGGGAAAGAGATGCGTTAGAGCCTGAACCATCGCGTAATGGGGTTACCTTTTCGTATGTTTTATTTTATTTTAAGATGGTTCAGTGCGGCTAAGGGTAACAGGTGACACCAGACCTGTAAATCTTCCTTTCATCTGCCTTTTGGTTTTTTTTGTTGATTTGTGGCAGACCTAACAGAGGGAGTCCACAACAATCTGTTGCCACAGGCACGAGAATTTCTATTGTGAAATGTGTGATTGGATGTTCAAAGACTCACATATCAGAGTCTTTTCATCCACTCATTTATAAACCCATTAAGATGAAATTTCGTATACGGAATAATTTTTTTGGACCTCCTTCTAATAGAGAGAAAAGTGTGCTGAAAAATTTGTGTTTGCTTAACTAGGTCTCCTAAAAGGCAAAAATGTTCTAGGACCTTTGTATTTTAACCCTACAAACATGAGATATTTCCTTGCAAAGTCGTTACCAAACCATACCCAACCACACTCTAATTTTCAAACTATTGATGCAAAATATCTGCAAGAGTTCCTGAATGTAACTAGGCAGTCCTTTTTACAAAAACTATAACGAACACTGTAGCAAAAGTAGTTTATGAAAATTTTCGAAATCACTCTACGGGACCCTATCTTATGCATGTTTAACATGCTCTTAACCAATTTTTTTATATATTAATCCAAAGAACTAAGGATAAGGGAAATTGATTATTAGCTTTTGAGTCAAGGAAGTGACAATTTACGGCTAATTTAAAAGTTTCGGGCTCATCAGATGGTAGAAAAACAGAAAACGGTAAGCGTTGTTCTGTTAGGAAAGATTCCCGAAATTCAACTGTGCGATCAAAGTTTACCTTTGCAGAAGGTATAGGAGTTTGAGCGACTTGAAGCTCTTTTATCCCACGCTAATGAGCCTACAAGAAGTTAGCCTAGCAATTTCGGCAGTAGAAATGGCGATGAAAGAGTGAGTAAAACTGACATTCCGTCGATGCAATGAGCAGAGTCAATGTTTTCAGAGATAGTGAGGTCGCCAATAAGTTTTATAGCCTTTCTTTGAATTTATCCAACACGAAAAATGTGATATGTCCGGCCTCTTCCCAAATATGGGAATTATATTCAAGTCTGGTTATGATACAGGATTTGTGGCCAGAAATCTAGGGAAAGAAATGCCAAACGTGGAAAGTCAAGGACGACTCGAACCTATGTGTGAGGTGAAAATGTGTAACGGAAACATCTAAGTGGCAGAAGTAACTAGAGTAAAGCTGAGTAGTAGAGCTGAGTAGCAGACTGGTTAATTTAGTCGTGATTTAGACTACGAAGTGTTTATATGTGGTACTGCGAATAGTCAGGTGTACCTATTATAGCCCGTGAAGTGATAACTACTAATTAGAAAAGTGAAACGTTATATTGTGAAGAAAACGTGTAAAGGAAATTGTGAAGCGAACTAATTAAGTGAAGTGAATAAAATTGTGAACATTTGTGACTGTAAGTAAGTGTCTTTATTAATCCGTCGAGCTCGAAGAGCCCCATTTACGTTACAATATGTACCTTTAAAAACCCCAAGCCAAGCTATTGCAAATACAGAGCGTTTCACATAAGGTGTGCCAGAATAAGTGGGGTAATAGATCTCACTTAGGAAAAAAAAAATGGAATGGAGGGGGGCAATCTCAACCGTTGGGAGGGTGATTCATAAATTTGCAATTTTCATGGTATGCACATTACTATTTTATTTTTATCTTTTGATCTAATCAACGCAGCGTCATCAAACAAACTCCAAAAAACTATTACCATGAAGTTTTTTCTTCTATTGATCTACACATTTTTGTATAACCTCAAGTCGGGATACAGCAATATGTCAAGTACAGGAAAACTGCTTAGATAGGGCCATGGCTCAAATTATTCCTCCTAGTTGGAAGTAAATTTGTCAATAAAGTAAGTTTTAAAACATCCTTCTATTTTTTAATGTCCTCAGAATTTTTTTAAAATTATGTTAGATTAAGTTAACTTATTTGCTAACTTATGTGAACCCCATACGCTATAATGTCTAGTTCGTGTGCGTTTTTATGAAAATGCGATCGCAAACCCCACTGGCATTCAATCTGTCGTGAATCATTTGTGAAGGCAGACGTTGCCTTTTCGGTATCATCATAATTTTCTCGGAAATATTTTTTTTAGGGCAAATTAGTGTTGCAGATCTGCAACGCCATGCATTTACGCATACAAAAATCAAATGCGGAACATTTTATTTCAACATAATGACTTGCATTACAGATGAGGAAGTTTAAGATATTGTAAACACCTGGGTTGACAGTGAAGACGAGTTTGTTGAAGACATTGATTCGATTGATGATGAATTGACTATAATAAGATTAGTTGAACAGGAGGTTGATGGAAACGAAGAGGTACAGATTTACAAGGAAGAAGTACCAGAAATCCAAGAACTTTGTGGAACAACAAAAGTAGTGATCGAACTGATGAATTTGTTTCTTTTCAAGGAAATTCCACTCCGAAGATTTACTGGATGTGATTATTGAAGAAACCCTTATATGCAGCACGCAAAGGGATCCCGAACATCCGTTTTATCTTACCAAAGCGAAACTGAGAAGATAGTTGAGCACATACTGAAAGTACATACTTTCGAAAATATCTGTGTGAAATTTCGTTAAGATCGGAGCACTAGATTTCAAATGACAGCCGTTCGCAGCGCGCTAGTTCCATTCATAAGCACTTGGCGAGCGGCGCCCAAAAATTTTAAACGCGATGATCTCGGAATAGAGTTTTTTGAAAAATACCTTTGCGGTGAACGTGATATCTCAAAAACTTTTCAACCGATTTTCATAATTTTTTTTTAAATTGTTCATATTTACAATCTCGTGTACTTGAGCGGTTCCTTTTTGATCTAAAAATTTTCGATTGTTTGCAATGAATTTTTGTTTAGAATTTTGAACACCTCAAAAATCGAATTTTTTGTCAACATGGTTTTTTATTGGAAAAAACAATTTTTTTCGGAAACCGAACCGTTCAAGTACACCACAATACATTTTTCTTCGATAATTTTTTTACTCTTTTGATTTGAGTTACGCGGTTCGCCTTGGAGAGTGTTCACCGCAAGCCTCTGCAAAAAAAAAACGCTCTTTGGGGGAGGGGCCATAACTCCAACAATTTTTAATATTTTTTTATAATTCAACTTGTTTTGTTTTCTTCGATAGCACTAACAACAAATTGTTTACACTTTTTCTAATAAAATTTGCATAAAACCATTAAAAAAATCACCAACTTAGCTTACTTTTTCCTCTCAACTTTGTATATAACCCCTTAAGTGGCGGATCCGGATACTTATACAATTTTGAGATTTACACCGGCAAAGTAAAGTAGCCAGATAATATTTTAGCTGACGAACAAGGTCTCGGAGCTTCTTTTAGTTTTGGATTTAGAGAAAAAAGGGCATACATTCTGTGGGAACTGTTAAGAGAAATCGCTCGCCAAATTACAAGCTACCTTCCGAAAGTGATTTAAAGAAAATGAAGCGAGGAAGTTCCGTAGAGAATGTAACAACAATTGATGAAGAAGACGTGTCTGCCGTTCTCTGGAAGGAACGATGTCTGCCTATTAACTTGTCTCATAAAACAACACCCCCCATATGTTTATTGTAGACTTTCACAACATTTGGACACACAATGGTAATAGTTCTTGAAGAGGACTTATCGAACCGTTTAGCGGTCTGCAGTGGATGCTTTCCGGCGTATGTCGACACTAGAGTGACGGGCTTATTGAACTGAATGAAAGTATAACTTCAAACAGTACGAAATTTCGATCTGAAACGTCGAAAGATTCTGCCAACATCGAGAAGCAAATTATAACAAGACCCTGAAATGAGTCCTACACGAGTGGCAAGAGGATTAGAAGTGTCATCTGTTAAAGTTTGGAGGGTTATTCATGCTGAACAAAGACATTCATATCATATTACAAACTTCCACAACCTCGATATTTAGTGGGGTACTAACCCAAATAGGACGAGGATGACATCATTCCAGCCCAAATTCAGTGCCAATGTTTCGTCTGGTATCATCGGCACCTCTTTAATAGGATAATTAAATTTATGCTAACTTTTTGAAGAATACACTGACAGATATACTACAGGACATCTCTCTCGATAATCTTAAAGCAATGTTTCACCAACGTGAGGGGGAACCAGGACATCCCGATATCATTGTAAATCAAAACTTACCTGACTGCTGGCATGGACGAGGTGCACCGATTCCTTGGCCTCCTAGATCTCCAGATCTTACCACCTTTTTCTTACGAGAAACAAAGAAGGTTGAAGTTTATTCAAGGGCAGTTAACAATATTTTAGGTACAATTTTATTATTTATTAAAAGATCTTTTAGATCTCTTTTATTGAATCAAACTGTTTTAGCACCATATTCCTGCAGAATTCGCCTAAAGTTTTCTAATGTTCCTTCAATATATGACATTTTTCTCCATTGTTTTATTTCTTTTTCGTTTTTTTTTCACTCTTGTAGAAAAACTATATTATTTATATATTTTAATATGTAAATAATAAAAATATTTAAATTATATGTTTTACTGTTTACGCAAAATATTTTTGTTTTTGTAATATTTTTATAATATCAGTGCATTTTGGAAAAATTTTCGTTAACCGCATAGTTTTTACTAAGTCATCGGTGGTCTTTAATCCCGGAGGATCCAGGTTCGAACCACACCGATTTATGGTTGCTTTCTGCTGACAACAGATTACGATAAAAGGCCATTTGAGGTTGCAGAGTAACACGGTGTTTCGGAATCCACCTTTAATTCTAAGTCAATTTGGAATCATTGTCTTAAATCGGGTGAAGTTCTTCTTCCGCCAGGAGGGAACTAAAGAGACAGAGAGAGATACTTTAACTGCTCATACGTCAAACAACAATAACTGCCATTTTCACACATGAAAAATAGAACGTAATTTATAATTAAACCTCCTCTTGAAACACCTTTCCGTAACTTAAGATGAAATCTCTTTTTGAAACATAATTTACAAAGCTAAATCAATAGAAACCTATAAATAACCCAGCATAAATTCTTAAAAATGATTCTTACATTTTCATAGTATTTTTTCAACATCAACGTCGATTTTGTCTCCAATAATATCATAAAGCTGCCTTCAAGTTTAGTAAAAAAAAAACACATTATACTCACACTACCCTCTTATGTTAAATCTTTTTAAAGTAATACCTTAATAACCTTTTAATGAACTTACATTAAATAGGTGCTAAAAACGTATCTCTTAGACTGCAAGGATATTTCCTTTGAATATTTAAAAAAAAAAACATAAATTTGTAACTGAAATAAATATCTTGCAAACGTAACGTAATATGTATGTTGTGCCTTGTAAAGATCAAATTTTTAATAAATAAATAATTAAATTAAAAATATGTGGTCGCGATACCCTGTGATTATATTTCAGTGAATTTGCTTAAGGCCGGAAATGGGAATTGGAAATTTTCGAGGGACTGGATTTGAGATATCAGTATCGGATTAAATTAATCTTTTTTTTTTAGATAAAAATTTATGTTGCTATGAAACAGGTAATCTAATTAATCCGGGTTCGTATTTTTGCTGCAATTGAAAAACAAAAAACAATTTTGGGATAATTTTTATTTCATATTTTGTCCACAAAAACATATATCAAGGGGACGGTGGGCACAGTAAACTACTGCGCACCTTATTAACGTTAAAGACTGACGATTAAGGTTAGTTGAGATCTCTGTAAGAAATTTTTCATTATTTAATATGCAGTATAACTATATTTTTTATTTGTATCCAACAACCACAATATAAATGTTATATTATCTTACTAATTGTTTTCCTCCCCTCTATTTTTTATTTAATATCTTTTAAATTGCAAAATTAATACTTTTCTCCTTCAGTCTAGTCTAGTCATTTTGATGAATAACGTCAGCAACGGCATAGGTAGCCAAGTTATTTATGATGATCTCATCAGTTGTTAATTTTTCTACGATTTCCTACATATTAGTTCAGAAGTGCGATGAAAGAAAACCTCACAATTAATAATAACACAGCCATGCGAATTTAAACTTTTAATTTCCCCTTTTTAACTTCTTCGGAAAAACAAAGAGGTTCTAAGTTCGACACGTATTTTTTTATTTACTTTTTTATGGATGACCCGACATAATTTTGTAACACGTGGACCGATTTTGATGATTCCTTTTTTATGTGTATATTCCCCGATTTGTAGCATGTTAAAAAAATTTTGGTGGGGGGGGGGGGGCGGGGGGCTGAAACCTAACTTGGTAATGCATGGACCGATTTAGATAATTCTTTTTTATGTTGTTTAGAGTATAATCCCCCATTGCTGGTAATGACAAAAATTGATCTTAGGGGAGGGTTGGAAGGGGGAGGGGTAGTCTTGGTGGGCTGGGGTGGGGGTGGAGGTGGAACCAAACTTCTTAATGAGTGGACCAATTTGTATGGTTCTTTTTTTGTTGTATAGAATATGATCGCCTATTGTTAATAATAAAGAAAAATATTCTGTGATGAGGCGGGGAAGAGGCAGAAGGTAGTTCAACTTCAAAACGTGTAGATATATTTGGATAATTATTTTTCTCATGTATAAAGTATATTACCCCATTGGTATCGCGACAAAATTTTAAACTGTGGGATTGAAGTGGTGGAGGGGGTGGATGTCAACTTCTCAACGCGTAGACCGATTTGGATGATTCTTCTTTTGATGTGTAGAATGTGATGCCCCATTTCTACCACGAGAAAAATTTAAGGGAAGGGCTGGGATGATAAGGGGTCGTTACACAACATCTTAACGCATAAACCTATTTGGATGAGTCTCTTTTTTGCTGTATGACAAAAACTTTGGCTTATGATGAGAGTTATAGGAGGGGCGGCACCTAGCTTTATAAGGCGTAGATCGATTTTGATGATTTTGATTCTCTTGCACAGAATATACGCTTCCTGATTGGTAAATGATAAAAATGTTTGTACCTAGAGTGACTACGATGATTCTCTGACTATGATGATTCTCTCTTGCTACATAGAGTACGGTGGCGCACTAGCGCGATGGTAAAAATTTTGCATCTAAGGATAGCGTATGAAAGGCTGACCGCGATGTTGCCGGATTCGATTTCAGATGCCGGAATTCCTTTATATAGAGTGCACTACCTCTGCAACTATTGAAATTGGTTTGAGATCGTATGAGCAGCATTTTTCGAGTCGTATATACAAAGACACTAAAAAGTGAAAAATAAAATAGTTTAAAAAAAAAGTTCAACCGACTTCACAAAAAGCGCTAAAAAGAATTAAATAATTTTTCATTTCATATCTATTTCCACAATTTAAAGTCGGTGCAAATTAAACAAACAAAACAACTACCACAATTGAAGATAATATATAAAACTACCTGAACGTGTCATATCACGGAATCATAAGGAAAGACGATTTAATACTTTTGTTGTAGTTGTTTGGTTTGTCTAATTTGCACCGACTTCAAAATGTCGTAATAGATATGAAATGACAAATTATTTTATGATTTTTAGCACTTTTTTTGTAAAATCAGTTCTTTTCTTTTTTGTAATTAATTAAGTGTGCTGATTTCAAAAATATTGTTTGTTTTTTGCTGTCACAACAGAATTTATTGTGATAAGTGGTGTGCTTAGAATATATAATTAAGAAGGAAGTGCCATAAGCTGAGAAAACTTCGGCATATCTATTTAAGTAGTGGAAAGGCCTTTTCATGTGTAACTGCATATGGAAGTAGTACAATTGTAGAATTTCTGTGGAGGCGTTCAAAACAAATTTAAATAAAAAAGCACCGTCATTGAACAGTTGACAAATGAAAATTTTCGAACGTAAACAAATTGGAAATAGTAATAAAAACTTCGTAAAATTATCATTGCCTTTCCAGTATTTGCACTTTTGTAAGTAAACACAGACAATAAACAGTAATAAGAAGTTACTTATTAACTAAAACTTTCCTAAAAAAAAGATTATCCTCGCAGCATTATCCTTGCAGCGATACAGTACAAAATATCACAATTCGCTGCAAACTTAAATTATTTAGAACACTTGCTTTAACTTCTCACAGAGTTTTATTAAAACACTATTTATATCGTTCTTTATCTATTTAGTAACACAAATCTAATAATTCACTTATAACTTGTTTATAAACTCAAAAAAACTTTTTGGACAAACACTTTAGACAGGAATCGACGAAATCAAAAGTTGACAGCTCAACTTAGTGAGCTTCGCCTCCTTCCCTGTATCCACCTTTACCACGAGCACAATGGCTTGTCTCACGTACACGGTTCATACACGTAATGGCCTATCCTGTTTATTATTTTATCTAAGGTGGTGTACAATGTTTTAATTTTTAATGAAAGATAAAAGATAATTATTGTAAAACTTAAGATTTAGTTAAAAGACATAGGCAGTTATAAACATGACAAATAGAAGATAGGATAAGCACATTATACATCTCCTGCTCAAACTTTTTCTCTTATAACTCCCTTCCATCATGTTAACATTTCACGTTCCTTGGTATCTGTTCTCCAGAAACTTTAAGCTTGGTGAAATCTCTTCCCTTTGCTCTTTACATATTATTGACTATAATTTTAAAATCTGGGCTTTTCCTTTTCCTTTTCTTCACAAATATTGAACGACTAGAATTTTCAAACAAGCTCTTTGGTTTTATTCATAGTTTCTTCAAAGTCAGCATTTTGCATCAATTTTCGAATGACTGGGATTACGAAACCTCCTTTAAGGAACGCCTTCATAAATTGCCTCTTATACCAAATTTGATATGAAGTGGGGCCGAAGAACTTGGGGTCAACGAAAGCCTCGCATACAACTTTTCAGAGCTTAGTACTTTTATCTGCGGTCATTCTTTTTAACCCAGTGTTGATCTCTATTTCGACTATCCCATTCTCATAGAAAAGAGGGGTACTTTGTATATTGTTCTTGGTGTCCTAGGAGCATACCCAAAACCTTCAAATCACCGCATACAGTCCATCCATGATCGGATTTTCGTAACATTCTTTTAAAAGAATACTCACTCAAATACACAATACACAACTCAAAGAAGCTTATTACCACCATTGTTCTTAAGCAGTAACAACATACTTTTAGTCTTCTGTTAGAAGAGCCGATACAAATTCTCCGGTTGCTTGGATCCTATTTTTCATGAAACATTTTTAATAGAGCGGGCACGTCAGACGTCACAACATTAGGCTAAGTTTCTTTCTTTTGTGCGGTCTTTAGACTATTGCGTTACCTGTCAACTGAGATATTAATAACGTCAATAGCACTAAAACTTTAGAAGATATACGTTAAAATGTAAGACTGGATATTTCATCGTAAAAAAATTTCAAACCCCTATAGCTGAGAGGGGATGGGATAGACCCCCTCCAAATTTTTTTTCGTTTCTCACCAAAATCTACCAAATTTTTCATTTTTGCACACACGCTGTGAAACATCCTGTATATCGCGGCATTTCCATAAATAAAGTTTGCAGTGGAACAGAGAATCGATGAAAGCGCTAGTCAAGTCGTTAGGGTGAAGGAGTGTCATGCTTATGGTTCCTCTTCTTTATATATCATAAATACTTATTAGGTTAGTCAGATCGGTGCTGTTAAACTACCATCAACCCGCTCTACTTAGATCACAAGTTGAGTCCACTGTACAACAATATGTTCCCAAGGGGGAATCATACTCTAAAAAACAGGAAACCAATCATCCAATGGTTCACGTGTAGCAAACTTATGTGCCGCTACCCCCCCAAACGTCCACCCTAGGTCCAACAATTTTAATAAGGCATCAACAGGGGAACGACCTATATACAACAGAAAATGAATCATCCAAAGCGGTACACGCCTTAAGAAATTAGGTACCACCCCTAACCCGCCACTACCCTAAGTACAGAATTTTTATCAGAGTACCAAAGGGGTCATAAGCTATAGGTACGCCAGAAAAGTAATCACCCAAACTGGTCAATAACGATAGGTTTCGGCTGTGCGGAAGATCTTATTATTATTAATGCAGGGAAGTTCTTGAGTCGTTTACCAGAAGGCACTATTTGGAACTTAATCCAATTTCTTTACAAAGGGATGTGTCGCCCCTCTCACCATTGGTTTCGGCTGTGCAAAAGATCTTGTTATTATTAATGCAGGGAAGTTCTTGTGTCATTCACGAGAAGGCAGTATTTGGAAATTAATCCAATTTCTATACAAATCATGATCATTGAGTACTCCAATGAGGTGAAATATTTGGGCATTACGCTTGATAGAAAACTTAATTAAAATGTTCAACTTTACTTTACCCTAAATAAGTCTACACGTGCCCTTAGGGCTTACCAAAAACGGACTTGGGGTCTCACCCCGTAGACGATGTTTATACAATACGATTGTCAAACAGATTTTTACCTCTGGCCACCATGAACTAAGATAATATCTACACCGGACAGGTCTGTTTAGTGACACGGAGTCGGTGAAACCCTAATGCAAGTGCTTTGTTCTGAATTTGCTGCTTTGAAGGAGAATCTTCAGCTGGGAATTTTTAAGCCCGGCTGATGCTATATTTTTCCCTGTTAAAGACCTCCTTGCCAATCTGAGGGTAGGTAGCTGAGCGCCATTTACATGAGTATGGAATCTAGCATAACATACCTTCTTGGTCGTAGTGCAAACTATATGGGTAATCGATATTATTAATATTCTGTGGCTATTTTTCCCATTCAGCAATTAAGTACTAAATCGTATATTAATCTTATTCCGAAACAATCTATTACTGGCGATTCGAACCATAAACGTCTACAAACTTTACCATGGGCAACATTTATTGGGATCTATAATTCAACTTTAAGGCCTTAAACATTTATCATTTGCAAGCCTTGGTTTTCGCATCCCAGTTCCAGAATCCCCTCACAGGAGCAACACCGCTGAATGATGGCATCAAAATTCACATTGCTTCTCATCCACAAAATTACTTTCTACAAATTTATCATATTCTCCCACTGCCACAGTATTCAATTTAACACGATTCTGAAGTTAAAAATTCGTCAAATTTCCAGAATATTTCAGATGTGGCTCCGGGGGTCGTATTAGATGCCATTCAAGCGGAGATGATTAATAAACTGGAAAAAGGGCTCCGACGCATATTGTGCATATTTCAAACCTCTAAATGGCATTCATCTTATACCTACCTTTTGAACCCTCCGCCATTTTACGTATTTAGTACGTCTCCAGATTATGCATTATTCATAAGATAATCTTTAGGCAATGACAAATGCTAGCACTGAGAAAAAATTCATCTTTCTTCCCCCATCTGTATGTTCTTTATAGACCCCCCTTAAGTGAATGAATGAGTGAGTGAAAACAGCTTCTAGCCACGTTTAGTAGTCTTCATCCTCCTTTATGCAAGTGCAGACACTTCAATGCAATCTTTTTCAAAGTGAAAATGACGCTACACTCTAAGGGGTTTTAATACTTTACCAACTCAAATGTTAATTAACTCAATTTTCCAGGAAAGAGATATATGAAAGAAACTCCTTTTACAGGAGCCATTACACGTAGTCGTTTATGCGAGTGTAATCATTCGGTTGAGTGCACTATTTACAGAAATTTTTTTGAATTTTTTTTATACAACTGATTTCCGTTGGTGCATCGTTCTTTGCTTTTATTTCATTCGCTTTTAATGGCAGGTTTTCTTGGATTGAAGTTACCGATATTCCCTGGTATTGCCATGGTGAATCAATAAGGACGAAATATTAAGTCTTTCCAACTCGTGACGAACTTTGCTGCTTCTATTCAAGACAAAGAATTTTATAGTTCAGTAAATTCAGTATTTCGGATTTTTAATTTAATTGGAGAGAATTTGAGATGGCTTAATGTACACATTTCTTGTATGTTTGATTTTTATTGAGAATTTTCAGTTCTCGAAATTGTAAATATGTTTCAAAATGAAAAATTAAATTTCGTTGGAAGCTGGATGATAAATCGAAATTTATCTTACTATGGCGAAGCCAAAAGGAGAACATTGTTATTCGCGTGTCTGTTAGTATGTACATATGGCGCTGTGTATTCATCTTCTGTATCTTGATCGTAGAGACCAAACGGCTATATTGATTTTGAATATCGAGGCATCATTAGATCCACTGCGTGTCTCCTGGTGACATAGGGTATATACCGGCTCATAAAATCCAATTAGTCATACTACATCATATTAATAAAGGCTATTTCGTGGGGTTTATAATGATCATACAGCTAGTGTTGTCACCTCTTGAGATTTCGCTAGTGTTCGCGTTGTAAATGCAATGTTCAGGATTAGCGTTTAAATCAGTCTCACTGTCTGTTCTCGGGGTCTTCTATCTATTTACAGAATTTGTAATAGATTAGCCGCATTTAAAGCCGATAAAGGTCTAGATTTCCTGAGCACAAACAAACAAACGTAGCCAAATTATTCCGATAATTAATTTAGGTACTTTGAGTTTTAACTAATATAGAGATAGTAACAAATTTATTATTATTAGTCTCAAAATCCTTATACATATACTTTGGTATATTCTTTTAAGGAATGGTAATTAAATTTCCTTTTTAAATGGTTTATTTAGCTTCACTTTCGTATATTTATTTGTTTGTTTCAAATCTAACAACTGACTTTTCACCTACTCCTAATTGTTGCATCGATTTGAAATTTTGTATACATGTTCAATGCCGGTGATAATGCAATATTATCGTATCATAGAAACGCATGGACCAAGAAGGAACACTGGAAACGGTGGGAAAACATGGATTTATGCAGATCTGCCTTCCGTAGGGTTAGCTGCGGTTAATCCGAAAGGGGTTCCTTGTCCTGGCTCAGGACTAAAGCGTTACGGCCTGGAACCCTTCATTGTCGTAGATAGTGAAGGGGTGAATGATGTAACTAACGCATGGACCAAGAAGGAACACTGGAGACGGTAGGAAATCATGGATTTATGCAGATAGGCTAGGATTCTAGCAGTGACCCAGGAAACCGAGGTTAGTGGCGACAGTGGGATAACTGGATACCAGTTGCCCCCACTAAGTTATACTGGGAGGGGACGAAAAGGGACCCGGTTATGTGGTCTGTTTCGGCTAATCCCCAGAGAGGTGTTTTTCGTGAGTAAGAATCTCACACTACCGGAGGGCACAAATAATCTAAACGCTCGATATTGGTGTCGAATACATACTTTTTTGGGTCAATAAGATGAATAATGAACTCCCGATGCCGTTAAATAATTAATTGGTAGAAGAACACCAGGGATGGGGGGGGGGGGGGGTACGAAATGAGTGAAGTATACAAATATAAACAAAAATGACCGATATTAGTGGCTAATCCATAGTTTTTGGAGTTACTAAGATGGATAATGGCACACCCGATATTGTTAGATACTGCAATAGTAAGACTCCCTTAGGCGCGGGCTGGGAAGGAAGGATCAGAAAAAAATCGAAATGGCAACGTTAAATTCTTAGTTTTTAGGATTACTGAGATGAACAATTACACTCTAAATGTCGTTAGACACTATGGGGTTAAGACACATTTAGAACCTGGGGCTGGGTGGGGGAAGGGAGTAATAGCTAAACGGTTTTATTTAACAAAAGCTAAAAAATAATTATGCGTCACTTACGTGGAGCTTACCGAGCTGTAGGTACTCTCTACTGGTAAGAAATCAGGTAGGACCAAGAGCAGTGGAATCCTCTAGTGTCGGAGCCCAAGATCCAATTTGGGTCGATGCATTACCTGTATATATAAGTAAGTAATCATGGGGTTTAATCAGACTTAAATAAAACCTGGTGGCGAAGTGACAACTAAGTTAACTGTTTCAATTCAAATGCCAATCAGAATTTGATTATTACTTGACCCTACGGTTTTATGTATGTTTATCTCCCATTGCTACGACCGATATTCTTCTCCCCGCAATCCAGGAATGTTGGAAAACCGATAATAACACTAATTCCACTGAATGGAAAACCGGAGTAATTGTGAAGATTCCTAAAACAGGCGACCTGTGGAGTTGGAACAATTGCCGCCGTATCTGTCTTTAAACTTCAGTCCCCAAATTGATGGCAAAAATAATCTTAATTCGAATCAAGCAAACAATCGAGCGCACTCTAAATGATGAACAGGCAGGCTTACGTGAGGGTTTCTTCTGCAGCGATCACATCAATATCGTCCAACTTATCATCGAGCAATTCGCCTAATGAACATTTAAGCTAATGTTCGTCGATTTTCAGAAGGCGCCAAATGTCATTTCCTATACAAGGAAACATTTTCGGAGTCCTTTCAAGTGCGGAACATCAGAAAGAAGTGATTTAATCAAATTCGACACGGTATATTCTACTAAAGCGTATCTAACTAATAAACCCAATAACACTTAAACTCTATGAAATTACGTGTGCACAAATGCACACATGCGCACCCTTCCGACGAAATTTGAAATTTTTAGAAATAAAAAAAAAATTTATAAAAAAAATTGTTTTACTTTTTGCTACAATTAAGAGGGATTAATGGATAAAGGAAACAATTGTTCAGCACCTCCATGTTCATCGACGAAATGTGTACATAAAAACTGTATCGCATGGCACTTACGCGCAGCCTACAAGATGCAAGCCCGGAAAACATGACAATTCGGCCTTTTCACCACCAAGCGTTTCGTCATTATTTCATTTTTGTTGTACCACATATTAATCAATCCTTGCACGTAAATAAAACTACACATTCTCGTCACCAAAACCAAAGAAAAACGCTGATGTCATTGACGCATTTTAAGCTCAATACTTCAAGAAAAGGAACACAAGAGAGTTTTCCCTTTAAAACGGTTGAAAATTGTAAAGAGAGACACTTTTTATCGTATTCACATGTTCAGAACATTTGTAGATTAACCTTAAGTAAAATCCAATTTGAGACTTTAAAAATATTGCCATAAATACTACAATTCCCCAAACTTTTCCTAATGTTTACTGTGGCAAGTTTCGATTTGTTTACACCACCAATACTCAGCTGTTAATGTCAGCTTCCGCGCTTGTATCTATAGTAAGCTGTGATTTACGAAAAGATGACAGCGAAAGTTTTTGCCACACATTGGCACATTGACTCCATTCAATTGTTTACACTTGAATTGCGAGTCAATGCTGAGGTAATTTCCTAAAGAGGAAATTACCCCACGGTTACGGCAAATGTAAGTGACCGAGGTGCGTCATTGGAGCACTAAAATTGAGGTGTCGTTTTAGAAATATGGGTCAATAATTGACAAACTTAAGCAAGAATGACGCTATGCCGACTCCGATCGTTCAGATGATCACTATGAAATTTCTCTTGGAAACGAATGGTCAATTTTTGTGGAGTTAAAGGAATACAATTTTTTTTAGATAGAGCGTCAAGTGTGTTTTAAACTTGTTGCAATTTTTTTGCTAATTATACATGATTTAGTATTTTATTCATTAGATGCTTATTTAGAAATGAAGACCAAAAATCCATTTCGACAGAGAGAGAGAATTGGCTTTGCAGTAGGGTTTTGTGTGCAGGAATTTTTTCTGTTCTGTTATCTCAATCACAAACAGATTGGATACCATACAGTGGTCATGTTCATGGAGATAGCACCAGCCTACAGCATTCCAAGTGCAATATATTAGTTTATGAACCCATAAACAGATAATAAAGTAAATACGGAACAGAATATGTTCCCAGTAAAGAAGTCCGTATTTATCTTACAAACTACTGATCGGAACGCAAAATAAAAAAAAAGCACGTGTAAGCTTAAAAGATTGATGCCCCAGTTGGTCACCCCTACGGATTCTACGGCAAAAAATACATAATGTTCGTCTGAAACATTTTTTTCGATTCGTTACAGACGGCGCTGTACGCGCAAAAATAGGCTGAAGCACAAAAGTTTAGAAAGTACCGGATTTTCTTAGCAATAAACGTCGAATCGGAAAATTAAAAAACACATTTTTAATATTTTTGAAAAATCTATCCAATCCAGTTGACCGCCCCTCTCCTGTGCGCTGGGAGAAAGTCCCATTACGGCAGGATATCTTGGAATATTCAAAGAGTTGGTTGAAAGTAAAGCACTAGGTGTTTAGGATTTTTACTGGCTATTCGATGTGTGACCTTCCATTTCCTTTTCAAAAGATGATGTGTTCTTTATTTGATTTTATTAACAGGAGAGTTACGTAAATTGGATAATGAAATATTTTTCCTGAATTAATTGTTAAGTGAGCTATTACAACTTACGTTATAATTTTTAAATAAATTTTCAAATTTTGCACAGTATTTAGAGTCATTTCCTGGACAAACATAAATAAAGAACAAATACAAGTTAACGAAAAACTATAAAAAAAAAATTCTACATACATGACCCCACTATTTTAATTATAATTTCTCACTTTCTATTGGTGAATTCAATCCGTAAAGTACCATACTAATTAAAACGTCTTATCTTTCTGCTAATAGTCGTTTTTGATATTGGTTCTTGTCCAACCCTAAATTCCCAGAACTTTTTGAATACACTATTTACTTGTAACGTGTCAAATTTGGAAAATTGTCTAATACGCAAAAAGCAAAAAGTCATGCACAGAAAAATAAAATTATAGCGCAATAATCTTGAATAAGCACTGAAATAAAAGTACTTGGATAATGCTCAGGTATATGGTAATTATGAGATCGGATTTTTTTAGAAGCTCAGGAAAAATAATTCATTATCCAATTTACGCAACTATCCTCTCAATAAAAATCAAATGAAGATCACATCATCTTTTGAAAAGGAAATTCAAGGTCACCATCGAATAGCCAGGTAAAATCCTGGACACCTACTGCTTTACTTTCAGCCAACTCCTTGAATATTCCAATATATGCTGTCGAACTGGGACTTTCTTTGGGGGGAGGGGGTTAACTGTGGTATAATTGGATAGATTTTTTAAAATATTGAAAAAGAGTTTTTTAATTTTCCGATTCGACGTTTATTTTTGGGGAAATCCGGTAATTTCAAACTTTTGCATTTCAGCCTAATTTTGCGATTACAGCGCCGTCTGCACGAATCGAAAAAAATGTTTCAGACAAACGTTATGTATTTTTTTGACGTAGAATCCGATTATATAATTAATATTGGGGGATTTAATTTAACATTTCGAAATTGGGGTGGTTAACTGTGGCATCAATTAACTGATGTTTTAAAAGTATGGAACACGTGCTCTTTTATTTTGCGTTCCGATCAGTAGTTTGCGATCGTACCACGACTTTTGGCTCACCCTGCATTCAAGATAGAATATATCGGTAGGGCGTTTCCGCAAGACAGTTTGCAATAGCAGAATACGTCAAATTTGATTTGGTGAACTTTGGGAATTATCGTAGTCTTTGTATATTTTATTTTTCTTTCTTTTTTATTTTAACATTTCACGTAAGAAAAACGAATGCTCGTAAATAGGGCTTCACGATACTCGAGATAAATCTCGCTGCCGGTATCGGTCTCGACACGATACCGAGACCGGCAGCGAGACCAATATCATTGGTAACAGTACGATACCGAGAGCGAGATTGAGGTGACGAGAGTGGACGAGATATTAGTTTTTATGATTTTATTGTGGACAATTTTTTTTAGTTGTTTCAGCTTTTATGTCGCTCCGAAAAATTTCAATTGTGTGATTTATGGGGCATATAAGTATACACTGCTCTCCCCAATCGCTTCTTTCTACATTATTTCCTTCTTCAGATATTTGCGCTTTATCCCCAATAGCAAACAAGAGCCTTTGCTACCTTATTTTGACGATGGAAATATGAAGAAAATGCATATATACATAGATATATCACTTGTCCTCGCTCCCCGTTATTCCACCGAAATACCCTTTTTTTATCTTGCCGAGAGCGAGATCGCACCGAGACTGGCCTTTATCTCGCCGAGATCGAGATCGAGAGCGAGATCGTCTTCACCTTGACGAGACCAAGACCGAGATCTGCCAAAGTCTCGGTCTTGTCTCGGTGCCGTGAAGCCCTACTCGTAAATAGTAAATAATTAATAATAAGTCGTAAGCAATTATAGCTCAAACAATATATATTTTTTTTTATTATTGTGTAGTAAGTAAGTTTTCTTTTGATAATCAATTACAAACTAAAGTTGTTGTGCTTCTAAAATAAAATTGTGAGTAAAGTAGTGAATAAACTTGAAAATAGTAAGAAGCAGAATTACATTTTTAGATGTAAAAAAAATGTGTTTAACATTTCTTTTCCTTTGTTTCATGGGCAAATCTTTATCACGAAAGCAGAAGTAAAACGCAGATGTGAAATCTTTCGGTGTAAGAAGTTTCGCTACTGAAGCAAAACAACTGCGTGGAGTTAAGCTACTTCATCTAAGCGGAAGAAAAATGTTGAAAAAATAAGTTTTCCGTCTAGATTTAGTTAATAAAATAGACATTAAAAAAAAGTTCACCCGACTTCACAAAGAGCGCTGAAAAGTATAAAATAATTTATAATTTTATATCTATTACGACATTTTGATGCACCGACTTCAAAATGTCGTAATAGATATAAAATTATAAATTATTTTATACTTTTCAAATTAAATTAACAATAATTAAACAAACAAAACAACTACCCCACCACAATTGTAAATATTACATAAAACTACCTGAATATTTCAGCTCACGGGATCATTTCATTTGTAATTGTTTGGTTTGTTTCATTTGCCCCGACTTCAAAATGTCGTAATAGATATAAAATTATTTTATGTTTCTTAGCGCTTTTCGTGAAGTTTTTATAAAAACTATTTTCTTTTTCACTTTTTAGTGTGTTCTACTCTGTACAGCAAAAAAAGAACCATCCAAATCGGTCGACGAGTTAAAAAGTTAGGTTCAACCCCCTAACCCCACCCCCATCCCACCAAAATTTTGTTCTCGTGGTATCAATCAGGGAACATCCTCTACCCAACAGAAAGAATACCATCGAAATCGGTCCACGCGTTACGAAGTAAGACTACCCATCCCTCTCCCCCACCACCACCATAGGTCCAAATTATTCTCCTATAACAACTGTAAAAGAAGCATGTTAATCCGTGCACGCATTACAAAGTTAGGTTGAAATAAAAAAGTAATCTGAACCTTAAACCTTTCTTCTTTTTAATATCTCAGGTCGTCAATTTGCTGAATGAGTTTCTTCCCTTGCTTCTTTATATTCTTTGTAAATCTTTATCATTTTGTTCGCTTGGGTCGTAATAAATATAGATCCAGATTGGTCAAAGGTCATTGAAAATATACCACCTTAACTGTCCATTGAACCAGTTAGAACAAGTGCTTAGAATCTTTGGATATTGTAACCTGTCCTCCAGTCCCAGAAGAACATGGTACCAATATCTCCACCGAACACAAGTGCCACAACACGTTCTCATATCCCATACACGAGCTGTTTAATCTCTTCCTGCTGTTGCAAGTATGTCTTTATTATATTCCAAGTCCCCACATTTCGCTTGACGATCTTTACCACAACTGCAGAGATATGGATGTTTGGCGCTAACAGCCAATAAAAGAAAATTGAGAAATCCGAATTCGTATTAATAGTAAAAGTGTAAAAGAGAGAAGATCATAAAGAAAAAAATAAAGTTGTGACATAATAAACTGTTACGAGAAAAAGAGTGTCAGAAAAACACATGGACATAAAGACATTAATAATAGTAAAAACATCTGCTGTTACTGGTAAGCCAGGTAATCTAACCTTTCAAAGATTGTACATTGGTGATTTCGCCGGTTACCTCCAGGAGAAAGTTGTGATTCTCCATCATCACCTAATAAAAAACACAACATAGTGAGACAGGGATGCATACAGGGCACACAATGAAATTCATCTTGAAGAGCAATGAAATATGATAAATTCGGCTATCTCGGAAGCTTAGTTACAGCAGCCGACGAAGCTTAAGCTAATGTAGAGGTTGGCATCAACAAGGTCCAAGTTGTACTCTTGCCGAGATCTGATGCAATAACAACATTTGCAGACGCACAAAACTCTGGATCTTCGAATCGAAGGAATTCTGTTGTATGGCTGGTCAATATAGAAAGTGACCTGTAAAATATCATCTAAACTAGAAGCCTTTGTCAACCGTTGTCACCGGGGCATCCCTAACATCCATTGATCGGAGGTCAACGAAAAATTACGCAGACTTACAGGCGAACATGGGATATACCCCAGTATTCGCAGGCGAAAGTGGCAATGGATAGGCCACACGATAAGAAAAGTGCCAAAAATCATCGGAGAACAGACTGAAATACTTATCAGTCTGCTTACCATACTGTGAGTAAAATTGGCATTCTAACGCATTAGTTTACATTAGTTTGGAAGGCACCAAAACACATTAAAAATTACAACGCCTGAGAGGAGGAGTGGATTTTTAAGTTTCTTATTATTAACGCTCAAAGAGGACTTAATGGATAACTAAATAAGAATCAAATAAATTTATATTTGTGCTTTAGGACATGACAAATAATCTTTTATGGTCTAGTCGAGACACAATTTTCCGGAATAAGCACTTTTATATGCATATAATCACATAAATACGAGTATATACATGAAAATGTATACCATGGAAAAGATCCCCAGTGAATCCATTTGTATCTATTGCTTAAAATGTAGATTCAATAGCTCCGTTCATGCACTTGTTCTTCTGCCATAGTTGCAATTTCAGTGAATTATTCAACTGAACTTTATTGACACTTTACATAACAGCAGCAATTCACAGAAGTTTGATTCTTCCAATAGGTAAGAATTTGGTGAAGCATATAACAAAGGGAATCATGTGCAAATAATTCATAGATTGAAGTCCTTTTGATAAACAAGTTTATTAGTACTTTCCTGAAATAAGGTGTACTTCGCTCTGCAGACATATCCATAAGATAGACAATTTAAAGATATTCACAAACCAAATCCATTGCAATACTTAGAACATTATTGCTGGCATACTTTGGTATGATATTATATTGCTTTCCTATGAAATTGAGCAATTCAAAGAGCCATGTAGCCATGTAGAATCAAAAATTTGGGTTAATAAAAGGCTATAAATTGTCATGCAACAAAATATCTATTTTACTTTTTACTATGTATATTTTATAAGAATAAAGTTTTCATGATTGCTTTCAGCATCAAATTAAAAATTCTTTTTAACAAAGACGGAGTATGATCGCACTCTTCTTATACTATTGGTCATGGTATTTATTATTTCTTTTTAGGACAAATCGTCTCCTCGTCTCTATAAAACATAAAAATGACTAAAACGGCAAAGCAAGAGGAAAGCTACAAGCTAAATTTAAAGTATACAAAGCAGGAAAATTTAGATTATGAGTAAGCTGCGCTAACATAACTCATATTTTCGCTGTTAAATTAAATAATTTAAGTAAGATTGGATGAGCCCTTCCTAAGCCTTTAAAAATGGTAAACGCCCTGAAAGTTTACTATATTTCCACAGGTACTTTAACAACTGAATGTTCAATAAACGAAACATTAAAAATATTTTTCTACGCTAAGAAAAATTTATTGAAACCTGCTAATAATTGACATCACAAGTAACTTTGGTATGGCGAAAATGGTAAAATGGTATGGTAAAAATAATGCCAATCCGCTAACTTGGTCGGAAACTACTCCCAGTGCAACCATAAAAACTAAAACCTTCTACTTCGCACTTCCTAATGCGGAAACCCCTTTAGTTTTTAATCATAAAATAACTTATACTCAGAAAGATTAACATAATATATATATATATATATATATATATATATATATATATATATATATATATATATATATAGCCGCACCTAAAGGGGATAGGAAACCACCCTTAGCAACACCACCCTAAACATTAAATAATTTAACCACACCAGAATTTAAAAAAACGCTAATTTTTGTTTAAAAAACATCTACATATAAAACATTTTTTAAAAACAAAAGTCTTTCGGAAGCTACGCCTACTCCAACGAAAAAAATTGAATTTTTTAAATTTTAATTGAAATAACCCCGCTCAATGTCGTTGTTAAAATATCTTCGGATGATTTTCAAAAACAAAGCCAACCCTCTAAGTGCATGGGAACCACCTTTAATATTGAAAAATTTTGTCTTCGCTAAAATATACAAAAACCCTGCTATTTTTTTGCTTAAATCAATTATTGCTTTTGCTTCGATCAAATTTTGATAGTATGAAATACAAACACTTTGAAACTTATTATAATCATTTTAATAAGTAAATACTTTACTCTAGACAGATAAATTTAAAAGCAATATATGTATTAATGTATTAATTTTAAAGTGAGTTACAAAAAAATAAATAATAAAAAATAAATATTTTAAATTGGGCTTCTTAATCAAATTTTATAAAATGTATCTATGTCTATGTATAGATTCCGAATATAAAGAAGTTCTAGGATTGGAGGCTCCATAACTACAGGGACTACGCGTGGATTATTTAGGCCCCATCGTTTTCAAACCCCTTGGCTACCATCTCATCGAATTTAATTAATAGCTTTTCAAGCGGTCCAGATGGTATCCCCGCCTTCTTTCTGAAAGCATGTAGCTCGTCCCTCGTTTCTATTATTTGTTACTCATTTATCTAAATTATATATTCGTTATGGCATCTTTCCGAGGCCCTGGAAGCATTCTATGATTATTCCCCTAGTGTTTTAGTTTCACTGAAAACCCTTTTTGTGTTCATTTCAACACTGCTTTATAAAGGGTAAATCTACCACTGCCAACTTATTAGAATTCTCCAAATACTGCGTTTCCGCCATTGATGCTGATTTGCAAGTTGATAGTATCTTTACTGATTTTAGTAAAGCTTTCGACAGAATCAAAAACCGAAATCTCATTTATAAGTTACACTCTCTAGGGTTTCCTTTGCTTTTCTTAAACTGGGTGTTTTCATATCTGTCTGATCGTACACAGCGTGTTTTGTTTCGTAGTGCGCTTTTCAATGAAATGCCTAACACATCAGGTGTTCTACATGGTATCCATTTTGGACCGTTGTTTTTATGATTTACATCAATGATGTATTCTCCATTACTCGAAAATTCTTTGATATGCCGACGAAGCCAACGTTTTTCGTACTGTTGCTAATGAACAGAATTGTTTAGTTTAAAATTAAAGTACCTCCCTCTGAACATCCTCAAGTGTACTACTATGTCCTTTTCATGCAAAAGGACTAATCTGCGCTCTAACTTTTTTATTAATGGTAGCTTATTAATGAGATTTGACAAGACCGGTGTCTTAAGGGTCATACCTAACAATAAATTTTCCTTTAAGAACCAAAAAGATTCCCTCGTAAATAAGGCTAACGCGTCCTTAGGTTTTATTAAGTGCTGGTCCAAAAAGTTTGCCGACCCCTGTATTACAAAACCTCTTTACTGTTCTTTTGTTAGGCCTATTCTTGAATACTTCCTTGAATAATCCTGTTTAGTCCCCTTTTTATGCAGTCCATATTAACCGCATCGAGGCCGTTCAGCGTACATTCTTCAGATCTGATTTTAGGGATCTACCCTGGAACAATCCTCATATTCTGCCTCCCTATATAGACCCCAACAAAATTTTTCCTTCACAAAATGTTTCATAAGCCCTTTATTCCCTTACTAGCACTAGATCATACTAAATCACATTTAAATCCAGGGTTGCCAAACTTTACACAAACAGTATCGCCAAATGGATACTAAAAAGTCACCAAAATCGCCAATCTATTACTTTTTTGTAGCCAATGATTATAGCCAAATGAGAAACTGGAAATCAAGATGGCGAATACGTGTAAACACGATTGCGATAATATTACAATAAATTGTTTTTTTATTGGGTATGCAATATACTGTGTCACAGTACGAGTAATTTCTTTAATAACACACCTCAAAATCCGTTGGTTTTTAGTAAAGCAATCTTTACCAGAATGTTGCTTAAGCCAATAATTACCGACGACTTTTGCTAGGACATTTATATTTCTGAACTCATTTTTATAAGCTTTCCCCCATATGATTACATAAAAAACAATTTCAGTTGATTCCCATTTCACCCCAATGAAAATTAGACCCAAACATCAAAATTTAACTACACGGCCGCTATTCTGAAACTAATTCCTATCTCCATGCCAAATATCAAATCCCTATATTAAATAGTTTCGGAAGAAACGCAAAACAATTAAAAATTTTTAATAAAATGTATTTCATTTTCATTATCTACCTAAGGTTAAAGTAATTTTCAATTGTAGATACTAATTAATTTCTGCCTCTCTGCAAACAATTTTATTTGAAAATCATTCGCTATTAGGCCCGAATTACAATTCCGACTGATCAGTTGACTGCAACTGAGCTTTCAGTCGAAGTCAACGCCAAATTCAAATTTGAAATTAAATTGTAGTTTCAGCTTCTGTTATTTTCAGAGATATTTGCATGTTTATTTCAGATGAAGTTGGCCGCAGTCGAGTTTTGTGACTACGATTTTACACTTTGAGCAAAGTCTAAATTTAGTCGCGGTCGACTGATAAGTCGAAGCTGCAATTTAATCATGTCACATGAATTTCCTATTTGAGCTAAGTTGTACTCGACTAATCCGTCCATCCACTAATCCGTCCATCCACTGGCATTTTTCGGTGTTCCGCTGGTTGTCCATAAAGTATGTTTATGTGATAATTTGATTCTCTTCGTTTAAGACGGTGACTAGTACTGCATATAAACATCCACGTCCTGAAATGATTTGCAAGGACTTTCCCAATTGGTACCTCTTCATTTGAGAAAAGCAAATAAATTTTTAAATATAACCTTTTCAGACGCTGTTTTACATATTCGGATATTCTCTATAAACGGTAAAAAAAGTAATTCATCTATTCATATTCAAAAGTCCAGTTACGTGTGCGCCTTGTTAACGACGATTATCTCACAATCATTAGGTCTGTTCCCGTACCTGCAGAGATTATAAGCGCTTCGAAGAAAACTGCAGAATAATGCAGAAAAGTGTTCCCGTATTCACTTCTCCAAGAAGATTTTGCCTAAGTCACAACTTTCTCTCCTGCAGAAAATTTAAGAACTCGGCAGTAAGCTGCAATAAGCCAGAAACAGAACAGACGGCAGCGCAGACTCGTCCTTTCAAAATCTTAATTAACTGCCGCTGACTCAGTGCAGCCAACTGAATTAAGTGAATAAAAAGAACAATTTCAGTTCAACCAATGTAAAAAAATTAAAAAACTGAATTAAGTAAATAAGAAGAAGAATTTCAGTTTAACCAAACAGTTTGATGAGGATGTTCATTAGTTAAACAAGCTTATATGTATAGAAGAAACAATTATTGAGTTTGCACGCAATAAAAGGATGATTTATGACAAAAGTCATGCTGGATAATTATTTATTTACAAAATACTAAATAAATCGCCATTAGCTCAAAAAATAGTTTATAAATTCGTGTACTAATATACATATTTAAATTTTATGTAGGGAAGGCAGGATTCTGGTCATCAATAATTACGTCATTTAAACTAAAATAGCTTTATTTTTCCAACGTTTCGATTATATTCATAATCATCCTCAGGGTAATAACAATTTTCTAACAAGAACTATGGAAACGAAATGTCAACATGAATAAAAAAGAAACCACAAAAAACAATACTTACAAACAACCTATCTCCATACCATCTTCTTTCACCTCTCGCAACAAAATTTAAAAACTGTTTTACATCGTATATATAAACAAAGTAATAGCTAAGACATGAAAAATACACGGAAATTTAACATTTTTTTGAATTTAAAAAACTGCAACATGTTAATAGTAATCTATCAAGCTCCAAAATGTCTGGCACTGTCAAAAACTTTCAATGAGGATCTCTTTTCGCCTTCCATCATCACTGCTTATTTCCTCCTCCGCTTCCATCTGTCTAACAGTGAGCAATATATGTCATTTACTCCTTCCGAGTCTGTTTTCTTGTTAACAGTGTTGTCAGCAATCGTGATATGTAAAGCTTCCATAGTCTATCTAATATTTTGATATCTTTGAAGTTTGGAAAATGTTTTAAACTTATGCAATGATCAGCCAATGAAGACTTGTAGTTACTATTGCTTTTTAGGTCCGATCTATGTCCTGCTACACGATTCTTCAACATTTGACCCGTTGTCCCTACATAATACTTTCCACATTGGTCATCATCACCACCTCCGCATGGTATACCATAAACAACATCATGCCTGTTTAATAAAGGTACTTTATGCTTTGTATTGGAGAACAGAGCCCCCAAAGTCTTTCTGGGTTTTAATGCCAATGAAACTGGCGCATTATAAACTTTCATTAATCTCCCTGTTTCCTCAGATAAACCTGGAATATAGTCCATTTTTCGGAAAAATTTTTTATTACTAATTTGACGAAGGTTATTTTCATTTTCATTGGTGTTATTCACTGATGTGATGGTTGCATTTTGGGATGTAGACTGCTCCGTCTGCAATTTTCGTATACCTTGCCATATGAAAGTTTTAATAAGGTGTTTTGGGTAGCCATTCTTTTTGAGGATTTCCATTATATCTGACTTATTTTTTCTCCTGAATCTATGATCACTTATTTTAAGAATTCTGTAAATAAAATTCCTCGCCGTATTTGTAATTTGAAATCTTGGATGACAAGACTTGTAATTAATTAATCTGCCCGAATAGGTGGGTTTCCGATACCAGTCCGTAATCAGTCTATTATTTTCACGTATAACCATGACATCCAGATAAGGTAACCTTCCCTGATCAGATCACAAGAGGTCATAAACAAACTGCTGATATTTAAATTTTATGTAAAAATAAACTTTCAGTACACAATTTCCGAAAAATTAAATTTAAATTAAATTTAAAACAGCTGCCGCTGCCGCTGCGCTGCTTCCTGATCTGTTTGACAATCCTTGCGCTGCCAAGATTGACAGCTGCCGTCTGTTCTGTTTCAGCCTATATGCTTAAATCTTCTTTCTGTCAAAGTGACAACTGCCAAAACGTCAATTGAGTGAAATTGAAATTTGTGAATCTAACTTTTATGAAGTTTCATATCCTAAAAGTTAAGCGTCCGATTAAGGAGGTGAAATAGCCTATAAGGTAGAACTGTGATTGTTTAGTTATAGGAAAAGGTTTTTTTCTCAGCTGTCACGCAAAAGAAATCTTCTTCTGCTTTTTCAGAAAATAGCAGCTGGTCGTTCCGGTACTGAAGTTAATTCACCCCCATCACATAAATAAGTAAGCCTGTAGCTGGCAGAAGTACGGGAACAGATCTATTGTAATCAGGTTCTTCCTCGTAGTAATCAGGAGGGACGTGAGCATGATAGTGCTGCTGAAGCTGTTGTAAATTGTTTTGAGCTGTATCTGTAGTTTCTTTCTTTAGCTGTGGTTTCTGAGCTTTACCTATTCCCGCATTGCGCATTGTACCATTGAGGACTTGAGCTGTCTTGTTAGCAATGGCTTCTGCTTCAAATTGTACAAATCGGAAACTTTTTGCTCCAAAGAGCCAAGAATTGTTCTGTATCTATTACAGATACTTTCGAGTTCTTCTCTGGTACATGTTGGTAGGTTTCCACCAAAAAATATACGATTTTTTGCTAAAGTACAATAGGATCTCTTACTTTTGATAAACCGTTTTCCATTATTTCTCCTAACACGTATCAAAAATCACAGAATTAAACTGTAAAAAAGCCGATAATTAACTCATTAGACGTGTCGTAGAAAATAATTTTCTGTCACTTCTAGTGTCACTTGCAATTGCGGCAACTTTTACTCAAATTAGCTAAATTTTTCAGAAAATTCTGCTAAAATGATTTATATTACATTTGTAAAACTTTAGAAAATATTTTTTACGTATTTTTATTTGAGGTGGAATATTTGAATAATATTTGAAAGGCCATCGCCAATTTCCTATTTTTTGTCGCCAGGATTAATGGAAAATCGCCAATTTGGCGAAAAATCGCCACATCTGGCGACCCTGTAATGTTCCTTAACATTTTTATGCTCATATAAGCAGGAGACATTCGCTCTCCGAGTAACTTCCCCTCGAGTGTTTTTTGTGCACTCAGAAATTAACATTGCGTTTCAGTGCAGTAAAGTAGAAGTGAATTATTGCCCTCTGTCACTGAAAAGAAAAATCAAATATTTATGAGTTGTTTTAATGCTAAGTTTCCTGTAGAGAAATTATAAACAAAACACAATGGCGCGAAAATGAGCCGCATAGAGTTGTAAATTTTGACAACTCAAACACAGCACGTTATATACAAACGTTAAAAAAATCACGCTAATTACAAATTTGCATATTTCATTCTGACTACACTTACTCCTCTTGTTTTATAATTTTGCCCCGATAATTTTGCGAGCATTTCACATAACTGGGAGCAATTTACTCCGGCGCTTAACGCGATGTGGAATGCAAATTAGTTTCTTTGTTGAGGAAAGTTTTCAGTTTTATTGAAACTGCAAACTTTCGACGAGGAATGCCAAGCATGTTCGCATCTAATAAAATTTTCCAAATAAATTAACCTCCGAGATCCTTCCGACAAACTGCCTGCTTCCTTTGCAACTAAAAGGCTAATTCTCTTAGCAGCCATTAATCAATAGCCCCAAGCAATTATTTTTAAACTCTGATCTACCAAATTGTCGTCCTTCTGGTCTACTTGCTAATTGCTTTTAAAGGATCCACCATCAGTTGTAATTAACTCGGATTTCAGGGAATCTCAGAATCTCCAAGTTTTGTTGAGCAAAGTAAGAAGAAATTTTTATTAAAGGGCACCACGTCACGTCAGTGGTTTTATATTGCGTTAATTCTGGTTACAAAAGGTCTGCCTATTTCGTTCTTACATCCTTAACAAATATTCCCTGATTTAAAGGGAATAATTAGTTAAGAGATTCGGACATAAAACACAATAGTTCCACCAAATACTGCGAAGTTGCTTACTGAAATGATTGATTTGATCTGTTTCGGGATAGACGGCTAATTACCCTAAAAGCTGCCACAGAAGTTGCTATCAATTCAGTAATGGCAGGATATCATCATTCCCTTAATGTGGTACAATTTATTACGATCTTAAGTATCCGGAATTTGATATTAAGCGGTCTGCATTCATTCTGATAATAGCTAAATTAGAAGGTATTGGATACAGCAGTTTATGCCAAGGAGGAAAAACGAAAGTCATCCGGAAAGAAATGACATTAAGCAGCACCAGACAGAAGAAAAATTTGGATAAAGGCCGAATGATTAACAAAATTACGACATACTTTTATCGACTTCGTAATTTTTGTACGCTAAATAAAAAACATAAGCTTTCTTTATGAGTAAAATGGATACCTTATTTTTAAAGAGTCTCCTTTATGTTTTTTTTTATAAATTTAACGACCACGAAGCGCTGCCCTTGATTTACATTAATTTGGGCATGTCCATACATTTTCGATTAGACATGAAGCAGGCCTCTGATGCAATGACTGGTTGTAAAATGGAATTCTGTCTAATCAATTTTTACCTTCGGGTATTACAATGGTTTTTTAAATAAATTGAACTATAGCGAGGTCTTTCCCTTTATTTGGTTTTCAACCTTATGGAGATCAGGAACTACTTAGACTGCTCATTGGTTATCAATGACTAGAACTAATCAATGAAAAACTCCAAGGACAGAAATCTATTATACTGTGATGCAAATGCTCACAATACAGTATAAGGTAGCACGAACGACAACCGTATAGGCGAAGATATGCTTGATTCGTGGTAGGAAACAACTTTCGTGGATGGAAGGCGTAAGGAGGTTATTGACGTAACCCTTAGAAGTACTAAGTTGTTGAATAAAGTGCTCAATTGGAGAGTGTCTGATATGGTGTCGTAGTCAGGCAATAGAACCGTAACGTTTTGCATTTGATATGATGAAAATGAGAGGCGTAGTAGGAGGCTGATCAGGTTTCCTAAGAACACCAATAGTTCGAATTATGAGCAGATGTTAAGGGAAAACTGACGGCGTCGTCGCCTAAAATACCGAAAAATACAGTGTATGTAGAGAAACAGTTGTATACTCTACAACAGGCCGTAGCATGCACATGCTGGAACCACTGAAGAAGGAGAGTGTGAACTCTTTCAATCGAGCCAGGATGAGGAAGCCTGGGGCAGATACAAAGCCTTAAAGAAAGATATGAGGAAAAATCTAAGTAAAAAGAAGAGAGAGTAGTGGAGGAACTTCTGCTGGAACACGAGAAATATCCCTAACGTCTGCAGAATTCAGAATATGTTTTCAAATAACTCGGTACCTCGACTCGGACTGGTTCGAGATAGAATGGGAAATATGTCAACGACCAGGGACGAAACAAATGAGATCAAGCTGGAAACTCACTTTCCGGACATGCCGTGGTCTCTAAAGAAGCAGAGCGTGAATGCCACGGATCGTTCTGAAGGGGAAATAATTATGTCGCTTGAGGTAAGACGATTTATTAGGTAGTTTTAACCGTTCAAGGCCGCAGGATTAGATGGTATATTCCCAGCCGTACTTCAGTGGGGCAATGAAATTCTAGAACCAATTCTCAGGGACATATACATAGCATGCTTAGCAATAAGGAATGTGCCGGTTTCATGGAGAAAGGCTAGATTCATATTTCTACCAAAACCGGGAAAAAAAAGACTATACTGAGCCGAAGTCCCTTAGACCCGTGTGCCTGACGTGCTTTCTGTTGAGACAAAATGGGGAGGATTGTGGCTTATCACATCGAAGGGACGTTGCTCGTAAGATACCCACTAATAGGAACCAGCATCCTTACTGTCCTGGTAGGTTTACAAAAATGGTGTCACATCAAGTAAGTAGCAAAAGAGGAGCTTAATAGCAAAGTTATAGTAATGGCTGCCATAATGGACGTGATAACACAGACGTCGGAAGACTGGAGGATGCACTTATTGGAAGTGGACTTAATCCTACCGTGAGGATCTGTATTAATAAAATGTTAACAACGAGAGCAGGGAATATCCAAAAGGGTGATTCACGATTGCGCAGGAGGATAGGCAGACCGCGCCCACAGAGAGGAGTCTTATCTCCCATTATGTGGAACATTACTGGGTATACAATACACTGCTTATTCCGATGACATTGCAATTGTGACAAGGAGTAAGTTTATACGAGCCATAGCAGATATCTTAAGGAGAGTTCTTTGGGTGGTGGAGCAACGGTGCATGGAAAAGGAGGTCTGCATGAGTACAAAAAGCCTGATCTCATCATTTTCACTAGGAAGTATGTAGTCTTTAAAAGACATACAGAATAGGAAATCCAAAGAGCTAGCACAGACCTACATCAATGTGGGAGGGTATGTGGTTGAACGTGGGGTATCTTGCTAAGGCTCGCATACGGGATCTATACTATGATGGTGAGACCCATTATTTCAAAGGCCTCGGTGGTCGTAAAAGGATAATTGAGTAAGATTTATAGGCTGACTTGTGTTGGGACAACAGGTGCCTTTTGAACCACACCGACGTCGGCAGCATTAGCATCTCTTCGCATGGATCCAAGTGTAAACTAGCTCAGGTCTCGTAATAATCATCGGCATGGGAAAATCATGGATCTTGTCAAAAATAAGATACCAGAATTGGAAATGCCTATCGAGGGTATAAGCAAACTGAGGGTAATTGAAAGATACCATGGAGCGCTTGATATGGATCCCTCCTCGAAAACAGGCTAATTGATGTTAAAATTTTTACGGAGTGATCCAACATTGATGAACCAGCACGAGCAGGAGTCTTTATTAAGGCCCTGAATCTGAATTACCATCTAAGTCTGGGGTCGTATATCTTAGTGTATCAGGTGGAGATGCTGGCTCTGGTCTATGCGCTGGATTACCTTTTTGGAGCGTCAGGTAAGGGTAAGAAGACAGTGGTGCCATTAGACAATCTAGCGTTGCTCAGATGTATGGACAACGCAGAGCTCAATATAGCGCTGGCCTTACAGTGTCTCCATAAACTAAACGCTTCGAATGGGACGTTCACTGTTTTAGGCAGATGCACTGAACTGGGCCTAGTGGAAACAGTGTAGACAGACTAAGATGGCGATGGTATTGCCCAGAAGTGCTGAATAGAAGAGGGTCCTGTACGTTGTGCCTGGAGGAGGAAGGGACGGCGGTGCACATAGTGTGCCAGTGTCCTGACTTAGCAAGCAGAAGGGGAGGCTGAAAGGATAAGAAAGATGCCCTGACTCGGGGAATTGAAATTAGGGAAGTAAACTGGATTAGTCCGGGTATTCCTCCCTTAGTTGACAAGGGTTAGGGACAAAAAGGGACCCGAATAAATTGGTGTTTTTCGGCTAATCCCTAGGGAAGTGTTTTTAGTGAGTAAAATTCTCACATTAGGCAGTCGGGTCTCTTGTTGTCTTCAGAAGATTTTCAACTCTCACGCCAAAAAGTAAAGCATACAATGTAGAACAAAAAAAAAATTTGCTCATTACTATATGGTAGCTCAAGTTATTTTTACAGTTGCGCAGAGAAAAAAGAAACCTTACAGTCCGTTCATTTACATACCTATTAGGATGAAATTTGGGATACAGAAGTAGATTAATGCCCCACAAAGTGAAATGATGAGATTACTTTTTTATTTCCCTCCCATAGAGTTAAAAGTGTAGTGGAGGCGAGAGTTCACGTAACATTCAGAAGTGATCTCACATCACGCCAACTAGTCAGTTCAATGCAAAATAATTGTTCGTTGTTCTTGTTTTTCTCTTGCTACAATATCTAATTAATATACTAATAACAATAATATAATATTACTTTTTTATTTCGCCAGCGATGTGAATTTATGATTTTCAATTAAAGTATTCTGCTCCATTTTGTAAATTTTTTCAGAAATGAATTTTTTCACTATTGGGGCAATGGAAGCCAACTCCCAAGGTAGCTGTCACTCACTTCCCGTCCTCCCATGCCTGGGGATGTCTTATTACCAATTCATTTAACGGCATCGGGAGTGTCATTATTCATCTTACTGACCTTACTTAAATTTAAATTTGGTGCCAAAATTCCCAAAAATTAACAATGGTACGACGATTTTTGCAATATCGCTCCATAGAATAATAAATCGATAAGCTGCCATTTCAGATGGTTGTCGAAGAACATGCCATCCCAGCAGATGGAATAACGATACATAACTATACCATCTCAATTTGTCGCAATTTTTGGGGTGGGGGAAACTTTTTCCCCATCAATCAATTATCAATCTAAAACATAGATTAGATAGGTTAAGCGGAGATAGTTTTGTTATTTCAGACGTTGGTCTTGAATGAACGACGTTGGTCTTGAATCTACGAAAATAATTTTATTATTTTCATTTTAAACTTTAGTCTAGACAATAAGTAAGCATACTGTGCTTGGTTTGGACTATTTCGTGCGTCTTATTTTGATACGTGCCTGCAGCGGGCTTTCAACACCATTCAGGCGTTTTGACGCTATGCGTGCCTGTTTCAGGCTAAAAATAGACAACTCTTATTTTTATCAGGAGTAACATAATGTACAAAAATAAAAAATAACACTAGAAATACCGAAAAACAAAAAACTAAAAGTTTAAACGAACGAACATATAAGTTTGATTTTAAGTACTTATATTTACAGTTTTTTTTATCTACTTTACTTTATCTATTAGGTGCGCAACTAAGTTCTCGCTGTTTTTCTTTTTATGAAAATGCCACTTTATTGTAAAAAATTGGTTACAAATAAATCATTCAAAGTATTGTCCATCGCTAGTTAAAACTTTTTCAAATCTTTCAGGCAGAGCTGGCATACCGTTACGGTAAAAGTGTTCATCTTTTGAGGCTATCCATGAATCAAGGCATTTTTTGATGTCATCATATGAGTGGAACTGCTTCTCAGCCAGACCATGTGCCATCGAACGGATTTGGCAACGTGAGGCCGAGCGTTGTCATGCTGCAGAATTACTTTTTCGTGCCTCTAATGGTATTGTAGCGGTTTTTCGCACAATGCTTGGCTCCATCGCATTAATTGAAGTCGATACCGTTCTCCAGTGATAATTTCATTTGGTTCTAACAGCTCATAATAAATAACACCGACCTGGTCCTAAATACCAAATACACAGCATTACCTTCGCAGCGTGAATATTCGGCCGAGCCGACGACGTAGAAGCATGCCCGTTCAGTCCCCATGACTTTCTTTTCATTGGGTTGCTGTAATGAATCCATTTTTCATCACCCGTCACCATGCGATGAAGAAAACACTTCCTTTTTACCGCTGGAGCAGTTGTTAACAGGTGCAAAAACGACGCTCAACGTCCCTTGACTTCAAATCATAAGAAACTCAAGTTCCTTGCTTGTGAATCATTCCCAACGCATGCAATCGCTTTAAGATGGCTTGGCGGGTGACTCCTAATGCTAAGGCAAGCTCTTCTTACGTTTGGCACTCATAGAGCAATGTCTCCAGTTCAGCGTCTTCGAAGGTTTTTGGCCTTCCTTCACGCGGACGATCTTCAACATGGATATCACCGTCTTTGAAGCGACGGAACCAATCACGGCACGTTGTTTCACTTAGAGCAGCATCACCGTAAATTTTTTGGAGTTCTCGATACGCTTCAGCCGCCGTTTTTTTTCGAATGAAAGAAGAAAATCAACACTTCCCGCAAATGACGATTTTTTGGCACAAAATCAGACATTTTCACACCAAAACAAAATTACTAATGTGTCAAAACGGTTTGTTTACCATATGTCTAAGCTTGTTTCATGACGTTTTGGATATGTCAAAACGGTTTGTTTACCTTATGTCTAAACTTGTTTCATGACGTTTTGGATATGTCAAAATCGACCAGCACTTACTGCTGGAGCCATCCATTGACAAACAGCGAGAACTTAGTTGCACACCTAATACTTTACTTTACTTTTACTTCCAATGCATAACTTTAAGCGATTTATCTTATGAGCACTTCTTAAGTTAGCTGTTTTGTAACGGCATGCTGTAACTTTTCTTGTATTTGCCTTGTCGTCAGCCGATATTTTGCTGCTTTCTGAATTATATTATCTATCTATCTGCTTCGCTATTTTCCGATTAGAGAATGTTTTGTAAATTTAAATTGCGGTAATTTCTTTTTTATTTAGTGACTTTCTTTTCCTCATAACCGTAAAAATAAATATAACTGTTCCAAGGCTCTTCAAAAATAAACCACTTACTGTTACATTTAAAATCTCCAATTTAGGAAACATATAAAACCCTAAATTTTTATTTCACAAGGTTGTCGAATGCGTTTAAATGAGTCTTTAATTTGAAACTGGTGGAATGCAATAAAAACTGCAATTACTGCAGCGTCCAGCTACAGAATAAGCTTTAGTGCGTAGTTTTAAAAGCGTACATATATGTTTATTAGTTTCATATTCAAATCAACAATCACCACAATGGAATCTACAATCCGGTTTCAAAAGCTTGAACTGCCTTTAAATGAATATTTACCACTGTAGGTATGTAAGTAATTAATAAATCGTTGAAACCCAACAGTGTTTCGAATGAGTCTTGGCAAATAATCATGTGATGTTCTACGCAGGAATTATGTCAACTTTGGTAATTGAACCTCTCTTTGAGAGTATTTCAAAAAGTTTTGATGGATTAGAATACTTCAAAGAATTGATTGACGTACATACATATATAAAACCACATGATTTCGAGTCACCCTCTACATCTAAATCAATTTTTTACTGAAGATGTACGATTCAATATCAAACTTACGCGGGGAACTAGATTGCTGCTCGTATTTCCCTTACGAACAACTAAAACATATAAAATAAAACCTATAAGATGTCACATTAAAAACAGTCCCTGTCATTGTCATTGACTTAAAGAACAAGGGAAAACGATTATAAAATTCCTCAACAAAGTCTTTGAGAATGTTCTGTGGAAAATTTTCGAAAGAGAATTATAATTCTCGGTGTTCCCTATGGTTTTCACTTCAGAATATATCAAAGCGATTATTTCGAAACTTGTTTAAAGATTGACAGTGTTTATTGAATCTTCTGCATATCATAATAAAGTTTTCTCAGAGAAACTTGAAAGCATTAGTATATTTAACAAGATGTGTAACAGTTTGTATTACACTACTCCAATGCGATTGCTTTAAACATATTTATATATTTCGACTATAAAATCCAACATTTTCTCCTACTCCTACCAGTACAAAACCCTTCGGGAAGAATTCCAATGCCATATGCAAATAAAACGAATAAACAGTTGTATAATGCGAAGGGACAAGATAGAAAGAGATTTTCTTTCATATTGAAAAGTGTATTTTGCTGAGGAAAACCTAGAGAGTAAATTGGGCGACTACGTATACTATTTATCTAAAATATTTGCCTTCAGCCCTTTTAAGTATGTAAATATATCAAAAAAATGTGCTCTATACATAAAAACAGACCGAAAAGGACTCGTGAATTTTTTATGATTTTCAAATTGAGATTAGTTGTCCAACTTCATTTGAACTTGAATATTTAAACAATTCCTAAATATTTTTGGAAATATTTTTAATGAACAACAGTAACAGTAATAAATTATTAAAGCTAGGTCATAATGGTAACTGTACATATATTGTGCAGAATAATAAAATTGTGTTGGAATATAAGTGTCTCGTTTCTTAAATTATAAATTGAATTGCTTTAAAATAAAATAAATTTTGTCTGATTTGAGTCTTCTACTATTTCGCAATTAATTTTTTGTAGGCGGATTATAACAAAATGACTGCAAAGGGGTAATCAAACCTAATAAAATTAAGGATACAACTCACCATTCCCCAGGAATTTTATCCTTTATTTCCTTTAGGCAAAATGCACACTCAGAAAATTTATTTGAATTGCAGTATTCGAGATTATTTTCTACAAATTAAAGCACTAGTTAATATTAAAAAAGTCAAATAATAGAAAATTACAAATTAATACTGCTGAATTTCACATTATTCTTATTTAGACCTGTAGAATAAATAGTATGCAAGAGTCATTATTATATTCATTATGTTATATACAGTATCTAACATCCGTATTCGCGCACTGTCATACTAAAAAAAATATATTGTAACGTAAATGGGGCTTTTCGGGCTCGACGGATTAATTAAGACAGTTATAACTAATCACAAATGTTTACAGGTTTATTCACTTCGATAAATTAGTTCGTTTAACAATTCCCTTAACAATATTTTTTCACTATATTACGTTTCACTTTAACAATTAAATCTTATCATTTCACTGGTTAAAATACAACTGACTAACTAGGCTGCTACGCAGCCCTATTTATACTGCATAGCTTAAATCTAGAAATTTCAGCAACTTAGTTCTAGCAATTTCCGTTATTCATTTCCACCACACTAAGTCACCACAGGTTCTAGGCGGCATTGACTTTATACGGCATCTGACGTTTTTCTGGTTTCCGAAATTCAGGACATGCGCATTGTACAACTTGATTTCGTTTTCGGCACTACAGTGCATGTTACACTGCCCCCTCTTAGAACTGTCCGTTCCGAACAGTTGTATCTCCTTGGTATGGCTTTAAGCGGTAAATGTGCACGATCTTCTTTTTGTCTCTCGGTCCCCGTTGTATCCTGTACACTACATCGTTGATGCGTGTAAGGATCTTGTATGGTCCTTCCCACTGCTGTTGGAGTTTAGTTTTAGTTTGGCTGACTTCAGTTTCTGGAACACTTCTCGTAGATTTCCTAGATGTTCTTCAAAACTTCGTCCAATTACAATAATGTCATCCAAATATACCAGGCAGGTTTTTCAAGTTAAACCTCGCAGCACACATTCCATTAAACGCTCGAATGTTGCTGGAGCTTTGCAAAGTCCAAAGGGCATAACTTTAAATTGCCACAATCCACTTCCCGCTTTTTAAGTCCAACGTTGAAAACCACTTGGATCCTGATAAGGTATCTAGGGTGTCGTCTATGCGGGGTAGTGGATAACTATCTTTCTTCGTGACATCATTTAGACGACGGTAATGGACACAGAATATTGTACTGCCATCCTTCTTCTTTACTAGCACCACTGGTGACATCCATGGACCTTTGGACTCTCCATTAGACCTTGCTTACGCATTGTTTCAACCATTTCGTCTGCTTCTTCTCGCTTTGCAAGTGGTAATCTTCTTGGCTTGATAGGGGCATCTCCGGTGTCAATTTTATGTTGCACTATATCAGTTTTTCCATAGTCTTCGTTCCGTAGTGCAAAAATATCGGCGAATTCTTCAAGCAACTTCTTTGCTTTACGATATTCCCCTTGGCTGAGTTTATGAGACGGAAGTATCATTTTGGTTAGCTTTGTGACATCTTTCTTTGCCTGCTTGGTTTCATCTAAGTCTGAATATTCTGCTAACACAATCTCTTCGGCTGGTTCGCCATGACCCAAGAGTTTACTTTTCTTTAATTTGATGCCTTTTTCAAGGGAATTTAGGATTCGTACCAAAACTTCTTTCTTTTCATCGATAGTTACTAAACATTTTCCAACGGCGACATTTCTTATTTGTTCTGTTTGATCTGGTTCTACTAGATAGAATCAATAGCTCCCGGAATCACCAAGAACTTTTGCTCGTACTAAGGTTTCTGCACAAGGAGGGAGCTCAACGTCTTCATTTGCCACGATGTTCAGCTTCGAATAATAATTTGATCCCAGAGCCATAGGAATCTCTCTGTTGTCGTATTTCATGATTCCTCTTCCAATATCCAGTTGAATGTTGTGTGTTCTCATGAAATCGAAATCAAGTATGCACTCATCCGTTATATCTGCGACAAGAAATCTGTGTGAAAATCGATTGTCGCCGAGGGATATTGTCATTAATATTTCCCCATACACTTCAACGGATTATTGATTTTTGTTGCTAAGCCAGTGGTCTTCAGTATAATCGTACCGAAGAATAGACCTGGAAGCACCTGTGTCTACTGTAATCGTGCATTTTTGTTCTTGAACTCTCCCGTTGATTACTAAGCTGCTATCGTTTCGCTGCAGTTTCTTAATGTTGATGATGATTCCGGGGGCGTCGATTCTATTGACCAACTCCTGCCCCGCAGAGTTGGTCTTTACTCGTTTCCCTGTTGCGAGCGTCGAGTTGGTATGGGGCTTACAGCTCCATTGTGGGGAGTTTGATCTTCGCCTCTTTCTGCAATCTCTTTGGAGGTGGCCTTCTTTGTTGCACGTCCAGCATTTAAATCTACTCCGTCTTTCCGATGTATTGACCCGATAGCAGGTATCTTCTATTTCGTATACTTCTCTTAGGCGACAGTACTCTTTGAGGCTTGTTTTGCTGCCTTGTATGCCAGAGCGTAAGCCAAAACCTCAGCTTTTGTGTTTTTTCCAGCCAGTCGTACAGCTTGCTGTAGGTCACGATCTGCAAGTGAATTAATAAATGCTACTCTGGTTACTTCATTGACATAATGTTGGCTAAACGTGGGATAAGCCAAATGTGTCAGCCTTTCTATGTCCGCACATAACTGCTGCAACGTTTCTCCATGCTTCTGTACTCTGCTCCGTAGCTGTAGATGGTAGACCTCTTGCATGTACTGGTTTCCATAACGCAATTCTATGGCTTGTGTTAGAGATGAATAATTATACCTTTGTTCTGCCGGTATAGTCTGTAGCAAATCTGCTGCTGCACCTCTAAGTGCCATGATTAAAGCTGTAGGTTTTTCCTCGTCAGTCCAGAAATTTACTGCCGCTGCTGTCTCGAACTGTAATTTTTATGTCTGCCAGGGATTTTGACTATCAAATGTTGGAGGATGAATTCATTTATTCACAGTGACGTCTGTAGATAACGTAGTTAAATGACGTTTCTGCACAGTCTCTAACTCTGTCCTAATTTCTTCGAAATTTTTCTTCATTAATAATTCCATTTTACATTCTGATTCTTTTATTTTGAGTTTTCCAGATAACTCTATCTCTTCCAATCTCTTTTCAATATTTGATTTTATCTCTCCTATTTTATTATCCATATGACTTTCGAGATTGACTTTCATAGAGTTTTCTATTGTCACCAGCTTCTTCTCTACAGTTGACTCTAGACCTTCAAACTGTATTTGCATAGAAGTTTCCATTTCAGCTTTCACTTCCTCAACAGAGACCTTAAGTTAAGCTACTATTGATGACTTCAACTCAGTTGTCGACGATTTCTGTTCTTCCATTGCCGCTTTCAATTCACTTAGAGACCCTTCCATCGATGTTTTCTGTTCTTCCAACGCTGACTTTAACTCATTTACGGAACCCTCCATTGATGTTTCTGTTCAGCCATTGATTCTTCTATTGATGATTTCTGTTCAGCCATTGATGAGTTAAGTTTCAACAGAGCATTGAAAAGATCTGTCAAGCTTGGAGTACTTGCTTCTTCTTCTTCTAGCTCGTCTTCAAAGACATAAGCCTCTGGATACTTTCCTTCCTTTTCCATAGCTTCTTGTAGTAATGCTACTAGGGCACATTTATTTCCAGTCGTAGGTAGGGAACGTTTACCTAACTCCCCCTTCAAGTCTTGAACACGTAAATCCTTCAGTTTGCGCTCCATATTCAGATTGGCTGCACTATTTCACTTTAATTTCACAGTCAAATATTTCTTCAAGTTCACTTTGTCTTTCTTAATTAATCACACTTTGGAGACGGAGTTGGATCAATACGTTGAGCGGCAAGACCAACATACCGTGGGTCCCGGGTTCGAGACCAGATGACCCCGTGAGCTTTTATTAAGAAATTAAAAATAACCTACTCACGTTTCCTCACTTCCCTTACCCTAATTCCCTCCCGGCCAAAACCATGCTAACGCATCAAAGGGTTGTCCCCTAGGATTTGGCATAAAAAAAAAACTTCTGAAACCAATTGTAACGTAAATGGGGCTCTTCGGGCTCGACGGATTAATTAAGACAGTTATTTCTAATCACAAATGTTCACAAGTTTGATTCGTTGATTTCGTTTTCATCACGTAGCCTATGCCAGACTACAATGCATGTTACAATATTTAAAAAGCTTTAAATAACATAACTATAAGAAATGTCCTGCTCCGCTCGAGTTTTGAGCGATTTCCTTTGGAATTTCATCATCAATTTAATTATTTTTATTTTAAATTCTAGTTTAGATGAAATAATTTGTTTTTTTAGTTTAGTGGAATTAATGTCTAGTTTTTGGTCTGTTGCGAAGGGGTTCGGCAGCTAAAGAAAAACTGACCCTTTATTGCTTTCCTTGAGCGAAAGCCAAATGAGTTTCAGACAATTATGCTTCCATTACGTCTACATAGGCGCCTTAATATTGACGGTCACCATCTATTTTGGCTTCAGTAGTAAGTTATCCAGCCATGATCAAAACTGTATAAATGATTTATTTTTAATTAATGGGTTATACCACCCTGAGATTTTCAACAAATCTTATTTTTTGGCTACATAAATTATTTTAAGAATATTTTTAACGTTTAAGCATTTCAAAATTTCAATTATTACCGGAGTTGCAACAATTTGAAACCGGGAGTCGAAACGGGACCGAAACCTATCATATTTAGGTTGTTTCACCCGGTCTTGATTTCGGTACCGAAATTAAAACCGAAATTTAAAGTGTACCGAAATAAAATGACCGAAATAAAATGGTCCCAAAATAAATAGACCTTAAAAATATGTGTCCGTAACCGCCAGACTGAAATTCAAAGACCGATTTAAATTGGTACAACAGAAGAAGTTATACGACCGGTCATGCGATATTTTTGAGTCAAGAGGCGACTAATTTTTATCCCGAGGGGACTGAGGTAAAAGTAATTTTCGACTTTAATGCCCAACTGTGAGAAATGCAGTTCTGGCATTCAGGACTATTCAACCAAAATTACAGACGATTATTTTCTCAAATTTATAAATTTGTTTCACTACCTTCATTACATACATAGCATATTCCGTAAATGTCTAGATGAAGGGACCGTCGGTGGGAGGAGGGTGGTAGTGGTACAGGGGAACGGATGACTTCATTCTGGTGGTTAAAAAGTGATGGCGGGGAAGTGGAGGGGCGGGGGACGGTGTAAATTTGGAGAAGCATTTATGCCCCCACATACCACTCTACTCTTATTTTGGAAAAAGCAAATTATAATAATAGGTATATATTATAATAAATCCTAACGTTTCAGTTGTAACCAAAACCAAAAATTTCACATCTACGGGGTTTCTAACCGAAACCGAAAACGATATTTCACATTTTGGTTTTAACCGAAACCGAAAATGAAATTTGGTTTCGGTTGACCGTAACCGATCTATAATTTCGGTTGTGGTCCCATTTCGACTCCTTGATTTGAAGTTAGCGCAGCAGATAATAGTTCCGCAATCTAAGGTTACGATCGGACAGATGCCAGCAGTCAAAGTTTTGCATAGGTATTTTTGAAATTGCTGAATATACTTTTATATTTTATCTTTGGCCGATGCGTGACTATGAATGCCTTGTACACATCTGATTGGTTCAGGAATGTGACGCTGACGCGGTACTTTATGTTCTTTTGCGTTTAACTCGAAATTAATTTTTTCAAACTGGTGTACACGATATCTCAAGACCTACTTAACCGAATTTGTTAAAATTTACGACACATATTCTTGATAATACTATCTGAGATGTATCGCAGGATCTTTTTGATTGGGTGCCACGCTCATAAGTTATAAATTTTTTAAACTCAAAATTTCAATAAATTTTTTCAAACAGCTGACTTTGTACAAAAAAATTAAAAAAAATATTCTACGCTGCTCCACCTTAGCTGCAACCTTTCTAAATAAGGAAAAAATTAGTTCGTATTTTTCAGGCGAAGCCCGACAGAGTAAATAGGTACACAATCAGCAAGGATTTTTAAGAGAGGGTCCTACTTGATGGCTCATATTTCCTTAATTTAATATTTTTTCAATCGTTATTATTTCCAATTATTCATAAAACTACTGTGCATATGTGTAAAATAAAAATTATTTTATATATTTAATAGCTGCTTCGAAAATTTTTTTATTTTTATATCTATTTTTACGAGCGCCAGGGTGGGGTCACTTTTTTTTTATACGATGTGGAAAAATCCTAGGGGACAACCCTTTGATGGTTGAGCATGGTTTTGGCCGGATGGGAATTAGGGTAAGGGTAGTGAGGAAACTTGAAAGTCTTGTTTTGCATTGCTGCGAGCTAGAAAACAGCCAAGAGACGGAGTGGATTATTTTAATTTCTTATTAAAAGCTCACGGGGAGACCTGGTATCGAACCCGGGACCCACGACATGGTGGTCATGCGGCTCAACGGATTGATACAACTCCGTCTCCTTAATTGGGGTTGAAGGGTCGGCAGGAAACCCACTTTAGATTTTATTAATACCTGAAATACGTAGATTTCAAAACCTCCGTCATCAAAACCTCTAGGGTTTTAGAAAGCTGAAATTTGGTATGTCGGCTAGGATTAGCACAGAAACAACGAAAATATTAAGAAATATTAAGAAATCTGTCACTTTTACCCTCCACCCTACATAAAGGTCTGTAAATAAAATTTCTAATTGATAGGTACTTCCAAAATTTCGAGTAAACTGACATTTTATATGCACGCTCGGATAAGCACACAAACAATGCAAAATTAAAAAATCTGTAATTTTCATTTTCCAACCCATCGAAAAGGGTGGGAGGTCTGGTTCTCATAAGATAATTTCGAAACATCCAAAAGACCTAGAAAGCTGAAATTTGGTATGCAAACTAAGTTCTGCACTCAAACAAAAAGAAAATTAAGAAATCTGTAACTTTCACCCTCCAACCCCCCACAAAGGTCTGTATATAAAATTTATTCCGGGAAGGTAATTCCAAAAGTTCTGGAAAGCTGAAATTTGATATCAAAGCTAGACGTTATTGGTACATAAACAACTAAAAAGTGAGTGTGTTCTGAAGAAAGGAACTGTGGAGTGCAAGTAATACCTTCTTTACCCGACTACGCCAGAAGGAAGGGCCGCGGGGGGTGATTTGTCTTTAAACTAGTTCTAGTGCCTAATCTATTGCTTCTATGGAAAGATTGCCTTTCTCTACTTGAAGTTAACAAAACAATCTTTCGAATGAAGAAATAAATAGTCACACCGCATTTAAGAAACTAACAAGCATTTTTAAGCCTAAAAGCACGGAATTATACGGAAGGAGAAATTAAAAAAAAATACAAGCACCAGACCATGGTCGGAGCATGATTTACGTTTTGCATTTTGAATGAAAATTTGGTTTGCGACTAAAATTTTAGGTTTAATCAGAGATTTCTTCTTATTTCGGTTAATAAAGTGTACACGTTTTTACTTTCTTGGAAAGATATTTTAGTCTGCTTTAAGTTAATATAAATAAAGCACAACAGTCAGCTAGAGTTGAATATTATCGGTTAATAGCTAAGTACCAGCCTGATTTATCGCTTACTGCAAATAATATACCAACAAGGGAAAGAGGCAATGATAGAGAGTGGGCTATGAAAATAAAGAATAGCTGACGCTCAAGAAATACAGCGCGAAAAAATTAAAAGAACTAAAGCATCTAGCAAAAAGAAATGAAATCCCAACAAAAACATTTCATGTAAAGAAGGTTTCCAAGACTCACAAGCTCATACCACTTTCATTGTTAAAACGTTATCAAATCTCATGTGGAGCCAAAACCCTAACACTACAACCCCTAACTCTAGAAACCCTACATCTTGGCCAAAAAGTATGGCTTTGCCGTTTCATGAATCTAATGCATGACACAACATTAAAGCCAATGACTTAGTTTCTTACCATAAGTCCATAGGAGGAGCCGCAAAATTGCCAAACCATACTTTTTGACCAAGATGTAGGATTTCTAGAGTTAGAGGTTGTATACGTAGGCTTTGTAGAGTTAGAGATCTCTACATGAGATCTGATAGCTTCTTAACAGTGAAAGCGGTATGAGCTTGTGAGTCTTGGCAACCTTCTTTGCATGAAGTGCTTTTGGTGGAATCTAATCTTCTGTATAAGTTTCCAGCGATCGAATGTATGAAGATGTTGATCCAGTAAGTTTTCTTCAAGCGGAACCAAGAGCGAATTCCCGATTAAGTAAAATATATATTTAAAAAAAAGTTGAAGTGACTTTACAAAAAGTATAAAATAATTTTTAATTTTATATCTATTACGACATTTTAAAGTCTGTGATATTTAAACAAACAAAACAACTACAACAACAGTATTTAATCGTCCTTCCATATGATTATATATCTAAAACGTTTAGGTAGTTTTATATAGTATCTCGGATTCTGGTTGGTTAGTTGTTTGTTTGTTTAATTTGCACCGATTTAAAAATGTCGCAATTGGTATGAAATTGGTATGAATTGAATTTTGTGAAGTCGTTGAAGTGAACAAAGCAATTGCAAAAGTTGCTAAGGTGCACTACGTCTCAAGATATTAAACAGAATTATCCAAATCCGGCAACAGATTACGAGAGTAGTCACGGTGACCCTTTAGAATGCTCCCCTTAGATAAAAAATTCTTACTATTGTAATAGTGCGCCACCGTAACCCACAAAGCAAGACAGAATCCTCGAAGTCACTTTTGGTACAATTTTTTTATCATTTATCAATTAGGAAACGTATACTGGGCAACAGAATCAGCTAGGCGCCGCCCCTCCTCCAACCGTCACCACAAGCCAAAAATTTTGTCAGAATACAAATATATATGTAGTCTATGTCTCCCAAGAACTTTTTGTCGTCGTACCAATGGGGCCACATATTCTACACATCAAGAGAAGAATCATCCAAATTGGCCCATACGTCCAAATCCGTCTACGCGCTAAGAAGTTGATATCGAGCCCCCTCCCCACTACAACGCCACCCTTTAAGATTGTATCGTGATACCAATGGGGAAACCCAATTTATATATTAGAAAAAGAATCATCTAAATCAGTCCACGCGTTACGAAGTTCGACTATCCCTCCCTTTCCGCATCCAACCGTAGGTCCATATTTTTTCAGTAGCTCATCGACCACAAAGCACCACAGAAGGGGTGACAGCAGCCCACCCTGCGGACATCCTCTTGTGACGCAGTCCCTGATCGTCCTGGCCAGGATACTTAATGTTAGATCTCGAGACTTGAGCAGCGCATCTATCCATTGGCAGAAGGTCGTCCCAAAAATGAGAATGGAGCTAAGCAAATTAAAATTTGGTACGAAAATATATGAGAAATTATAAGGATTATAATTTTCATCTGGCAACTTTATGCCTTCCCTGGATGAGTTTGGTCATATCCGGTCCGTCCCGCTGCCTCCATTGCTTTAACCATTATATCTCGTGATATTATCATGGATGGTATCAATGAGCTTTAACTGAAATTTTCTTTTGGTCCTGCGTTCTTGAAATCCTGCTCTGACGCCTTACTCACTCCGCTGGTACTCGTTTTCAACAAATCTCTTCAGGCCGGTAGATTTCCTACGTTATGGAAGAGCTCCTTTATAATTCCCGTTTATAAAAAGTGGCATACAAACTTAATAACAAATTATAGGTCTTGCCATTGACGATATGAAGATCTTCTCATGTGTAAGAAACAGTTATGATTCTTCCTGCATTCAGTATGATTTGAATACCTTCAAGGTTTGATGTGCCTCAAATGACCTGCAACTTAACCTGGATAAATGTGAAGTTATGTTATTCTGTAGGAAACTCAATCAGCTCGTCTTTGATTATACCTTTGCGGAAACTAATATCCGTCGTGTGGAGTCCGTTACTGACCTTGGTGTGAACCTAGACAATAAACTCGATTTCACTCTGCACATAAACTATATCGTGTCGCGGAGTAATTCAGTTCTGGGTTTTGTTAAACGGTGCTCAAAGGAGTTTTCTGATCAACTGGCCCTTATTCACTTATTTTTCTCCTTGGTTAGACCGGTTCTCGAGTATGCATCTCAGGTTTGGTCACCTTGCTATGCGGTTCATTCTAGACGCATCGAGTCGGTGCAGCGGAACTTTGTTAAGTTCGCACTAAGGAACCTCCCGTGGAATGATCCATTAAGACTTCCTCCTTATGAGGATCGCCTCCGATTGCTTAATATGCACTCGTTGGAGGAACGACGTAGAATTGCTGACCTAGTATTTATTCACCAGCTTTTGAACTCGAATGTAGATTCTCGCACTCTCGCAGGTTCGGTTACTTATAGGCATACCCCGTATAGCTTAAGAAGATTGCCTTTACTACATGTTGTCCATTCTCGTGCTAACTATGGTATGCATGAGCCTATTAATCGCATGTGTAGAGCCGTGAATATGTGTCCTATTTTTGACCTGGCTCTTACCAAGGATTTGTTTAAACGATCTCTGTTATCTGTGCACCCCTGATTGTAGTGTTTGGACGTGTTTCACTTTTTTGTTTACTAATATAAATTTTATTTTTTTTTGCATGTTGGTGTGGGAGCCTCATTCACCTCAATATATGTTATATTCTGTTGAATAAGTCAATTGTTTCCAGGCTTCTGCCTGTGAAGTGCGCCTTCTGAGTTAGAAGGGTTAATTCTATTATATTATTCCCGAATAGATTCCCAATAGAGGTGAAACTTTAATAAAGACTTCAGTGGTTATTACTAAGTACTAAAAAAAAATTTTAAATTTCTCCACTATTTTTAATACCTTGCAGAAGTAATCAATATCGTAAGTTTTATGTACAGAAAGAAAAAAATTATTATAATCTGTTAAACCATTATACTACCTGTTATACTAAACTATTATATGTATATGCAGTAGAACAAATATTTCTGTTGGGCATAAATTATTATAATAGAAATCTAGCATCTTACTACACTGCGACAAGAAAAAAATTATAATGTTTTTTTGATTGAAAGAGCACCATAAAATGGCAAAATCAGTTATGTCGTAGATGGCACTACAATCGGTAAGGACAGGGTGAACTTAGCTCTTTGTTTAATTTTTATTGCATTTTATACTTCTGCATTAAAAATAGATAACTTTTGTGTGAAATACCTTTGTTTTTGAACGGGACGTTTGAAATAAGTTATTAGCGTTTAAAGTTGCTGGTCTTTAAGAATGAAAGAGACATTTCTTCAAACAAATTTTAAGAAATTTTGAAAGAATAAAGAATGTAAATTTATATATTTGTTACAAAAATTTAAAGGTATAAAGACACCATAATTTGTATAAAGTGCTGCTGAACATTTATGATTGATTTCGAATAAATAACAATTTTTTAAGCGGCATTTAGTATAAGATTAGCCTAAGTGATTATTTAAATAAATAACGTGCTACGTAAAAGAATATGTAAGCATTTTCATAAGTAATAAAAAGCACCATTAAGTAAAAACAAACGGACAAATGCTAAATACCTTATTGATATTCATGCCACACATTATTCTAGTCTGTTTAGATAAAATGGTTTATTTTTCTTAAGCAATAAAGTAAAATATTTTTCATGTTCCTTAGAATAATACAAAAGAAATAAAAATTGTACGGGTGGAGGCATACCCTAACAGAATGGATTTTCCTTACAAAGAATTACGGGTGACAAAGAGCTTACTCTGTCTTTTGTGTAAATTTACTATATATCACAAAGTACCATGAATACCGAGCATTCTTTTATTTGTCCTCGAACATCGAATATAGCGCTGATGATAGCTATTATGTTCGATTCAACCTATATGTAATAGAGAAACAAGAGTTATTGGTGTACCCTTACAGTTCTTAGGCACGTGTTAGAACGTGAATATTTTATTCTATCGCTCTGGTTCTACTTACGAAGTACGCCATGTTGAACAAATTAACCTGAATTCTTAGTGCTGAATTTTTAGATTTTAATTGCAAATACCAGTAAAGAATCAAAATGGAATTGATTAAATATTTGCAAGTTGTTTATGAACGTAGTTAAATTTTTATTATAACAAAGTAGGCTAAAAATAAGAAAAGGTCTTCTATGGAAATAAAAATTTTTGCAACTCCGTACATCTTTGTATAATTAGAATGCAGATGTTTAGATCATAATATAGAAACTAAAAATCACGTTAAATTCTCCTTTATAAATTTCTTTTTTCTTTTTAGAATATGGCCAAAGCTTATTAGACAACCCTTTGATGCGCTAGCATGGCTTTGACCGGAAGGGAATTCGGGTAAGGGAAGTGAGGTAAATTGAATATCTTGTCTTTGCATTGCAGCGAGCTAGACAACAGCCCAGAGACGTAATGAATTTTTTAATTATATTTTAAAAACCCATGGGAAGAACGAGTCTTGAACTCGGGGACCATGCCGTGGTAGTCGTGCCGCTCAACCAACTGTTCCAAGTCCTTCTTACTTTATTTAAGGTAAGTACTTGCTTTTCATTTTCTTCGATCGAATAATATTGGTATAGACGACGTTGACCTACGTTTTATTAGGATCATTATGCCTATCTTGCACATTTTTAATAGGGCTATCCCTACTTCTTCTTTCCCAACTCTATGGAAAATCGCTAAAATTATCCCAGTTATAAAAGTTACTCGACCATCAACTCCGCAGTACTTTATTCCAATAAGTATTCTTCCTATGCTGTCTAAGGTTCTGGAGCTCCTTTTTTACAATAAATCACTTGGTGGCAAAAAAACAAACAGGATTTAGATCTAAGTGCAACACAACCTCATTATTATTACATTTTATTGAGTCTGTTCGACGTCGCATTGAGTATCGCCAGGCGACTGTTTTCTGTTTGCCTGATTTTTCTAAAGCATTTGATTCGATTGACCATAACGTTTGACATGTTACATTACTCAGTTTCATTTTTATAATTCGGCGTCTAATTTTGTGACATCATACTTAAGTGGGCGTCGTCAGGCATTTGTGTCAGGGACTTGTTGATCAGAATTATTAGCAACTAATGCAGTAGTACAATAGGGATCGATACTTGATCCATTGTTATTTACTCTGTACATTAACGACATTGTTTCTGTTCCAAAGTACTGTTCTAGTTTACTGTATGCCGATGATGTGCAGAGTATAATTCTCTTCGATCAACTAGTCAATACCGCAGGGATTTACACCTTGCGTCTTATTTCAAGCGTGTCAAAGAAATCAGACTAAGTCTGGTAGGATATGAAGGGAGGTAGGTAGGGTTGCGCCAGATGAGGCCACGAAGAGCGAGGAATCTTCGCTGGACTAACTCGATTCGGTTAATGTGCACCGCGAAATAAGGATCTTAGACCGGACTGGCGTACTCCAGGATAGGTCTCACGAAAGTGCAGTAGAGAAGCCTCGAAAGTGCAGTAGAAAAGATCGTCAAGCTCCCAAGACCATCCTTTTACAAAGCCAAGCATGGAATTGGCTCTTTCAATCACGCAGTCCACGTGGTCCTCGAAGGAGAGACGGTGAAAAGGACGTAACGGTGCATTTGCTAGCGGTCAGTGGAAGACGATTATTAAAGCACCAAATCTCAAAAATGCGTACATTAGGAGACCGCGCGAAGATTTTATCATCATGAGCATAACACAGGATCCTGGACCTGAGCAGGAGTAACGAGACGTCTTTGATGTAAATTATTAAGAGGAGCGGGACAAGGATGCTTACCTGGGGCACACCAGAGGTGACCGAAATTTCGGTGGATAGGGCGCCACGGAACAGGACGCGCTAGCAATGTCCGGACAGGTAGGATGATAGCCACTCTACAAAGAGCGGCCACTCTACATAAGCAGGCAGAGCTTATGAACGAGAATGCCATGGTTTATCCTAAGAAAAGCCTTGCTGAAGTCGTTGAATATGCAGTCGACCTGCATACCCGATTCGATCAGTGGTAAATAGTAATGCACGATTTCGAGTAGATTGGTGGAGGTTGACTTACCCTTCATGGCTTCATGAAGCCGTGTTTCAAAGGACTTCGCAAGGTGTGATAAATTATCGAGGGGTCTGTAGTTGGATATGTCTGCCCTGTCGCCCTTCTTGTGAAGAAGGATTATCACAGAATCTTTCTAAAGTTTCGGGAAACGACCACAGCACAGGGGCAGGTTAAACAAATGACAGAGGACAGGAGTGACGGTTGAGCAGCACCTTCTCAACAACGGGCCTGGACACCGTCAGGACCACATAAATATATGTCGGGCAGATAATCGGAGATAGCTGCATCACTGAGTTCCAGATCCTTGGATTTAAGCAATGTTGGCGGGAGTCTTGTCAAGTGGGGGAAGTCGGTCGAAGCGACGTCACAGAAAGCGGCGCTAAAGAAGTCAGCGAACGAGCTTGCCACCTCAAAAGGCTCATGGCTCTCGCGGTCGCGCAGCCTCAGGAAGGAAGGATATCTGTCGTTGTGTTACTTAGAATTGATGAACCTTCAAAATTGCCTGGGATTATTAAGCAAAGTGAATCTCGAGTAAGACAGAAATCTACTGTATGACGCCTGTAGATCGGAGAAGAACCGCAGGTGGAGGTCATAGTAAACCAGATAGTCCTCATCGCGCCTAGAGAAGGCTTTACATTTTAAAGGTGTCTCAAATGGCCATCGATCCAGGGTTGCGACGAACTGGAGGAGGAGGAAGTGGAAAAAGAGATCGGAACACGCTGCTTGAAGCAGGTATAAAGAGTGTTGTAAAAATAATGGACAGCCTGATCAATATCTGGCGCAGTTAAGACAGCAGTCCAGTCGTAGTCCGAAAGCCAATCATTGACAATGGAGAAATCGGCAGACCTGAAGTTGAAGGAACAGCCGTGCAAAGGGGACGGAAAGTCCTCGACAGCATCGAAACAGAAAAGGATCTGCAGAGGAAAGGACTCCGGGACCAGAGGGGTTCGGCAGCGGTGCCCCAATGAACCATCCGGGTCGGTGTAGAAAACCAGGTCGAGCAGCCTGCCCGAGTCATTTATGATGGCATTGCACTGGGTGAGGCCGGTGGAGGCACAGGAAGGACAGCTGATTAAGCTGTCGATGGAAAAGGACTGTGGGCCATACACTTCAGAGGGTGAAACAGGGGGAATGTAGGCGGTGAAAACGTACAGAGTTTTAAGGGGGAATTTCACGACGACGAAAATGAGCTCCTGTACGGCGTAACAAAGGATGCCGGTTTTGACAGCTCACAGCACCCAGCCGTCAACGGACGCGCACACATCCGCGTGAATTAAATTGAACTACTTGAATTACTTTTCTCCGCAAAATGAATATGTACTCTGAAAAGAATAATAATAATTATAATTATATTACTCTAAGTCTTATGTACGTTAAACTAATAAATTTGTATTTTAATTTTTAAATTAAAAGCAGAAACCTTAATAAAATACCTTCGTAACCTTTCAGAAAACTAATTTGATTATTAAGAAGTTTAATTGTCAGAAATTTGAACCGTATACCAATACCAGATAAAATGATTTCGTAATAAGCGTTTCTCGTCATATCCTAGAAAGCTTGACCTCTATCGAAAATACCAAACTTAAATTCACGGAAAAGGAAAATATGTGGAAAATTTCATCTTGAACGGAAGAGAATTGTTTGCGGTAAAAATGTTAAAATATGCACCTATTCGATGACCAAGTCTAGCAATGTGGTCACACGTGTGTGCACTTTGAAGGTAAAACAATATATATTCCTCAAGAAATTTTATAAGTAAAACAAAATACTTACCGCAGTTACAAAGTTCTTCAAATAGCTTTTAAGTCGTACTACATTATTTATTTTATCTTTAGATCCCGTAAGCCACAGGGCATTGCATAGAACCGAAGAAAAACTCGATCCGGTTAAATAACAAAGATTGCCTTGTAAACCTATAATTTAAGATAAATATCAAACAACCGAGATTACTTTGAAACCTATAATGGTCCTTCCTAGCGTTATTTGTCCTTAAAATCTATCAGTTATTGCCGGCAGGGAAGGACTCAAACATGTAATTCTCAGCGCTAAATCCCTTTACACATGGCTCATTAATTGAGTACTTAAGTTTTAAGAAGTTTTTATGGTCATTATAGTTCGCTTTTTTTATCTGCTTTTTAAAATGAACTACTTAAAGTTTAAGTCAATTTCAATTGGAAATCCTGCTGCAGCTAAAGCCCATTAGGGAGAGTGAAATTATGTGATTATTTTTCGTTTTGGCAATAGTGCACAACGACGCTTTGAGTGCTTAAAGGTTGCAAAAAATACATCCTTTATTTATTCTAAAGTGGAAATTAGGTCTCTAAAAGAAAATCGTTTTTCTTTGCAAAAACTTTCATAAATATTCAATTGATTTTGTTTTTATGAAATATTGGCCATTGGGTTGACCACACTGTACTGAACTGTAAGTTGTACATCAGCTTGTCCAGCTTTTTTGGCGATCTAGGTCACTACGCCCAATGCACTTACGCTAGAGCTTCAAAGAGATTACATTTTTCATTCCAGCATTGTTCGCTAGAGAATTCTTAAAAGGAAAACTTTCCTTCCATTTCTGGTAGAAATGTAATCAAAGACGGAAGCAAAAAGTATCATGGCAAGTGTTGAGATTTCCGTATTTAGTTTTGTACTTGCATCGCATGATATATATGTAAGTAGAAAAGGGATGCCTGGTATACTATGCTGCCTTTTCGTACTCTCGAATGTAATTTTCAGAAGAAAGAACAATTTGGAATAAGAACTTATTTATGTAGTAATGTTTCAAACTTTTTGCCTCACGTCTATTTTCTTTAAGGGCATGGAGTGTAATAATTAACTTGGTCAAAGCAACCTCAGATTTTCACTCTTTAAGGTACACTACATGAATTTAAAATTTAATTAAAGAAGTTTAATGAGTTTTGGTGTACAGTTCATGAATTTACGAAACTAACAAACATATTTACATCAAGGGTGCATTTACACTAAGGACTTTTCCCTGCGAAATAAGTTAAATATTCTCTATTTGTGGCAAATTTAAACTGCAAAGACCAAAACACAGTACTCCGTGAAAATACTCGTCTATTTCGATAAAAGGTTGTACAGTATTCTCTGCTTTTCAGAAAGTTTTAAAGTTTTTTGTCACGGAGAAAGAGTTTGTTATTCAGTCAGTGCATCGCGTATAATATTCTGACGTTTATCTTGAGTTAATAAACACCTTCACACGTTGTCTTAAAGAAGTGTTCTTCGGTGTTATTATGTCCTTTACTTTTACTCTTCCGGCGATCCTTCTTGGTTGGTCGCTTCCCTACATTCTGGAAGGCTTCATTTTTAATCCCCATTTTTAAGAGTGGCAATAGGAGAGAGTTTGTTAACTATAGACCTATTGCTAAACTATCTTGCATGCCAAAACTCTTCGAACTGATGATCCAGTCCCAATTGTCTATTGGGTGTAGGGGTTTAATATTTAGCAGGCAGCATGGATTTATTCAGGGTAGGTCAACGATTTCCAACTTGTTAGAGTTTGTGTCTGGCAGTGTGGATGGATTTCTGGAAGGTTTCCAGACTGACTGCATTTATACCGACTTTAGTAAAGCCTTTGATAAGCTGTCTCACTCTATTATCGTTTTCAAATTGGCCAGGTTGGGTTTCCCGGCCCCACTCATTGCATGGATTAAGTCGTATTTATACAATAGGACATATAGAGTGCGTTTTCGTGGCGTGCTCTCTGATGCTTTTGTGGCTCCTTCCGGCGTTTATCAGGGTAGTCATCTTGGACCTCTGTTGTTCATCTTATCTATTGATCACATTACTTATTTGCTTCAAAGAAGTAAAATTCTTATTTATGCGGACGATATCAAGATTTTTCTCCCAATCAAATCTTTTGCGGATTATGAGATCTTGCAGTCGGACCTGCACATATTTTATAGCTGGTGTGTCAATAATAATATTAAATTAAACATCGGTAAATGTCAGGTTATGACTTTCTCGAGGTCCCGCAACTACTGTACTTTTCAGTACAAGTTTGAAGATACTTGTATTCAACGGGTGGTAGGAGTGAAAGATTTGGGTGTGTATCTTGATAGACAACTTAACTTCATCCCGCACATTAATAATATCGTTGCCAGGGCCAGTTCTATGCTGGGTTTTATCCTCCGTTGGTCCAGGGAATTTCCTAGCCCTCACATAAGACTCCATCTTTATACATCCCTTGTTAGACCACTGCTGGAGTATGCTAGTCCGGTTTATGGATCTCACACTAAACGTATTGAATCTATACAGCGAAGATATGTGAGATCGGCCCATCGTGCTTTGCCGTGGAGTGACCCTTTTATTCTACCTCCATATGGTGATCGGTTGGGACTGCTGCAACTTGCTACTCTCGAGAAGCGTCGCTGGGTTGCCGATATAATTTTTCTACACCAGATTCTGCAGGGAAAGATTGACAGTGTGGAACTTTCTTCCAAAAAACTGTCTTATTCCCTTCGAAACCGTTCGAGCTTTCAGATAGCTTTCTCGCGCACTAGTTACGGTATGTTCGAGCCTGTTAATCGCATGTGTAGGTTTACTAATGGTGTTGGTGATGTTTTCAGCACTATCGCGAACAAGTTAACATTAAAGAGGAGCCTTTACAACTTGTAACCATCCTGTTGTACTCACTTGTCTTTTCGTTTTCTTTTTTGTAAGGCGTAAAGTTTCCTTCCTTGTATGTTTTGTATTGACTTGTCTTAAGCTGCCTGTGCATCCCTGATTGTTGTGTTTGGGTGTATTTTGGCTTTTGTTTACTAATGATTTGATGCATATGGTGTGGGGCCTCATCCACCTTAATATTTTGTGTATTTTGTTGCGTAGGTCAATTGATTCCTGGCTTCTGCCTGTGAAGTGCGGCTTCTGAGTTAGAAGGGTTAATTCAATAATATAATGAGTTAGCTCATTTAGCACTCACTATTCATCAAACCAGTAGATTAGCCGTAAGCAGCCTGTTGCCATCTAGATTTGAGCTGTACACTTTATCTTATTGTAATTAATAAATTATGTAAAGCAACAACTATTTAGATGCAGAAAAGTAGTTATTTCGTCGGTGGGTCAGTGATAACGTGTCACCCTACCAATCCGGAGGTCCCAGGGCGGAATACCACCTACGGCGACCCATGATTGTGTTCTGCTGGCAACAGATTACGATAAAAAGGCCGTCGGGGTTGCAGAGAAAATGTCAGTGGTTCAAAATCCACTTTAAATGGTAGGTCTACTTGCAATCGTTGTCTTGAGTCGAATGAAGTTTTTTTCCCACCCAATGCTCCACAAGGGGTTACGGGAACTAGAGGGGGACAGAGATAAAAGTGACCAGTGGACGTAGCAGTCACTAAGTAATCTATTAAAGGGATTGATCCCAATTAATGGGTATTAGTAAGGAAAAAAGGGAAGAAACCGAGAAACTGAAACCACAACGTGGCAGACCACCGAAAGTGAGGTTCCGAAATTGAAAAAAATTTAAGCAGCACTTCGGCGTATTTTAGACTCAAAAGTTGAATAACTATAAGCTGAAACAAGGCCGAATTGACGTCGAAATATTTAACGAAACCAGACCGACACACAGGCCTCACCTTTGATATGATACTGAAACTTTACCGAATCGGTCGTATCTCATGTGAGAGGTTACAAAGCTGATCAAGTAAAAACGTATTGATTGCCAACACATGCATATACAACATACAAGTAACCTTTTTGGCATTTAAATAGTCAACAAAACGGTCTTTTTACTAGGTTTATATTACTTTCACCTGTCCAGTCGTTGTAAAATGTTGCAAGCCGATGACAATGCAATATAATATATCTAACATAGTTTTAAATCCAAAATGGCGGACTACCTTCTTCTTCACAACCGCCTTGATATGGGTATCAAATGAAAGGTTGGGTGAGAGTCATTCTAAACCCGATATGGTGGACGCCCTAAGGAGGCGGATTACCTTTTTCGCCCCAATCCCATAGACATGGGTTTCAAATGAAAGGGTATATAGGATGAGTATATTGCGGTAACCTACGTGACGTCATGCAAAACTCAATATGGTGGACATCAGGGTATGACAAGTAAAATACGGTAAGCTATATGACGTTATTACATCTAATATGGCGGATTTTTCAAGATGGCAGATGGTTTTAAATTTTTAAGTAAGGACGGCCTGTTGTAAGCAGCCGCCTTATGCAGCTGCCCCAACCTTCTCCACATAATTTAACATTAAACGCGATCTCAAAACGCTAGCAACATCCTTACAGATGTTTGTCCTTTCCTCACTATCTCTCGCAATCTCAAGATCTCAGATTCGCTTTCGTAAAATCCAGAAATCAGCATTTCACTTAAATAAACCGAAAGTAAAACTAAAATAATTATCAAAACAAATCCTCAAATTACTACCAATTAGTACCATGCCAAAAAAAAATTTGGTGTGGGTGTGGGAAAGGGGGGGGGGTGTAGTGAAACGTAACTTCGTAATGCATAGACCGATTTCGATAACTGTTTGTTTGTTGTATAGAGTATGTAAAGCTAGTAATGAAAAAAATTTGGACCCAGAGGGAGGGGGGGGGGGGGGGGGGGTTGGAAGCGGAGGGGTAGTATATATTCGTAGCTTCGTAACGCGTGGACCGATTTGGATGATTCTTTTCTTGTTGGGTAGAGTATGTTCCTTAATTGGTACCATGTGAAAGAATTGTTTGGTGGGGTGGGATGAAACCTAACTTCGTAATGCCTGAACCGGGTTGGATGATTATTTTGTTGTTTTTTAAGATTGATCTCGCATGGCTAATAAAAAAACTTTGGTAACTCGTGGACAGAGTTGGATGATTCTTTTTCTAATGTATAAAGTATGTTTTCCCCTATTGGCACCGTGACGCTATTTTAAACGGTGTGGTTGTGGTAGGGGAGGGGTTGGATGTCAACTTGTGTACACCGATTTGAATAATTCTTTTTATGTTATATAGAATATAATCTCTCTCTTATTAGCAATGGGTAATAAGAGGATACATTTTAAGCAGGGGTTTGGTGGGGAAGGGGTAGGTTAACTTCGTAACGTGTGGCCCGATTTGGATGATTCTTCTTTAGATGTGTAGAATATGTTGTAATAATGAACAGAATTGTTTACTTTGAAATTCTGAATTAGATGCCTTTCACATTTGGTGTACTATTAACTACCTCACTGTAGAAATCCTCAAGTGATATGATATGTCCTTTTCTCGCAAAAGGTCTCCTCTGCACTTTAACTATTTTATTGATGATAGCCTATTAACAAGGCTTGGCAAGAACAGGGAGTTATGAGTCATACTTGACACTCTCTTGGCCATTGGCATCGATCTCGTGTCTCTTTCTACAATTACACTGATTTTCATTTCTCGAGAAATCGGATAACAGATCAGCTTCGTTAAAGTTACTTTATCTTTGTTTGCTAACTGTTTCTGATATTTCTCCTATAATTTGTATTAATCAGGAATTTGATGAATCGTTGCACATAAATAAATGAGAACCGCCAGACCTATTCCCAACGATATTTCTGCAATTGTCTTAACTGAAAATCTTCCAATGGCTATCAGTAAAAAAAGCCCTGTGGAACGCAGTTATTAATTTTTTGATAGTCTGGGCACCACCCATTCTCCTTACTTTCGGAGAAACATAACTCAAAGCAAATGAGATGTACACAAATTTAATTATATACAAATGCGAAAAATCTTAGTACTCAAACAAAGTATTCATATCAGTCCTATAAAATTTTCGCCTGATTTTCGCATTTTATTTTTTTTTGCGAATATTTCATTTCTGAATATACGAACAAACAATTACCTGGGTGAAACCTAACTTCCTAAACCGTGAAGCGATTTGGATGGTTCTTATTCTGATGTATAGATTATGTTCCTGCATGGGTGCTCCGACAAAAAATGTATAGAGTGAGGTGAGGCCGGAGTGCGGATGGTGGCATGACCCAACTTTCTAACGCGTAGACCGATTTGTATGATTATTTTTTGGTTACGTAGGACATAACCCCTAATTGCTACTACGTGGATAAATATTTATCTAGGTGGTGGTGGGGAAAGGGTAGAGTAAATTCTTACCGTGTGGATCGATTTTGATGGTTGTGTTTTTGATGTATAGAAGGTGTTCCTCCATTAGTAGCATTTTATGGTGTAGTGGTGGTGGTAAAGGAGTGCAGACTAACTTCGTACGTAATTTCGTTTATTGAATGGAGTATTTAATCGTACTAAAATAAAAATTGTGGCTTACGGTGAGAGTGGGGGTGACGCAGTACCTAGTCGATACAGCGAGAGAGAACGATCAATATCGGGGCACGCATTACATAGTCAGAACTTTTCTTCCCGTAGTCACTCCAGGTGCAACATTGTTTATCAGTTATCATATCAGTTAGTATCTAAAGTGAGGATATGAAAGGGTGACCGTGACTAATTTCGTAATATGTTGCCGGATTTGGCTAATTCTATTTTATTTCTATAGAGTGCACTGCAAAGATTGAAATCGCTTTGTATTTTTTAAGTCGCATATCTGAAAATCTAAAAAGTAAAAAATTATATAGTTAAAAAAAAATTTACCGACTTCACAAGAAGCGCTAAAAAGTATAAAATAATATTTAATTTTATATCTAATACGACCTTTTTAAGTGGGTGTAGATTAAACAAACAAAACAACTAACCAACAACAATTGAAGGTATAAGAATTAGGCGGACGATATTACTATTTCCTAGTGTTCCTCTACGATTGGTAAAAAAATTATCTTTAACTCTAATTAGAATAAGATATTTAATTGCATTTTTTGCACCAATAAAAAAGTAATAGGGAAACGGTTTTTAATCGACAATGACCTGATATGCATATTATCATTCGTACTATACCTTGGCTCCCGTTTAAAGCATGTGAATTTGGTACGAGAAAAAAGTAAAGCCTGCTCTATTTCTTTGAAGCATTTAAAATGTTTTCAATGAAATATCGGTTCCTAAAACACATCGTTATTGAATATTATTTTAACGGGTTAGTTTTGTAAAATATTCTTTATATGCTAGCCCTAATAACTCTTTACACAAATCTGATTTAATTTATACTTAAGTTACTGCACGCGAAGACGTAAGCTCGCAAACTTTCGGTATTCAATATTTCAAGAAAAAAGGTTTTATCATTTTTCAGGGTATTCCTTACCCTACACGAATTCAGGTCTAATATTTATCGGAAAAAAATTTATCCTTAAAAAATATGTCAGTTTTTGTTCGAGTTTAAGGATACCTTTAATTCCTGGCTGGCAAAAATTTTTTTTTGCAGACTTTTCCAATTAAGGGAATAAATTAAAATCGCTGGGAGCCAGATAAGGACCATAAGGTAGGTAATTAATTTGCATGAATCTACATCGCAGTAAAACGTCCATCGCAGTTCATAATTTATGCACTTGGGCCTTATCATACAACAAGAGCACACTCCAATTTAATAGTTCTCGCTGCTTTTGTTTACCGACTTCTTTAATGAATTTTGTTGTATTACTAAGTAGTAGTCTTATCCAAGTTTTATTTCCTTTTCCTTAGGTTTCTTTGAATGAGAATTCCGAAACGCCTTTAATATATTTCCTCTTTTGTTAGTTTTATTTTTCGGAATCATTTTACTGTATTGATGCATGATTGCTACAATACTTTCTGTGATTTTTCGGTTAATAATTGCATAACTCCAAAGATTATTTCATCTTACCACACGGCGAAGTTTTAAACTTCTGAAAGCAATCGGAGAGTAATGATATTGTAGGTAAAGAGGGTAAAAGGTTACGGATTGAACGTCTCGGGCTTAAAAGATAATAACAAAAAAATAACTGTAAAAAGGGCCTGGCAATTTTTGTTCACTTTTTCGAAAAATCGGGTAATCAATTTTCAATTATTCGAATATTTATTAAAGATGGCCGATAATTGGTTTTGGATGAACGAGGATGAGTTCGCCGCGAACCAATTTGTATTGTAATTTTTTTTCGCATTTTGTAGTACTACGTACCTACTGCTTCAATGTCAAAAAAATAATGCTCTACAGAGACACTTCGAAAGGCGTGGATCGATTAAGATAATTCTGCTACTGTTGCATAGAGCTTGTTCTCTATTAGTACCGTGTCAAAAATTTTTTAGGTTGGGTTCGTTGCTGGGGGAGGGAGCGGAATCTAACTTCGTAACGCGCAGGCCAATTTGAATTTTTTTTTGCTACGAGACCTAGGCTGCGGGAGGAGTTAAACTTTATAACGCCTGTACCAATTTGGATAACTATTTTATTGTTTTATAGTGTGCCGCCTTATTCATATCATACTCAGAATTTTAAACATGTGTGTGGATGGGGGAGGGGTGAATCCTAATTTTGTTATGCGTGCGCCGGTTCAGATTGTTTGACAAGTGAAATACGATAGGCTACGTGACTCCATTCTAAATCCAATGATGCATACCTCGCAAGATAACGGATTACCCTTTTTCTTATAACTCCTTTGATATGAGTATCACATGAAATGGTTCGATGAGTAGAATACGAAAAGCTACGTGACGTCCTTATAAATCCAATACAACTGATCTGATGCTTGAATATAATTAGATATGATTAGTTTAGTTTTCCCAGATAAATGGGAGCCTGTATCTTAGTCAAAGTGGATAACATCAAATATTAATGAACTCACACATATGGACAAGTTTAGGATTAAAGCAAATAAATAAACAAATTCCAATATAAAAAATTATAAAATAAAATTTATTGTAAAAACCTTTTATATATATATATATATATATATATATATATATATATATATATATATATATATATATATATGATGCTGCCAAAGCTCAGGGGATGCCCTATGACGCTAAAGCACAGCCTTGGCAGGAAAGGAATTGAGGATGTGGGAAATTGGTTAGGAGGTTGAGTGTAGGAGGTGTTGTTTTACGCCCCGTGTGAAAGTTTCGAGATCATATGATGAGGGAAAAACAGAAAATGCTAAACAGTTCCACATTCGTGTTGTTCTGCCTAGAAAAGATTCCCGAAATTTTACGGTACGTCCGAATTCGACCTGGAGAGTATAGGGGTGCGAGCGACTTGTAGCTCTTGTATCGCGCGTTGTCATGTGTCTACAAGGAATCAGGCTAGCAATTTCAGTAGAACAATGGCCATGGAAATAGCGATAGAAGAGTGACAGAAAACCGACATTCCGTTGGGAGTCAAGGCCCTCAGAGATTGAGAAATTATATTCAAGTCTAGGCCTAATGTGGAACTTGTAGATCAGCGCTAAGTCAGGTGGGGTAAAACATTTCTTACATCTCTGTAGAAAGCCCAAACATTTCATCGCACTTTTGGCGATTGCAAATATATGATCAGTCCAGCTAAGATTGCTGGATATCTGAATACCCAAGATGTTTAGGGAGGGCGAATTGGGTATTTTCACTCCATCGACTGAAATAAGTTGGGGGTGAACTGAGCGTTTTTTAGGGACATTAAACAGCATTGAGTTTTTGATGCATTTAACGAAACACGATTATCTCTGCCCCAACCGAGGACCATAGAAATGTCGTTGTTTAATGATCTAAATATGCGTTGACGATTGGCTTCTGCAGAATTTCCACGTGAATTCATTACAGAATCAAATGAGTACGCGAAATCTAGGGTGCTGTCGTCGGCGAAACTATGGATGGGATTGAGAGTTAATAAAAAGAAGAACGAAGCTATTATAAAACCCACTGAACTAGGAAGTACCAAATAATGTTCAGTGAAATTTAAGGTTCAAAAATATAAATGCCAAAAATCGCTATCCTTTGTCGCTGATTATAAGCGTAGGTACTTAAAGGGTACATAAACATAGATCCTTTGTAAAATATATTTGAAAAGCCTCAGACGTCAAACGTAATATGTAATACTACTTTGACACTTCCTACTTAAAGATTAACGTATTTATGCATATTTGCACCTATTTTAAGATGCCTTAATAAACATAAAATTAAATATTATGTTATACTTGTTAGTGCTTTTTGTGAAATCGGTTTATATTTTCTTTTTTAAAACTATTTTTATATATTCTGGAGTCTATCGGAGATACTACGGGGTACGTTCAGCAACAGCCACAATATATTGCACTATAGGTCTGATAAAACTATGAAGGCGATCGTTAAAAAAAAGAATTTAAAGAACAATTGAAGCATCTTCATAGTAATGATAAAAAGAAAAAAAAATATATATTTTTATGACTATTAAATTTTGCAGTCAAGAGCGTGATACTTAATAAAATATCCCAACAAATTTACTTAAACGAGTGATTTCATGGGCTGTTTTGAATAGACGGTTTTAAAGTAAATTTTTGATTGCAGGTAGTTTTGTGATAATAAGTTTATACTGATTTCAAATTCAATAATTGCGTATTTTGTGTAGTCAGTTTAACTTTGTATAAATTATTTTATTTTATTTTCACTTTGATATATAAGTGCGCAAGACCAACAGGAAGTACTTCTTGTATTAAGATCGTATTTATAAAAGCCGCCAAGTACCAAACCAGGGAAAAATGCAGAAAAATGACGGGAAAAGAATTTTCAAAAAATGCGTAGCCTTGATACAATATACTAGCGCCCACCTAAAAAAAAAGGTCTGTGGAACAGGTTATACAGCAACAAAAAATAATTTCAAATCAATCCACGCTTTAAGCGGTTCGCGGTTAGATGCCAACCCCTACCCCTAGCTCAACATTTTTAAGCACATCAAAGAATCATCCGAATAGGTATACTCATTACAAATGTATGTTCCACCACCTCCACCTCCCCCGAACATTGCTTCATGGCACCAAAGAGGGGGTAAACCCTATAGACTAGAAAATAATCATTTTAAGGAGGAGCACCACGTTGACATTTTCGGTAATTGCATTGTTTTCGACAAAATGATTGTTTAGGCGTTGAAGAATAAGGTAGAGTTTGTGTAATTAAGGAATTAAAAGCCCTAATCTCGCTTAAAAATTTTAAAGCGCTTTTCCCAAAACAAATTTTTCAGAAAAGATTCCTTTTTCAATTATCTAACAAAACACAGAGGGGTTCTCGTAAAAATTAACTTATTTATGATATTTACATCAATTTACAGCCAGTTGTCGGAAAAATACACGCCGTTTGGTTTCTGAAAAAAACATAATCATGAAAACAAATCATGTTAAATGGTACCATTTCGTTTAAAACAAAAGTTTTTTTAGTTTTATAAACTTAAATGTATGTTTATGATTTTGAGGAATACTACATCGGCAAAAAAATTATGGAAATCTGTCTATGAGTTACGAAGTTTACATACAAGTAAAAAAATACAGCAATATAAAGAATTATGAAAGTTTTTAAACTCAAAGGTACATGGTTAATATAAAAGATAAAAACCAATGGTCCTAGATAACTGCCCTAAGGAACACCTGAAGAGCTACCAAGTAGTAGATACTGCAAAATACCCATGAAAAAATAGCTAACAAATAAAAATTTGATGGTTAAATGATCGTGTGGGTCGAGGAGGCAGTGGTGTTACGATTTACGTTCATATCAGTTCACTAAGTGATAGATGTATTTTTGGAACGAATTGCCCTCCTCGCTGTTTTAGTACAGAATGTGCTTCAGGATTTATAGATGCAGTACACTCAGTGACGGTACGATGTCGAGACGTGTTAGTCAGTGGAGATTTTAATGTAAATTCATTTAATAATGATTTGTCAAGAGGAAATTTGTTTTATCTATTTCAGATACTTGACCTTTAGATTGTAAGCCACCTATCTACATACTTTAACACCACTGCTCCTTAGCAGTTGGACTATATAGTCACAGTAAATTTATTTTTCATAATCAAATCTCTCCACCAAGTAATTTCGATCCTGATTTCTTTTTCGTGTCATACAAATTTGATTTCCGGGGGGTAGAAAAAAGTGTAATCTTCAGATATCGAGATTTTAAATATCTTAACAGTGCCCTACTGTTTTATAAATGTGCTTATATAATTTATTTTCATAGGTACTTGAGAAACTCATGTTTAGACAAATATTGCAGTAGATATATGCACGATCGTGGGATGTTAACCGTCTGGCAATCGGGCTTTAGATCAGGACACAAATTGCGCTCTTGAAGGTAACGACTGATATTCATGAGTATTTTGCTTACGACCATTTAACATTTCTGGTGCTGCTGACTCCCGTAATCATTCCGAACTACTTTCTAAGTTGCGCAATAAATTTAAATTCTCCATTTCAGGCCCGGGACTAAGCGTGTTCGGGCCCATATACAATAGAATGAGTCACTTTTAATTTAAAATATGCCTAGTATGTTACACTTTTTCGATCGTGAATTTTTTTATATATAATTAAAATGGAACATTTTTTCCGTTGATGACTTAGATGACGGGCCCCTGTTGAAGCCCCAGGATCAGGGGGTTTTCCTCCTACGCCCCCTCCCTCTCGGCGGCCCTGAGTTTACATTTAAATGAGTTGCCACAAGCTGTGAGTAATTCTGCTACACATTTATATACATACGATGTTTAAATCTGGCCTGATTAAAGATGGCGTCCGCAAAATCAAAGATCAATAATATTTACGAGTGGCATAAAAGAACTAAACTATCAGTTTGTCCAAAGAAATCAAGTTGTTTGGTCGATTATAGGGTTGTAGGGTTATAGACAATTTGGATCTACCACCCATCTTACTAAATAATTTTATTCGGGAGTTTGTCGATGTTGTTAGGAATCATATACATATCTAAACTCAAGTTTCAGCTACTGCAGTCAAGTATCTCATATGCTAGGGAAAATATAAGGTGGACTACGACAGCTGTGGATAACATCTGGTTGTTTGTCTTTCGGTATGCGCATTAAATTGGCTAAAGCACTAATCTTACCACTGTTTAATTATTGTAGTAATGTTTTTTTCCAAATTGGACTCAGGTTGTAATAGGAAGCTGACAGTCGCTTTTAATGACGTTACTCGATATGTGTATTTACTTCCACGTTATACTAATGGATCACACCATACTCGGAATTTCTATCTATATCTTCAACGGTGACAACTAATCTGCTACATAATGGGAGGCGTGGCTTGTTTTATGAGAAATTGCGTTTATTGCGTTCCCCAAGGAGAATTCTAATTCTTATTTCTTGATATTTGTCTCACTATGGTGAATGATCTTACTTTGCGTTAATAAAATTTTCTTCCTATTGATATTCAGAGGGCGGGCTAAAAACGACTCTTTAAAATTATTATTATTATTATATACTTACCTGAAGTGAACGGTGGTAGAAGTTCACTTAGCATTTTATACCACAGTAAAGAGAACTAAAATTTCCATTTGCCCACAGAAACTTACCTGCAATAAAAAATAAGGGGAAACATGTTAGCAAAACAATACAATGGAAATAAATAAAATTTCTTGCAAATGTAAAATTTTTTAAATGCATTTTAAATTTTTCAGGTCAGTTGATCGCAAATTTTGGTCAAAATTTTTATGATTAAATTTGGCAAAGTTTTCAATTTTAATTATATTTAAGTCAATAAACGTTTTTGCTTCTAAGCCCTCTAAAACAGATACGATTTTGATGATTTTTTTTAAATGTTTGTTATATCCAATTATTCAAAATCAAAAGCGTTCCAGCTGGGGCACTGAAGTATTTTTATTGCTTAAACGATTAAATCGACTGCACCAATTATCTCTGAACCCAAATATCCTCTTAATTTGATTTTCTTCTAAAAGACTTCATCAATAAACTTTTCCACATTTCTTCAAATTTTTCTAGGGAGTTACCAATAAAATCTTTCAGTAGAGATAGGAAATCCGTAATCGGGGAACTCAAAGGTCCATCGACCTTATCTTCTCGGGAAATAAATTATTTTTCCTATAAATCAAAAGAATAAAACTTTATTTAGTGCTATCATTGTCGAACGCACAAGCACTCTTTAAAAAGAAATCAAGAGGTGGCCCACTTTACTTGAAATGCTGTGATATTTTTCGGCAAAACCCTAGCCATTGTGAAACTCTTAAAACTTGAAAACAATCCTTTCAAGCGATAACTTTTAGGAGAAAATACGACTCCATGGCAAAACCATTTATTTTTTTTTCTCATTTAGTTTCTGAGAATCTTTATGTATTTGACCTGATTACTGAATTGTTGGGCATCGTCTGTGTGATACATTAGTACTTCCAACCCCAGTAAAATTTTTAAAGCCTGACAATGAAAATGATTGGATATTCTCTAAAAACTATATATTAATTAAAATGGCTCATACCCATACATAATTAAATCCGTTGCATTATTTTTTTAGTTGTACCTTATAATTTGATTTAAGCTTATTGTGGAATTATTTCCCATCACCTGAATAAACTCTTCTTTAGTTAAAGCTAAACTACTCCACATATGAAAATAACTGATTAAAAGAGATTAAAGGTATTTCGAAACACAACAACTTTTAATGATTTTGAAATTTTGAATTCAACTTTTCTCGTTTTTCCTCGGCTGTGGTATTTAAGCTCCAGCAATCGCCAGCCGATTATTTAAAATGTCCGAAAGTTCTTCAACTGAAAACTGTTCGTCTAGAGCACTTGAAACAAGTTTCCACAGCAATTCGTAATGAAGGCGCTAAGTTTCCACAGCAACTTGTAATCAATATCATCAGCTTAATTAGGGATTTTCGACGACATCTAGCAAACAGAATGACAGCAATGAAACTTTTCTCATTTGCTCTGAAAAGCTGTCTGCGGTAAAATTGTTTTCTAAAGAACTCCTAGACAGAGATATGCTTTGAAATCCTTTAGAATTTAGAAATAAAAAATAGGAGCAAATTAATTAAGCCCCTAAAATGATCTAATACTTTTGACGGATAATTTTACTTAACTATTGTTTCGAAACATAATAATTTAAACTTAAAATCTGAAAGATTCGATTTTATGTTCTGCAGCATGTACCTAATGGGATCAATAAACCAGTGAAGCTTAACACTAACAGCAAAGCAAACGTATCTTAAAGGTTAATGCACCGCAAATGATGCTCCTTACAGCTTTCTTAAGATTTATCATTCTTCGTAAAGTTTCCTTCATCGGCAAAACTTTAAGAGTACTGTAAAGTTTCAAAACATTTTGAAAAAATACAAAAACATCTTTTTTCGAAATTTAATCCTATGTATCCGGGAAAGGATAATGATTTCTGATTAGGATTTTAAATCTTCTCGGTAAAAGCTTATTAAGTTTTGTAATTTGATATTCAGCATTCTACTTGGTTCAGTCTTTAATGTTACATTGAAATTATTCGTGTATTTAAAACTAACGTATATAAAAGAACTTCATGAGTACAGGCTTATCCGGGTATCTAGCCGGACTATGTTTAATGCGTAGTTTGTGACAGGTACAGGTAGGTTTTTTTATTGAGCTATTCACTTTTAATACTTTCTAGATTCCGTTTTTAAGACACTTTTTCGCTTTTCTCTACTAATAAAAATTTTTTGAACCAACGTATTAAAGTAATAACCTTTGCAGACATGTTTGATGAGTTAAAATTAAGAGTTTAAATTGCATTAAGTGGAGGTTGTTGAAGACCATGCCTGAAATGATAAGAAATTACTATTCCTCATTATATTATTAATTGTATACAAATAAATACTCACATTTATTTATCCTAGAGAAACGAAAAGCTTACCTCACAATTTAACTGTCTTGCAATCTATTTCCGACAAAAACAATCAGTTGCCTTCATTCACTGGCAACACCGGGCATCAAAACAACAACAGATTGCGGAGATCAATCTATATTCTCATCCGTTATCAGTTCGATAAACGGGCGCTGGATTCTGTGAATATTCTGATCGGATAGCGGATCTGCCATTCTAGTTCAAGTTAGTCACAAGTGCAGTCGAGTTTTCTTATAAAGAGTTTTGTTTTAAATGCATGATTGCAATTTGTAATTTACTTGAACTTTATATAAGTAATTAAAGAAAATTGAAGTGTTCAGCTAATTATTGTAATTTGCAATATTATTGTGTTAATTAAACCTTGATATTATAACACATGGGGACTTTTATATCGCCCCACGAATTCAAATTTAACTATTGGATCAGCCAAGGAAATTAGTTGTCCCCGCACAGAGGTTATTCCCGCACAGAGGTTCTTATGAAACCCGATCTGAAAATAAATTTTTTTCTTATATCATATTTTGGTAGCCTATTATGTGTAAAATATATTCACCAAACCGTTTGACTGAAATTAATTTCAGAAAAAAATTTTGCATGATAATTCGAACCACTTTTTTACGCGAAGATAGAGTTTGCGCGATAACAAAATCTTTAATTGCGTTTCCTGAAAAACGATGTTTTTTATATCGGTCCTCACGATAACTCAAAAACTAAGCAATGGATCACTATTTTTTATATTTTGAAATTCATTAAATTTATTGGAGGATAAACTTAAAAGCAGATAATATTTGGTGTCTTTTTTTATATAACAATTCAAAGAGCGAAAAAAAACGTGAAAAAACGGTAACGAAAAATTGCATGTCCGCAATTTTTTTAATTTTAAACTTTTTATTGATATTGTTGGTAAACAAAATAAATATTATATTTTTTATAAAAAAAAATTATGGTTTTTGGATTTCAGATAATTTTTACAAATGCTACAGTGGAAACCGATAAGTCACCTTTTTTTGAGACGGTCAGATACAATTTATTTTAACAATTCCCATGACATTATTATTCTTAAAAATTTTTTATTTTGTACTTTAAACTTATTAAATAACTGCCAAAAACCTTAAGGGGTTAGGCCACTCTGAATTTTCGAAAAATAGATTTATTTTTTATTTTTTTAAATGGTCCCTTAGGACCCTTAGGGCTGGTTCTCATCAAGCGACCAGAAAATAAGGTGATTTTCTTGAACATTTCTTTCATAGAAGGAAGCATTTAAGCAACTTAAGGGGTTAGGATACTCTAGAATTTACGAAAAATCGATTTTCCTATTTTGTTTTTATTTTTTTGATTTTTTTCGATGAATTAATTTTTGGCCAAATGGCGCATTTCTACAGTGAAAAGTTGAAAAGTTGCCTAAAAAATAGTCAGAAAATTGTTAATAACAAATGAACTATACAATATAAAAAATAATCCTACATACTTTTATAGACAATGTATTTTTAAAGATACATTCAAAATTTGAAGTGAATCGGTTGAAAACTGTCTGAGTTATGTTTCCGGCCATCTTGAAAAATGCAGTTTTGAGATAAAAGCCTTAGAAGTTTTGAATAGTAGAAAATCATGAATAATTTTGCAATACCTTTAATCTTAAAATTCGAAAATCGAGTACTTAGAAATTTTTTACGGCCATAATCTTTTGGGACTTCATGTTTGATCATTTAAAAACAAAATAGGAAAATCGATTTTTCGAAAATTCTAGAGTATCCTAACCCCTCAGGTTGCTTACATGCTTTCTTCTATGAAAAAAAAAAGTTCAAGAAAATGGGCCACATTTATTTTGGCGGAAAAAAAAAATTATTTTTCCAAGTAGTAAAACTTGGAAAAAAACTTAGGTTGATTGGATATGTCTTATCAGCAGTAAAGCTAAAAAGAGCGAAAAATATACCAACCGTGGACCAGCTGTGTTTTTTTCAAATCGCAACATAGTTTGTTTATTTTTTGTTGCTCTTTAATTGTGAATAAGATTTTTTAGCTACATTTATGAAAATTGTTGAAAAAATTTGAATTTTATTCTCAAAAAATTTAATATTTAAATTAAAAATAAATGGTGGCTTAGCTGTGCAGATTTCCTCATGATGTACTTTACAGAAGTAGTAGTACTTTCTAGAAGTAGGAGATGCGGGCTAGAAAGCCCCCCCCCCCCCCCCCCCCCGGTTTTACTTAAGTCTGATAAAAGCCCCTGATTGCTTACTTATTCTACTGACGCATCGACCTAAAATAGATCTTGGCCTCCGACAATAGGGGACATAACTTCTCTTAGTTCGCGATTTCTTACCATTAGACGTGAACAAGATCACCATCATAATGTAGTTAAGGTAACCAGGTCGCGAATAGGGTCAAAAAAATCGATTTTTTAAAAACAGTTCTATTCGAAAGCCCGCGCTTTCCCCTTTCAGAAAATGTATGACATGTCATACCAACGCGACTATTTAACCCCAAAAATTGATATTTTAAAAGATGGTGACGCGTCGTCTGCACAGTTGTCACGAGAGGTTTTCGTCTCAACCCGTAAGTTCCTTTTTTTGACCTTTAGGTACCATTTGCAAAAAAACTATTCAACCTATTTTGATGAAATTTTGCACAGTGCTTATCCTTTATGTCCTTCATCTTTTATACCTAAATTCATCTTTGTATTCCATTTTTAACTTTATTTTAAATCCAAATGCACTTTTTTTTAAAAAAGTGATTTGTGACCTTTTTTAAAAAAAATGCTACAAAAATTACAATTTAGGCAAAAGGTTGAAAATTTTAGGTATACAATGTTGCCTTACTCTTGTTTCAGGTTCACCATCAATTTGGAGCAGATAGCACCAGTGGTTAAGGAGAAAAGTGTACCTAAATAAGTTAATTTTATCATTTTTTATTTTTTTCTTGTCATTTTGTAATTTTAATAACTTTTACACTAATAAAGTCACAGGGTTTGTTTTGCACTCATTTTAATTCAAAATTCGTCTTCTAAAGCATGTTTAAAACCGCAAGTTTATATCTTAAATACCAACTGAACAGGAGCCAAATATCTAAACGCGTGAAAAGCCCATTTTAACCATCATTCGTGACCTGGTTACCTTAAGATAGATTAAGGTAACATAAAAAAACTAATTGTTTTTCATTTCAACTTAAAGTCATTAAACCTATCAGTTCCTTTTTTATTGTGCTAAATATAAATTACAAAACATAATAATTACCTAGCTCTAATTTCACTTTCTTTCTTTAAATCAAAATAATTGCTCAATTAAGTAGGTAAAGTTTAATGTCTCAAAATTGTCATGAGTGGATTTCCTTAGCGTCAGCATTAATAACGTTTACATGAAGTATAATGAGCTTGTCTGACACACATTGACTTACGCTGAGGAAATCCCAATAATAACCCAGCAATAATTATTATCATCATTATTCGTAAGGAAATAATTTTTATATAAATTTACGTTCAATAAAGAATTCTTTTTCATTGGAAGTTTGTTAGCGCCAAGGTAACAGGTGTTTTATTTCGTCTAACCCTTTCTCTTACAGTTTTATCATCTCAATCCGGTGTATGTACTACTTGCACCCAACACAAAGTGAAGGTATAAGAAGCTTGACTTTGGATACACAGTAAGGTTGAGAATCTTACATTTGGTGACCCCGACGTGATTTGAGTGTAACACTTGAATTACGACTCGCAACTTTCATCAGAGCAGGCAATCATCAATTATCAACCTTTTAAATCTTGTAGTACTTTATTAGCAGTGTATTTAGAATGGCAACATACAACAGTCCAACGAACATCGATCAGACGGTCGCTGAACAACGAAATTATGGATCAGAATTTGAAAGAGTTATCTCAAACTACAACAAAGACTCACCCGAAAGAAAGACTATAACAGATTACTACGTGGAAACGCTCCGACGGCTGGATGCAGCGTGGACCTTGTTTGGCACAATAGACAAGGAAATACGAAGCTATCCAAATGCACCGAATGATCATTCCAAATTTATAACAACCTTTTATACTGACTTAAAGAATCGTTATAATCTGTATAAGGGACACTTCGCAGGAAAATTGGCAACTTTAAAAGGTCTTACGATAATCCCAATTGAATCACATAAGAATAAAACAACTGTAGATAAACAGCAGATCGATAATGGATCAATTTCGAGAGACATCATCAAGCTCATTCGAAGATAAAGAGCGACAATTGATTCACTCTGCCGTCTTCTGACGACCACTGAAAGGTTAGAAGATAACCAAGAATCAAGCGCATTTTTTTGAATTAAATTTAAATGCAATTAATCGCTATTGTACTCAAGTAGAAGAGCAACATCATAGCATCTTTTAATTAACCGAAGATCCGGCTACCAATGGGCATGATATCGATGGATATTTTAATCTAGAAGAGAGAGTTCATAACTGTCCATAATGCTGACTAACAAGCTTGACCAAGCCTCGAATTCACAATTGCCACCACATGCATCAGTATCGCCAACAGCTACTATGCTGAAGCTGCCAAAAATGACGCTGCCAAAGTTTGACGGTGATTACTCCAAATGGCGACAATTTTATGATTTGTTTCTCAAATGGTCCACAACCAAGCAATGAGCAACTGCCAGAAAATGTGGTACCTGAAAGCAAATCTTGTTGGAGAAGCCGAAAAATTACCGCGGCACTTTATGCCAACCGAAGAAAATTACAAAGCTGCTTGGAAAATGTTACAAGATATCAAAATCCGAGATTATTAGTCGCAGCGCTGGTTAACAAATTACTGAATCCCATGCAGGTGAATTTTTTTTCATTTTTTTTATTTGATAGTACAACTTTTCAAGAGCATCTAGTTAAAATTTGAGGTCGATTGGAGCAAAACTGCCGGAGATAAAGTGCTTCGGCTCTCCCTCCATTCGATAGATCACATATACAAAAGAACAGTGTTAAAACTTTAAACGCGTTTTTCCCAGATTTAGTTTTTCAAAGTCGGTGATCACTCTAACTCAAAAACTACTCATCCGATCCTTCTCAAATTTAGCACACTTCTTTTATACATAAATTACGAGGTAACGACGTCGAGATTTTGTATTTTTTATTATTATAATTAATTTTACAACAACAAATTCGACGATTTTTATCAATAAATTTTCATAAATCCAAAAACTTCGTCTTTTCTTGCTTCTAAAAATTGAAAAATCAATAAAATAAACAAAATCTCGACGTTGCTATCTCGAGAAACTCACAAACTAACGAAATCTTTTTGGTTTTTTGTCAACATATGATCCAGTAATGAGTTATGATGATTTAACAGAATATTCTTGAAATGTTGTACTATTATGTTCTTAAATTAAAAAATAAATTTATATTTACCATATTATTTGTTTGTTTAGTTAAAAATTTGTTTAAAATATTGAAAATTAACCCTACATACTATCTTAACAACATTATGATGGTGATCTTGTTCAAGCCGTTACCTATATCTTAGTAAGCCGCATTATTACTTTCTAGCTTCTATATAGTGTTAAATAAATCCTTTTAACTTAAAGTTTTTTTTTTACCTATTATTTATTACACGTCTTCCTACACCCTTAGGGTTGCTATATGTGCCTTAACCCTGTAGATTCCAACGATATTTAGAGTGTGATTATTCACCTCAGTGATCCCGAAAACTATAAATTCGACATTAACATCGGTCGGTTTCGATGATTTTTTTTGTCCCTTTCTTTCCACCCTCACGCCTAGGGACATCTTACTATCAGAGTATTTGACGGTAACGGAAATCTCATTTTTCATCTCAGCGACACCGAAAGCTATGGATTCAACAACACAAATATCAGTTATTTCCTTTATTTCTACATGCTAGCCACTCCTCAACCCCGCTCACCTATTCCATGTTATCATAATATTGTATTGTCACCGGTATTGAATAAGTTTGCAAAATTTTAAATCGATACAACAATTAGAAGTGGGTGAAAATTCAGTTGCAAAATTTAAAACAAACAAACAAGTATACAAAAGTGAAGCTAAGTTAAACCATTTAAAAAGAATAATAGAAAATGAAATATTGCAAAGATAAACATAGGAAATTGATGAAGGTCTTCATCTTCTTCTACAAAGACCGCTTCTTCACCCTCGTCTTCACAGGAAATTGAATCTCCGGTTCTGTAAACAATAATGTACTTATAAAGTGTCAAGACCTGCAAGGATCCTCAGTTAGTTCCAACATGTTTTTTAGGAGTGAGTTCACATCTACCAGTTTTATAGGTTTTATACTGACAATATTTGGTAGAAATTCCAGGAGTTCCTCTGCTAGTCAGAAATTGTTAGAATAAGAACCACATTTTTAATGATTGGAAATTAAATTTTTCAACGCCTGCCATATTTCAAAATTGACAGGAATGCGTCTAAGTCTGATCTATAATTAACATCGCTTTTCACTAAAATATTCTTTCCTTTCGTTATATAATTACATATATTCTTTTTGACAGCGCGTGAAAATGTATGGTAAGATATGGTTTCCAATCAAAAACTTTTAGAGATGGGCTAAGATTTCTGACTATCTCGAAAAGTGCAAAAATCTCTTTACATGCCTGCGGTTGGTCAGCAACATTTTGTAGCAAGAAATATACTTACTAATTTTAAAATATCCACCTTAGCTCTTTATAAAACCATATTTATTTAATTCGGTCAGGTCTAGACTTTTAGTTACCGCTACCATGTCTACACATACGACTTGGCCTTATTCACAACTTCGTGAAAGCAATGGGGAGGGGGTGCTGGATTTACTACTATACTTTAAAGGAAAATCTCCCACAATCAGTGACGAAATAATAAAAGAGCGCATATTTGTAGGTTATCCAATCAGGGGTCTTATTAAAGAATACGATTCGATTGCAATCGATTTTGAATGTATGAAATTTAGAATTGAATGCACTAAAGCAAGCAACTCACGCAAGTCCAATACAACTTATTAATCTCCTTTATTTCTAAATTTTCTATACTTATGATAGATTGCAATCGATTTGTATTCAGTAATAAGGCCCCAGGCAATTCTGACTTGAATTTTGGCTTGAAATACTGTAACGTAAATTGGGCTCTTCGGGCTCGATGGATTAATTAAGACACTTATTCACAATTTTATTCACTTTACTGGTTAATTCGATGCAAATTTTTTTTGACAATATACCGTTTCACTTCTTACTTCACGGGTTAAAATGCAACTATTCGCATTATCACATATAAGCACTTCGCAGTTTAAATCACGACCAAAACTAACTAGGCTGCTACTCAGCCCCATTTATACTACTTAATTTTAAAAAGTTCAGTCACTTAATTCTAGATATTTCCGTTACACATTTTCACCTCACATATTCACCATAGCTTCGAGTCGTCCTTGACTTTCCACGTTTGAAATTTCCTGCCTGGAGTGGCCACCTGGGGCATGCGCATTACACGGTTCACTATTTCCCTTTTCGTGACCTACTTCGTGCACATTACAATACACTATTGGGTCAACTACCCAATGCAACTGAAACCCTAGCGTTGGACCAAAGATATCAACACCAGTACCATATTCCATTTTTGAGTCATCAGTGAACCATTTAGGCCTCCATTGCAGCCGTTGGACAAGTCCTCATTGCTCCTGTTAGCGGCTAAAGCTAGTATCATTTGGCAATTGCCGACCGCTATTGAACTTTAAGCCAGCAAACCAAAGCAGCGCAAGTAAAAATCTGTTTTACAGTCAAATTGTATAACCAGCAAATCATCTTCGGGCTGAGACTCCAAGTCCCTCCGAAGATTCTTCGACAAACCTAAAGGGATCGATAAGCCTTATTTAGGGTGAAGTCGATGATCTCTCCAATTAAGTCGAGCATAATGCCCAAGTATTTTACCTCATTGGAATATTCAATGGCCTTGGCACAAAAACGGCCTTATCAGGGTTGATAGTGAGGCCTTCTATAGCGCCAGTTGGTAACCGTGCGCACAGTTGATCTCATTAGATCAGTGACAGTCGAGTCGAACTTCCCCGTAATGATGGTCGCAAGGTTGTCCGCGTATCCGACTGCCTGATGACCAAGCTCACTAAGCTTATTTAGGAGGTCGTCTAATGCACACATAAGTGTCAGTTTGGGTAAATGTTAAGCTCGTTTCTTTACCATAGCATCCACAAACTTAACAGTATAACAATCAAGACCACTCCATGGGAGTGCACTAGATATTTCCCAATATTGCTAACAAGATTGTGTGAGGAAATCTCTGTTGATCTACCTTTAGTGTAGGTGAAGGTCTACCAGTCTTGCCACCGTCTTTAGTAGGAAGGATGTGAGACTGACTGGTGTAAAGGATCTAAGGAGCTCCAAATGCCTTTCCTTGTTTGAGGATAAATACCACAACTACATACTATCTTCCATGAGAGTGGCATGTAACCCCAGTTAAAGCTGGCTCTAAGCAAATTGACCGAAAGGACAAAGATCGCATCTAAGCAGGGGCGTATACAACCTAACTCCTCCAGGCCTCTTCTAGAATATTCCTCTCCAATCTGATCACCGCTCTATGCGACACATATCAATCGAATTGAAGCTGTTCAACGGAGGTTCTTTAAGTTTGCTCTTCTAGGCCTTCCTTGGAATAACTCCCTTATACAACCACCTTATGTTAATATACTTGAACTTCTGCACTTTGATACACTTGACCAGAGAGAGAGAGATGCATAGACTCTTCTGTTCTCTTGGCTTGTTTTGGCATATCGGTTCCGGCTCGCTCCCTGAGGAATCACGACTTTCTTCAGTTACCTTTTCATCGTACTAAGTATGGATTAAATGAGCCAATCACATCGATGTCGCGATTTTCTAATTCCTCTTTTGACTGCATTGACTTTCATCTATCACGAAATCATGTGAGGAGTCAGCTTTGTTGAAGTTACTTTTTACTTTTCACTTTATGTACTTTTTACTCTGTACTTTTTATACACTGTAGCACTTTAATTTTTTTTTATTTATATTTTGCAAATTCTCTCCTTATTCTTTGATTTTGTATAGTTTATTATACTGTTTTTATTTAGTTTTTTTTTTTGTAGTAGGAAGCACTTTGATGAAAGATTGTAAATAAATAAATTAAGGGGGGGCTTCACGTTTCCATTTCGTAGTCCAGAATTAAAATATTCAAAAAAAGTATCAAAGACCAATTACTTAAATAGGGCAGAGATTAGGACGGTTACGGGTGTCTAAGTTGCATTATTTCGGAAACCTTTGCAAATGTGTACCTCAAAGACGTGTTAAAAAACAACTGCCGAAGTTCTTGGTAAAGGCTATTAAAACTTTTGCTTTTCGTGCTTCGTGTGCCATGCTCAATACGGTGGTTCCTCAACGCAGTGCTGGCAATTGTGGGTAAACTTAATAAAATGAAGATTATAAAAACTTCGTCCTCTATTATCTAATTTAAATCTTTTAACATAAGTTAATGAAAGGATATTGCATGGATTCCCTTATGCCTTGTTTATTACGTTTTCAACCAACAGCCTTTTCGTTTTATTTATATTCGTATGCTCATGAAGATAAACTTTGTCGTCGTAGTCTCTAGAATATTGCCGTTCCCCCAGAGAGACGGCCAGTTAAATGGCGAACTGCTTGCATACATTGCAAGATGCGAAAAGGAGATTTTATGACAAGCGTGATAGCCTTGGGGATTATCTCTTAGAGCCACTTTGTATCTTAAGGGTCAATCTAAAGTAATTTTTCATAACTCAAAATGAGAAAGATAAAAAGAAAATGGGACGCAACGGGACCTCGTTAACTCTTCATTTTTTTTTCCTTCTACAGCATTTATTGCGTCCCAGCAAGACAATAACTCTCCATTTACCAAGAGGTTAAGGAACGTAATTAATTTGCATAGTTTTTTCGCGGAGCTCTTTTGCCAATGGGTTCATGCAAAACACAATTATTTGAAAGCGAGCCAACTGCTAAAATAACATTTTTCTTTAGAGATTATCGTAATTTGCCATCTTGTTGCCGGTTTAGCTCAGCAATTTCCTTAAACTAATAAAGGGAAAGAATTAAAGTGGAGAAATGTAATTTTTTGTGTCTTGACGGAGGTTGTTTTTCCCTCAGGGGTGATAAGATATTTGAGGAACGAATTAATCTCTTTATCTGTTTTTTTGGATAAAGGCTTTTTCCGTGAATTATCTAGTTTTTAAGAAAATCTTGACAACTTTCTAATTTATTTGTACAAAATAATGCTTATCCTTCTGCGCGAGGTATTCCACGACTTCTTTTAGGGCCGGGGATATATCAAGTGAGTACAGGGTCATTTTATTATTGTGACTGATTATTTCAGAGAGGGATAGTGAAGAGGAAAACTATTTCAATTGTTCTGGCCTTTCCTTGTACACACTTATCAAAACTCCATCTGTACTACAAACAACGTAGAAATTTAGTCAAAATTTAGCCGAAAGAAACAATTTACGGTAGAGGAGTTCCTTTCAAGTAAAAATCTTATAAGCATAGTATATAGTATAAGCCTGGGATTTTGCGATTTCTGTCACTAGGAAAGTAAGAGTGTGAGTTTGTTTAAACTATATGCTAGAGGTAATCTAAGCGACTATTGAAGCGATCTTTAATATTCTTTCTCTGTTGGAAAGCTGATTTCATAAAGATTGTCATAGGAAATATTGCATTCTGGAAAGAATCTATTCTAATAATATCTCTATTAATCTATATATACTATACAGGGTGTTTTACAAAAAGTGTGCTAAAATGAGTGGGGTGACAGTTCTCACTTAATCAAACGAAAAGGGGGGGGATCTCAACAGTTTGGAAATCTACTCTAATAAGACTATATCCATTAATCTATAGTATAACAGGGTGTTTTACAAAAAGTGTGTAACACGAGTGGGGCGACAGATCTCACTTAATCAAGCAAAAAATTGTAATGATGGGGGGGGGGGATATCAACCATTTGGGAGGTACTGTAACTTTCAAAGGTTTGAGATTGAATCTATCACTCCACTTATTTTGGAATATCAGATCTGAAAAAACCTGTATAAAGGGCATACATCTGCATATATGTGTGTGCCAAAATAAGTAAAGTGTTAGTTCTCCCCTAGGCAAACAAAATTTGTATTTCAAGGGGGAGGGGCAACTAAACTGCTTGGGAGTTAAATGATGATTCACAAATTTTATATTTTCATGCTCAGCATATGATTATTTTATTTTTATTTTTTGATCTAGTCAACGCAGCGATATGTAACGAACGCTAAAAAACTGCTACCCCGACGACCGTTCTAAAATTGTCAATAATGGTGATTTAACTCCTAATGTTGCATGTACAGTGAGGGAAAAGGTTTTGGGATTACCTAAAATTCAGCATTTTCCCAAATTATCGCCAATATTCATATAATTAAGACACATAATTTTTATTAAATTGTCCATATATTACCTTTCCAAAAAGGTACAACAGTCACTGACTACCTAATTATTTTATTTCACTGTAGATAGGACGTAGATGTAGATGTTTGTTTATACAAGATGATAAGCTTTGAATTGACGGAATATTCTTCACCTTGGTTGATGGCAAATTATTTTGCAATGAAGGTGATGCAGGGAATGTAATTGGAAAAATGTTCCAAACTACGGAGAGTGTACTAGAAATAATAGGTAGCGCGGAGGAATGTTACAAATTCAACAGTCAGAGAAGCAATAATAAAACCGAAAATATGGACAGATCGGATTAGGATGGTGGTGTCTGTCGAAGTTTAAATTTAAATATTATTAATGATACAGATAATTATAGCTATAAGTACATGGATTTGAATTTTTTGTCATACAATATTGTGAGTTTGAAAAACAAGACAATTTTCGCAGGATTTTGGAAGTTCATCTATGCATATGATATATTCTTCTTATATGAAACACACGTAGTTGAAGGTGATATTATGAACTTCAGAAAGTATTGTGGGAATTATAATCTTTTTTGGGTAAATGCAACAAGATCAGCAACCCATGGTAGAGCTAAAGGCAGATCTGTTTTTGGAATTAGGAAAAGCTGTAAATATAGCCAAGTCGCTACATTCCGACAATAATACTGCAGTACTGTGTTTTAATATCAACGGATCAGATATATATTATGCCGAAATATCTGAATTGCAACAAGAGTTGGGAGTTGGGAGACGGAGTTCAATCAATGCGTTGAGCCGCACGACGACCATGCCATGGGCCCCGGGTTCGAGTCCAGATCTCCCCGTGAGCTTTTCTTAAGAAATTAAAATAATCCACTCTGGGCTGTTGTCTAGCTCGCAGCAATGCAAAAACAAGACTAAAGCTTGCTCAGTCCCCTTACCCTAATTCCCTTCCGGCCAAAACCATGCTAACGCATCAAAGGGTTGTCCCCTAGGATTTGGCCACATCGTATAAAAAAAAAACGGGAAACTGATTTTTTGGAGTTGACAGAATGCGTAGAGAAACTCAGAGTGGAGAAAATATTAATACTAGGCGATTTTAACCTCAGAATAGGTGAAGAACAGGAACTGGCTCCTGAACTTGGAATAGTGAACTGTAAATTAGCTAAAAATAGGAGATCAAAGGATAAAACTCTGAATAAGAGAGAAAAAAAAATTGTAGAGTTCTGCAATGACCACGGACTAATAATTCTAAATGGCAGAACACCAGGAGACCTTATTGGCGAACTTACATTTATCGGATCAATGGGAACCTCTAGCTAGCTATCAGTCACACAAAATCAACCTTACTCAGATCATCTGCCAGTTGAAGTAATATGTTCGTTTAAAGATGAAGTCAATGCCAGAGAGAAAGATATGAACTTGCCACCTAAACTCGAATGGAAGCGACAGAATCCAGATCAATACCGAAGCATATTACAACGGAACTTGAGAGAACTGCCTAACGACCTCGTAACGGTGTTCGTTAAGTCTTCAGCAAGAACAGATGGCTTGCATTACACGCCATACAAAAACAAGTGGTTTGACACCCAATGCCACAAACCAAGGAAAAAGTCATTTAAATGGCTAAATGACGAAAACATAATACTGATTTTGAAAAAACGATATACTTGATGGAGATCAAAAACTTCAAAGAGCTGCGTCGCAAGAAGAAGCAAGTCTACTTCGAAGAACTCTTGAATAAACTCGGTTCATCGCGAGATACCAGGTAGTTTTGCTCTTTGGTACAAGGAATTCGTGGCAACAAATTCACTACAGGTATGGATAATCAGCATACTTGATTTTAAGAAACATTTTGAGGAGCTGTTAAACGGACCCCAGCGACCAACGGGTATTCTATACGCTGCACCATACATAAGCATTGAAGAGCTGGACAGGGAAATTTCAATCGATGAACTTGACTCTGCACTAAAAAAATCCAAAGACAATAACGCACCAGGACTAGATCGGATCCCTTATGAATATTTTAAATATGCGCCAGTAGATTTCCTAAAAATTCTTACGAAAGTTTATAACAGTATACTGGACAGTGCAAGAATCCCAAGCAGCTTTTTAAACTCAAGTATCTTTCCTATTTTTAAAAAAGGAGACCCAAATACGCCCGAAAATTATAGAGGGCTCTCATTTATGGATGCGGTAGCAAAACTCTTAGCTGGAATCGTTAACAACCGCCTTACGGTGTGGGAAAAAAATTATTACAATTACGAAGTTAATCAGATTCCTACAAAAATTATATAAGAATGCCTCGGCACAAGTATGGAATGGAGATGCACTTTCGGAAAAATTTTTCACTTATACGGGACTTAGACAAGAATGTATACTCAGTCCCATGCAATTCTCATTATTTATTAATGATATTAATGACAACATGAATGGCGGGGTCAATATAGATGGATTCATCATTAAGGGCCTACTATACGCGGACGACCAAACAATGATACACCAACTAAGTAAATACTGTCAAACCTGGAACTTGGTGATAAATATGAGCAAATCGCAAATTATGATATTTCGGAAAGGAGGAGGTCGAAGAGCGGGTACCGAAAACTGGGTATACAATGGAATAAATATTGAAGTCGTCAATAGGTATAAGTACCTTGGAATAACGTTAACACCGAGGCTGTCTTTGAAGGAACATATGACGGAACGGCTTAATGCGGCAAAAGCTACTCTCAACAACACCTGGAATAACTTTATTAAAAATGAACACATAGCTCATTGATCTAAATTCAAACTATTCTTAGCGGTGTCCAGATCGGTGAGGTGCTACGGATCGCAAGTGTTGGGCATTAGGGAATACGAAGAAGTAGAGAAACTTCAGCACTTTTTTATTAAAAAGCTGTTCTCATTGCCTAGGACAACACCTAATTATGCACTCACCCTTGAAACAGGATTAGCAAATATTTACATATATACCCTTAAATGTAATTTCTCGTATTCGCTTAAATTTTTAGGTACATATAGTGAAAACAGACTTCCCTATATTTTGGGAACTAGCTGAACGCAGTGTTGAAGATCTATCAGAGATTTTAACAAAAATTTTGGAAAGGGAGGATAGGTGATTATGGCAAAAAGCTGAAGATAGGGCCAGGGTCTGTATGATAGATTGATCTATTACCCGTGCGAGCCTACTTATTTTAAGGATGATTTCAGCATCTCAAAAATCAGAACAATTTTTATATACAGATGTGGCATATTACAGCTAAATGCTAGCCCGTGGCGAACCGAAGGAACATTACCTGGCAATTTGCCCGATCCTGAGGGAATTTCGCGTTGTAGTGTTTGGTAAAAGGAACTCTGACTGAAAATGATGTTATAGAAGTAATAAATGGCAGAAAGATCGATAATCTCATCACACACATCACGCTCAATTAGCCTGGAAATAACGGAAAATGCTGATCGATGAATACAATTGCTAAAATATAAATTGCTTTTCACTATCAACAAAATCACATTTCTGAATATTAAATCGTGCATAGTTTTATAAATAACATAAGTTTTAAATAATATCAGCTTTTTTGTTTTCTCTTGTTTAAGAAAACTTCATCTGTTGGCTCGCTCTATTTTTTTTCTATATATATATATATATATATATATATGTATATATATGTAAATAAATACAATTAGATTATTTCACGTAAAATTAAAAAAAAAATTGGATTTCAACAATATAAAATGCCAACTCCAGAGTTCACACCCTAGTATCCTGGTGTTCTGGTACTGATGTAAATTTTGCTATAAAAAAGGGTTAATCAGCAAGAATACCGATCATAGTTGGAAATCAAATCGATAACTAAAATAATTAATAATTGGCAAAACTTACCTTTCAGGAATATGCGGATATAGTTTGCGATTATTGTGTGGTACACTGAAACCAAAAAGCGTCTGTACTGGAATATTGAAGAAGATTCCCTAATCGACGTGTACCCCCAAAACGGGTATTTTCGGGGACTTTCTGAAGGTTAACAGAAGCGAGAAGTATGACATCACAGAATTGCGATCTGAAACATCGGCAGATTCTGCTACGTCGAGAAGCAAATAATCACCCTCATCAGGCAAGACGAAAACGAGTTCGAAACGAGTCGATTAGAAGTGTCTTCATTTAAAGTTAAGAGAATTATTTATCGAGAAGGATTACGTCCATACCATGATATTCCAGGCCAAGAACTACGGGAAGGAGATCGGAATTTTGCATTTGGCATTGGAACGGGGCGTTTCTGAGCCGAATTCTGCGTATGGATGAATCATATTACAAGGTTACAAACTTCCAGCCTATATTTTGTGCCAATCTGGCCAAATATATGCCGAACTTTTGGCGAATGAACTGCCAGATCTCAAGAGGACATCACTTTGGATAATCTTAGGGCAATGTTTTACCAACAAGATGCGCATGCTACCAAATATGTGATGGCAATATTAAATGAAAAATTTCCTGACCGCTAGATTGACCGAGGAGATTAATTATAATGTATATATATTAAACGAATTTTAATATAATTCAATGAAGGTTGAAGTTTACTCAAGGCTACTTAACGATAGAGATGAGTTATCATAATTGGGACTACAGCAACCAAAATACAATACACTTAAAATAGGGAATTAGAGGGCGGTTACTGGAATCTGTCGAAAGTTGCGGAGGACATTTCGAGCAGCTTTGTAACTTAATAACAATAATTGAGTTCGAATTTAATAGAAAGCATTTCAGGGTTAGTATGAGTTTGATTTCTTTACACTGTAGTTTTTGTAATATTCCATAAAAGGTTTTCTACGCATAAATTTATAGATCCTTTCTCTACATATTAATTTGCGTCATGTTGTAAATTTTGTTAACGTTTTCCATGCAAAAAATTTTGCTTTGTACTTAATTTGGTTTGTAGTTTAAATTATTTTATTTATTTAGGAGATTCGCTGAAAAATTGCTTTTCGTCAAAATATTTAATTAAGTACATTGTTGAATCTATTAAGTCTTTGGCCCAAATTATAATTGCGATAGATCAGCCGACTGCGGCATTGCTCAAATAGGAAATAAATTGCAGCTTCGACTTCTCAGTCACAAAGCACCAGCTGCAACCAAGTTCAGGTCCATGCAACATGCAGATATCTTTGAAAATTACTGAATCTGAAGCAAATCTAAAGCTGCAGCTTAGGGCCAAAACACATTCAGAGTCACAAGTATTAAGCCACAAATACCAAACATTTAATACCGGCGAATGATACAAAGCAAGCCACATTCAAAGGAACAAGCCTCAAGTACCATATAGGAGAAACAATATAAAATATTCACATTTTTAAAGTAAAATTTGGTAAAAATTGTATAATCAGTGAAATTTATTTTAGGTATAAATTTATTTTCCTTTATAACTTAATGCACATACATACATTTAAAATTTTCAAATTTTCAAAATTTGATACAGGTAACAAATGCTACTTGCTATCGCGAATATGGACGCTCTAATGATTATGATTTCTTAAACTTACATTTCAAATATGGATACGGCATTGTCTGTGACTGAAAATTCAATTACAGTCATCTGATCAGTCGAAATTGTAATCCGGGCCATAAATTGTTAACTTGCATTGAAAATCCCTCTGCACTTTTTTACATGACACTCTTAATTAGTAGTTTCGGATACTTATTTATTTTCCATAAAATTTATCAATTATTATAAGAAAGCCTTACGCAGTTCAACCGTAGACGAGAATTTTCACCACTTGCTTTTTAATGTGGAAGAAACGAATTAGATAACCTATTTTTTATTTATAAACCTATCAGCAGTCCTTTAAAAGGCTAAAATTAATGCAGGCAATAAAGTGTTGTGCACGTGTCATATATTTTCTTCCTTTCGACAGCACATGAACAAAAATAACATAAATATATAAATTAAGAAGGTCCCGGAGGTCCCAAAAATTCACTCACGAAACATTGCAAAGACAAATTACTGCCTTTCGTATGCGATCTAAAAAAAGCACAAACGACTTCAGGTACAAAGGATAATGTACTCGAAAAATTGCATGCTTTCCTTTTCATATTACTTATTCCTTGTTATTATAGCACCAAATTGTATACAGTACGAGCCGTAAGTGTTCCTTAAAAATTCATGAGGGTTACGTTTGCATTTCTAGCAGGATTTCAAACGATTTCCCGGAATATTGTGTAAATATCGTAAATTGAGGGGAACTCGGTTAAGTTTGGTCAGCCAATCGTTTTTATGAAATCGTGAATTTGCTTTTCGTGTGAAATTTGCTGAATAAACAAAATCATTCAACGATAAGGACTCCTACACTGTGTTTCTGCTTTTAATATTTGATGAGATGTTTGTACTTCAAAAATCAAATGTAAAATGTATTTATTCGTAAAATAATGTATAGTATACCTTAACAACGAAGGCTGCCTATCTGCATGGAAAGATTGGAAATTTATAGTAATTAATAAAGTTTATTAAAAATTAAATTTTTTAACCTTTTTTCAGTGTCAGTTTTGACGTTCGTACATTTTAAAAATTTTATTTTCGTGTTTGTTTTTCTATTTATATTTCCTGTATTATTTGCTTAGAATATAGAATTATATGAAAACCCGATTAGTGAAGCAAAATTCCGCTGTAGTAGAATTCCATGCTGTGTAGTATAACAACAATACAGGTATAATCTAAATCAGATTTTAGGTGGGGCCAACATGGAATTTAAAATCCTGCAAATAAATGTACTTTAATTACATTTTATGTAATGTTATAGCTTGAAGAATATATATATATATAGGAAATTTATTATAATGAGTCTGAAAATCTATTTTTATTTCAGCACTGTATATTTACACTATTTTTGGAAAGAAGCGTGTGTGTGGTATTTTTTTTTTCTAAAATGAAATTTCGCGAACAAACAATGATATCGACTTCCTTAGGGTGCCAATCGAACATGATCTGAAAGGAATTTTATCACATTGTAGCCGCTCCTAATTGTCGTATCGATTTGAAACTTTTTCAATTCTGGTGATGAAACAATATTTTGTTGGGTTAATTTGGTGGAGTTTGGCAGGGGAAGGGACAGAACCTAACTTTTTTTCTGTAGCGTGTTTCCTCGTTGTTACTATGTAATGAAACAGTACAGATTAAAAGAGTATTATGAAATGTACAGAAATGTTGGGGGAAGAATGGGGGTGTAGGAGTGGAGCCTAACTTTGTAACTCGTGGACCGATTTGGATATGACATTTATTTAGTATAGTGCAGTGCAGTTCCCTTATTGCTTCTTTGAAATAATTGTACACAAATGGGTGGGGGCGCATTTATTTATACAAATACTACTATCGATTTGAGCAATGTTGGTTCACAAAAAAATACAAAATAGTGGTTTCAGGAATTGAACAATATTTGACTTAAAGAGGGGACCCCACCCTGATATTCGAAGTAATTGCATAGACACAAGAAGAATTGTGGAGGCGTTTTGCTCACTTTTCAAATGAACCGTAACAGTACCGAAAACTTTAAACGCGTTTTTCTCGAAATCACATTTCTCAAACTGAGTGCCACTTTTATCTCGGGAACCATTCAATGAAATCCCTTCAGTCTTTTTCGACAATGTCTAGAACTGTTTTCTCTATCGTGTAGCATAGGATTTTTTTTATATTTTAATTTTTCGATTTTTTATAAGCACTTTTGTAGCATTTTTTTCACGAAAAATGGAACTTTTTTTCAAACTGCCATCATTTTTATAATTTTTTGAATTTTCAAAAAATCCTACGGTACACGATAGCCAGTCTAATATAGTTTAGGGAAATCAAAACAATTTTATTCTACTTTGTTTCAGGACTGATCGCGCCTGGAACTACTAGAGGTGCCTTTTTTTGAACATCTTTGACGCCGAAGGCTACCACGTCTCCAAATAATAATCTTTTTACTCAAAAAAAATTTATAATATAGTTTAAAATGCATGCAATCATATAGTAAAAAAACCCAAAATGATTCTATTGTTTTTTAACCCTTAAAAAATTCGTGAAAATTGCCGCTTTTTGGCAGCCGTCCCGCGAACTAACTTTTTCCCGCACAAAAATTATCAAACTTTGACAGTACGAAATATATTTGCCTCTTTTCTGTGTTAGAAGTTAGGTGGGTGAGACCATTTTTTACTCTAATACCCCTCCGGCTGAAGCCATGCTAACATATCACAGGGTTGTCTCCTGAGCTTAGGTTACATTATAAAAAAAGTACTAAAACCACCTCTGTTTTTGTTTCAGAAAACCTGAAAACCTGAGGTCCTGTTGCGAGCCCAGGAATGCCTACTACTGTGAAACGTCTCATTTTACATGGCTGTCTGAAGGTACTTATAACTTCAATTTAAAATATCATAGGATTAATCCTGTAATTTTTATATATTTTTGCAAATGAGGTATTTTGTTGGCCATTCAAATTATACTTTTACCCGTTAAGTAGTATGAAAAAAATAAAAATAAAAGTTGCAATTTAATTTTTAAATCAGGCGACCTGGGGTGCTGTAGCAATTGGCGCGATATCTGTCTTTTAACTACAGTCTCCAATTACAAATCAAGCAAACAATCGAGCGCACTCCCATCCCAGGAAAAATTTTCACTATTGTAGCGGTTTACACAAATTCAATTAATTGTCGTTATTAAAAATTATCTGGTCTGATTATATTAGCATGATTAAAATATTTTAAATCTACTTTAACACTTATCGTTCAGGCTGTACTAATAAAATAAATTTTAAACATGTTTAGTCCTCAATCATTTCATCAAAGACATAATATTGTGCTCATTAAAAAATTTTAAACTATGTAATAGTTATTGAAGTAGTACATTTATAAAAAAGTGTAATTTGTATTTCAGAATAATCAGATTACTCATACTGGTTAGACCTAAATAATTAAAATAAATTAAATATTTTAAATTTTGAAAGGAACAATGTTCTTAATCCTAAATAAGATATAACGTCGTGGCACCGATTTTATCGACCGACTACCTAAATTCGACCACTTAATTATTTATTGAATATCTATGTAGAAAATAATTGTATAACTTTGAATAATATGAATAATCCAATGTTTCTTGTATTTTTTAGTATTTTATATTAAAAAACGGCAAAATATTTTGGTCCATAAAATTTGCTATGTCTCCTAAATCGACCACTGACCGTTATTAAGGTATTCGGAGAAGACAATGTTCTCCTAATTTCGACTGGGCATACCCATCGGGATTTCCTAGTTATTACAAATATCAACACTTCAAATTGCTTTATTTTATTTTTAATTAAGAAACCAAGGAATATTTTTTATATTTTCCCTAAGTCCACCAATATAAATGAACGTCCTATCCCATGAAGCTGAAGTTAGCAGACTTTAAAACCAGCAGACTCCAATAAAGCAATGGGTATTTGGGTCAGTCTGTTGAAAGGATATTAATGCTTTGCGTATGTCCTTTCAACGCTCTTGGCGAACTTCTTTGATGCCTGGAAAATGTCTATGAAGAAAGAAAACTCTCGTTCTCGTTAAATTAATCAAAATTTTCTTTGATTTTCTCCTCCTATAGTAAGTGGTGTAGAGAGTAGCTGTCGTTGAAAAAACTCACATAACAGTTCGTATCATTTGCGGGGAAATACAATTGTTACTGACTTAGGTGAACTATTCATGCATCAAGTATTATCTATTGCATGCGTTCCACGATTTTCACTTTAAATCTTAAAAGTATTTTCATAGCTATTAAAAATTCACAATCACACATGTTCAGGACTATCTGGTAAGGGGCTAGGAAAAATTATTTTATACGTTTTAAAAACATGGAATATTAAAAAAAATTTATTTAAATAATTATTTTTTCGTTTTAGCCTTGTGTTAGTAATTTTAGTTTTATTATTGCGTCGTCGTTATTTAAAAATCTAAAACAATCCGGCATCTCGAAGTGTTCGCCATATTAGAATGACGTCATATATTATGTCCGCCATATTATGTTGAGATTGACCTCACGTAGCTTAGCGTATTCTACTAATTAAACTCTTTCGTTTGGTAGCTACGTCTAGGGGGTTTTCAAGAAAAAAGTAATCAGCCATCTTAGGGCGTCCACCATATTGGGATTAGAATGAGTCGTTTATAGTATTTTACTCGTCGAACCCTTTCATTGGTATCCATATCAAGGGGGTTGTGAGAAAAGGATAATCCGCCATTTTAGGTGTGGAATGACATATTGGGTTTAGGATGACGTCACGCATTTCATCGTATTCTATTCATTTAACCCTTTCATTTAATAACAATGTCAAGGGGATTGTGAAGAAAAAAGGTAATCCGTAATATTGGTGCGTCCGCCATATTGGGATTAGAATGACGTCGTTTATAGTATTTTACTCGTCGAACCCTTTCATTGGTATCCATATCAAGGGGGTTGTGAGAAAAGGATAATCCGCCATTTTAGGTGTAGAATGACATATTGGGTTTAGGATGACGTCACGCATCTCATCGTATTCTACTCATTTAACCCTTTCATTTGATACCAATGTCAAGGGGGTTGTGAAGAAAAAGGTGATTCACCATTTGGGGGCGTCCGCCATATTGGAATTAGAATGATGCCATAGTTTATCGTATTTTACTCGTTGAACGCTTTCATTTGATACCTATGTCAAGGGGATTGTTAAGGAAAGGCTTATACGCATTCTTAGAGCGTCCGTTATATTGGATTTAAAACAAAATCAGATAAATATACCATATTGCATTCTCATTGGATCTTAATCGGAACTCAATCGGATATCGGGAATTTAGTTTAAAATCAATTGCAAAATTTGTGCCGAACAGACAACAGACAGACAAGACAGGTAAGAAATCGAGTTAATTAAAACGTTTAAAAAAGAAAATGAATTTTATACTTTGACAGTAGCTTATAATTTGAAATGTGAAGCACTGTCAAACACATGCACAAAAAGCTCAGCAACACCAAATCACGAATAAGTTTTAGGCAATTCAGTCTCTTGAGTCTCGACCATTTCCAACTACATAATTTAAATATTCTTGATTGCCTTGCTTTGTTTCTTCAGGAACCAATCTTCTAGACACGAATGGCTCAAAATCATTGAAAATCGTAATTTAAATTGGCCGAAACATCTTTCTTTTGTGACCTGATCCTTGTTGACATGTTGCTTGTTGTAACGTTTTGTGTAACATGTGATGGTTCTTTGTACGGAGTTAACTACTTTGGTGTTAAGACATATCCTATTGCAAAGTGTTTGCCACGTGAACACGATAAATATTTGAATGTCTTCAAAGACGACATCATGCACATAACCCGGGCACGATGCATTTACACTAGTAAACCATTTCAGAGCGTTACATGGTCCCTGAACATTTGTAGCCGGAATTTTTTTGATTTATATATGTATTTGTTTCCATTTTGTTTATGGCATTCCATTTTGTGGTCTTGTAATCCGTACATTAGTGCAATCGGTAGCAAATAATACGTTAGGAACTCCTTCTTCGAAGACCACAGCTGCTTCCATTTCATCGTCAGTTGGAGGAAACTTTATTCAGTAATTCAGTTTCTGGGCCACCTTTCAAGGTTTTTGAAACCTTTACCTGCACCAACACTTATTTTTAAGCCAGAATTACCTAGAATTTTTATCCTATTCTAGAAAATCTGTAGTCATGCGCTTAACATAACTTGTTTGGTTCACAGAGTTTGGGTAATTCTTCAAATGAAAATTCGACCGGTTCCGACAAAAGCTGTAATGCAACTCAACTTTAAACAGAAAAATTCATTACAACAACATAACGTAAACATGCCTATCTCCGACCACGCTCCTGACTCCGACCACTTTTTATTTTAGTTAATAATTATTTTTTGGAGAATATAATTGAGTTGAGGTTTATTGGAACATATATTTATATTATTTATGTTATAATATTGGAAATAACAAATAGTTAACTTGTTTACTTTTAATTTAATGTAATGATTTAGGGTGAAAAATCTATTCACTAAAAAAAATTATGTCGAAATCCTTAAATTTGCAGGTCTTAATTTTTGCATTTTTCAAATAATTGTCAAGCTTAAGAATAAATATGTTTAATGTTGTTGTATGTATACATCTTAAACTTTGATAAGATGCAGTTATAATTATTATTTACTATTATTTACTCTTAAAAAATAATAAAATATTGTGGTCGGAAATGCGACATCGAAATTATGAACTTGACCATATTTCCGACCTCTGGTCGGTATTCGGTAGATGAGATTAGGTTTATTGGGGATATTTCCGACCTACTAAAGTATTTTTTCAGAGCAATATTTTTGTAGCCCAATAATCACCTATTTCACTCTAGAAACTACTGTTGCGTGCACGTAATAAGGAATGGCACTTTCCGAATTGAATATTTTTGCAGTATTTTTTTGTATATAATTAGGGATACCTCTATGTATATAAATTTAAACAATTTACTTACTTTTAAAATTTAGAGGCACCACAAATAAAATATATGCATAAATAAAAAAATAGAAGACTTTCGCTATACTAATTAATATATTTGGTCGTACAAATAATAAAGAACACCATGATATTAACAAGATATATAAATTGAACAAAATAAATATAAAGGATCTGGAAATACTGAATCACCAACAGTTTTAACCAGCGATGAAGAAGATACCCTTGTACAATGGATCATCAAGATGGGCAAAAGAGGGTTTCCTGTTACAAAATTGCAATTATTGGAATCTGTTGGCAAATTAATTGTTTATTTACAAGGTGAAAGACAATTTAAAAATGGAGTACCAGGTGACAGCTGGTATAAAGGATTTTGTATCATACATGCTGAAATATCTCATCGTATACCTCAAGGTATAACTATGCCTTGAGGTGCTGTTACTGAGGAAAATATAAAGGATCGGTTTAGACCAGTTCCTGCCTATTTACAGAAGAATTATGACTCAGATGTTGCGAATGATCCAAGTAGGATTTTCAATAGTGATGAAAGTGGTTTTTCTTTATCTCCAAAAGATAAGCATGTGCTAGTCAGGAAAGTATTCCGCAAAGTTTACTCCAGAAACGTGAATGATGAAAAAGAATGTTTGACTGTTTTAATGACAGTAAGTGCTGATAGTGCTATCCCACCATAGAAGTAATTATTAAATGTTATGTAAAAATAAAAGAGAATTTATATCTTATTGTTACATTTAAGAAAATGTTATTCTGAGAAATTTTTATGTTTCTAAAATTAATAAATTTTATTAATACGATTATATTCATATGTGTGGTTTTTTCGACTTCAAATAGTAACTTTTTTTAATTCTACTATAAATAACCAATTATTTACGAATAAATCGAATTTTACAGTCACATCTATTTGGTCGGAAATACAACCATGCGTGCATCTTGGGGACCTTCATTTATTATAATTTTTTAAAAATATTTCTCATATAAAGAGAATCACGGGAAGTTCCTTTTTGAATTCAAAAAACATTTTGCTTTTAAAATCCGTATTTGAAAATTGATTTTGTGTAATAGTTTTTTTATATCAAAAGAATGAAATGAGAAGGAAGTTGTTTATGTTTATTTCTGCAATTATACATAGTCGATGACCGAGTCACTTTCGATTCTGCGGTCACGTTGGTGATGGCGATGACTTGGTTGAGTGATGTTTGCAGCACATTTCGATGGTAACCGGATTATGTTGATGATCTAACTAAACATTACTCTTTTGGAATATGTTCAATAAAAACAGCTTAATAATATATGCAAACCTAAACAAATGCTGATGATCGATGCGACTAACGAAAATAAATATATAATGGAATATAATTTAACTGCACGGTTTCTGTTCATATTTTCTGTCAATTTTATTATTAACTCACAGAAAACTAAAATATTAGTTGCCCTGCCACAACTTGAGAGGTCTAGTTTATACTAGATTTTATTGGCTAATTTTCGATAAGTACCAGTTAGCATCAATTATATTGTTCGATCAAACATGAGCATTAGTTAGTAGATACTCGATAATACCTACTCAGCGAACACATCAAAGCATTTACTTAGATTTTTATTCATGGGACCCATATGGATATTCTATCTTCATATTCTGGAAAAAATATTTAAAGCAATATCAAATTTACTTTTCTGAAAAAGAATCGATTTAATGTTAATTAACACTATCTTGATCTAAGCCTCTTGAATGTATCCAATTTTGAGACTTCTACGGACGCATACAATCTAAGACATTTCGGGATAAAGTTTTCTTTGAGAATCTAAACGCAAAATATATGGAACGAAGAAAAGAAATCTTTGTGCTAGGAGACGCGACAGCGAATGTATTACTCTTCTAAATTGGAGAATTCCCCTGAATCAAATTTTCAAAAATTCCAGCAGTAAAATATAAAAGGTAACATATTTAAATTAATTTTTTATGTGAAAATGTCAACCAAAGTTAAGGCTCTTGTAACACATACTTCTAAATGGAGCAATTCCCCTTCTAAACGGGGAATTTCCCGTGCTTCACAAAAAGCTTGTAAAAAATGTCAGAGTGCAATTTATAAACTTTGATATGTTGAAAGATATTAGATATTTCTAAATTACTTTTGAAATTTTTAACTAAATTCAGCATTTGTATATTTTGTTCTCCCAGGTAGGATTTTGTGTTGATGGTGTTTGAACATAGAACCTCCGGACAGAAGGCCGACACTTTATTACTTACTCAGCCAACGACTTCAAAACAGAACTTACTTAGTGCTGAATGGACTTTGGGCTTACATAAGTACGTCTTGGGCTTACCGCTTAAAGAAAACATTCAGACGATTGGTATATTAGATATAAAATATGTCGAGGCCAAATCTTTTAAAAAACGGCGAAAGCAAACCTGTTAAAAGAATGTTTTTAGTCGGTTGAAAAAATTAAAAGTCCACAAATAATGAAGACACATCAAATAATTTTATGAAAAAAAAAGATAAGACTTTCTTACTTTTAACCAGTTTGCTACAAAGCGGTAAAAATTGTTTAAAAATTGTGAATCTTCCCGGTAGCATTTATTTTCCTTTATTGCGACGTCTAGTTATGTATTTACGTTGTTCTTGTCTTGTCGGGATAACTCAGTTTGTTATATTCCAATCTCAATGCTAAAGAAAGTTTTGTCTTTTCAAAAGCGGGTAACTTTTATAATCTTTCCGAGCTAATTAGAGCGAACACTGTCGGAGAAAACTTGCAATCCCAAGGGTGGCCCAAAGCATAATTTATTGTGGGGAAAAGTTCCGCTAACTCAAAAACCCGAAGATATCAAAGCATGCTAACTTGAAGCTTTGAAGTAAAATAATGCAATAATTAGAGAAACTTATTAGTTGCTAACACACACATTTAAGTTTCTATCGTCTTGCGGGAAGGTCTGTATTAATAACTTTAACGGGTTTTTGCTTATTTGGTATATTTGATCCTATCATGAAAATACATTCAATAATAGGAGCAAATACATAGCACATTTTGAGAAATTTAAATCCAAACAATTGGTGCACAAATTTTGCAAAAATGTGTCGATTAAAAATGAATTTTAAAACTTATAATTGTGAACATTTTATTATAACTTGTTTATAAACTTATTGATTATTATTAACAAACCAAAAAAAAATGTATAAATATTACGTCGACCGGGATACGAACCAACAAAACCACCCTTTCCAAACACAATTTCACATTTCATCAGAACATTTTACAAATTCTTTTGATTTGAATTATTCAAAAGCGGGTTCGTATCTGGTTAAACTAGGTTTAACCTATTTAGTTAAATATTTATTCTTAAGCGTAGTAAGTAAGTCAACAAAAGTTAACAAAATAAGTAAAACAAAGATTGTTCTGTTGAAGCTGGTATTTTAGAGATTTTTATTCTTTCTATCATTCCAAAACTCTCTCGGCACTTCCCAAAGTTTCTCCTATTTATGGTAAAACATATGATGTGTAAATAGTATACCAATTCTTGGAACAAGTCATATACTTCATATAACAGAGTTCAAAGTTTTGGTATATGTCAAAATCAAAATATGTTATAAAACGTTAAATAGTCTTTACAGATTCGGAAGGAAATGGAAGTGTTTGTTTAAAATAAAATAGAAGACTCACTTATATCACATATAAAGGTATATAAAATCTACCACTACATCATAAATTAGGCTCTCTGCTACCTCTCAGTAGCCCGATGCTAGTGTCGAATACGCATACAATTCTGAAATTGTTACTCTTTAGTAGGGCTTCACGATACTCGAGATAATTCTCGCTGCCGGTATCGGTCTCGACACGATACCGAGACCGGCAGCGAGACCAATATCATTGGTAACAGTGCGATACCGAGAGCGAGATTGAATTGACGAGAGTGGACGAGATATTAGTTTTTATTATTTTATTGTGGAAAATTTTTTTTAGTTCTTTCAGCTTTTATGTCGCTCCGAAAAATTTCAATTGTGTGATTTATGGGGCATATAAGTCTACACTGCTCTCCTCAATCGCTTCTTTCTACATTATTTCCTTCTTCAGATATTTGCGCTTTATCCCCAATAGCAAACAAGAGCCTTTGCTACCTTATTTTGGCGATGGGAATATGAAGAAAATGCATATATACATATGTAGATATATCACTTGTCCTCGCTCCCCGTTATCCCACCGAAATACAATTTTTTTTATCTTGCCGAGAGCGAGATTGGACCGAGACTGGCCTTTATTCCGCAGAGATTGCAACGAGAGCGAGATCGTCTTCACCTTGACGAGACCAAGACCGAGATCTGCCAAAGTCTCGGTCTTGTCTCGGTGAAGTGAAGCCCTACTCTTTAGTAAAGCTTGATCATATCATACCCATCATTTGTCAAGCGATTTAGTTTAACGATCCCAATCAGCTCTATACAGGTTCAAACCTGCAAGAAAGGGTAAGGGGTGGGGTTTTTTCAAGAAAAACTGAAAACTGATATGTTATTTCGCCTTCCGGACCACAGTAGGATATTGAAAGCGTAAGTAATCCCAATTCAGGTAGGTAAAATGAAAGGGAACCCGAAAACCACATTTCTACCCTCACGAACAGTTAGTTATACCTAAAATATATTTTAACCAAGCAGCCGAACCGTAGATGGGCAAAAGGTACCTGCGTGCCATAAGGTGGAATTTAAACGTTTTATGAATCTAGTTTCGATGGAAATAATCTACCTACGGGCAGTCATAAGGCTATTCGCACTTCGCACTTGAACGTCTACATTTATGAAGTACGTCCTGTGATTGGACGACCACCCCTGCTTAACTACCTAAGTCGTTTGAAGTTGTCTGCAAAAACCGTCGTTATATTTGGAAAAGATAAAGGTTAAAAGATTTTGAAAAATCGTCGATTTTATGGAAGCAATCCTGAAACGATCCAAGTTTCTAACTACCTAACTACTATTTATTTGCAAGTGCACTTACAATTTAAAGTGGATTCCGAACCACTGGCATTTTATCTGCAAACCCCGTGGCCTTTTTGTCGTAATCTGTTACCAGCAGAAAGTAACCATGCGCCGCCGGCGGGATTCGAAGCTAGGATCTCCAGATTGGTAGGCCCGGCACGTTATCACTTACTCCACTGACGACACAATTAAACTTACTTTCTTTAAAAGCTGAAGAAAATATAAATTTTTTCGATCCTGATTCGTTTAAATTAATGCCCACGTAGTAACGTAACGGACTGTGGTATTAACTGCCTGCAGTGCCAATTTTACATCACAATGGAAAAAGCAATAATGCACAGCTTATAAAGGGGAATGCAGACGTAAGTATCGTATTCCTAAATAAAAAATCCTGGTGAAATCCTGTAGCTACAAAGAATGTTGACTCGTATTCTCCAACGCGTAATTGTATAGGTTATTCGCAGTGTTTAATTTTATATTAAAGAAATTTCAAACTAGTAATATCATTTAGTAGGATTTAAAAAAAATCGATTTTTTTTTCGTAATGTACATAAACTTAAGTACACCCACATGCCAATCCGGCGAATATTCTGAAAGTTACACGCGCATTTATATATGTGAAGTGCCTATATGTAAAGTACTTTTGAAACTTTAAACGAGTTTTTCTCAAAACTGTGTTTTTAAAGTCGGGGAGCAAGATTTCTCGGAAATGGCTGAACCGATCAGTCTCAAATTTTAACACAAGATTTTTAAGTATATTTTTTAGTAATTAATTGAAGGTTCTATCTCACCGATAAATATTTTCCATTTTATAAACAATTTAAAGCCTAAATTTTAGTCAAAAATCGATTTTCTTTTTTTTGAGAAGCCGCCATTTTGTCAAAAATTAATAGTTTGCTTATTCCTTCGCCTAATTATAAGATAATACATTACATTAACGAAATATTTTTGGTTTCTTCATTTTTGATGATCCAGTCCAGAGATATCGTGCTCACAGCAAGACGCCTTGTTTTAGAGGTGCTCCCGGAGATCAGCTATAGGAGCTTTCAAAATAATTATTTTTACAAGTAAAAAATGTTAAAATACCGTTAAATGTTACCATAACATCTGTACAAATTTTTACTCGAATAAATTATAAGCTTTTCTCAAGAAAAGTTCTTGGAAAATCGATTATTTTTTGCCTCCATAGTGTATATAACTCCGTAAGCTTATTATTGTTAGTAGCTTTGTTCCCGTAACCCCTTGTATCGGACGGGAGAAGAACATTACGCGATTCGATCCTACGATTGCAAGTGAACCTACAATTTAGGATGTATTCTGAACATCAGACGTTACACTGCAACCCCTAACGATCTTTTATTTCGTAATCTGGTATTGGGGGAAAAATTCTTTTTATACGGTAAACGCAAATTATTACATACGCTTCCAATACCCATTCATAAGAGCTGAAACCATCAGAGGAAGCCAATTTTAAGATCAGGATATCGATTTAAAATTGTTCTGAAGAATTGTTATGCACAAAAGCAATGAAAGATATCACTGAAATAAAAAATCTGTTCAAGTGAAGGCAGCTAAAATTACTCGTTCTCGTCTAGCTTTTAGCATATTTTATAAATTACGAAATAATTGAAAAAGTTTAAACACTTATTGAAACATTGTGTGTGGAAAGAATTTTAAAATAACAAATGAAAATCAATACGAAATTTTGAATGTCTAATATTTTACCTTCCAGCGTATCGCCATTGCAGATATGTACAATTCAAACAAATAAATTTCCATTTGACATGTCAGTTCGCAGTCAGTTATAACCAAAAAATCAATTTGAATTAACAAATTGACGCCTAGCAAACTGTGAAAAAGGTTTCACTGTAATTTTCTATGTAATGCTTTTTACAAGTATAATTGAGTTCAATCACGAAATAGAATATAATTATGCTTACTCAATCAAATTTAAAATAAATGTTAACTGAAGTGAATTGGTGCGGATTTCAATCAAAACAATATTTTATTAACGGAGGTCAGAAATAAGCTAATGTTTGTAATCGTAATCGAAAGCAGGGCCAGACTTGTTAAAAACTCAGCCCGGCACTTTACGACATGGACTGGTCCCCTGTATGTTAAATATAATAATAATATACATATACAAGGTATTTCGCAAAAGGTATGTCGAAATAAGTGGGGTAATAGATCTTATCTATACAAATAAAAATTGTATCGTGGGTGGGGGGCGGGGGGGGGGGGGGGTGGTGGTGGCTTTCTCAACCTTTTGGGAGTTACACAGGGTGATTCAAAAATTTCAAATTTTCATTCATTTCAAACAAACGGTAAAAAACTACTATCTTATTGACCTTTTTAAAATTCCAAACCCTGTTGATCTGACTCCTAATATACCAATGCAGACACAGGAACTTCTAAAGGTGCCAAAAATGTTTTGAAAATTACCAAAAATTCAGCATTTTCCCAATTTTTCTTCCAAAAAAGTGCCACATGTTCATGTAGAGAATGATGTAGAAATTTATAAGTAGAAACCCTATTGGGGAATATTATATAAATCTGTAATTTACAGAAACTAATCTCATACTAACCCTTAAATCTCATACTAACCTAAAATCCCTTAATTCCTTTTAATTTATAACATATTACAATTAACGTTGTTATGTTACGAAAGCTGGTCAAAATGTCCTCCGTCACTTCCAATAACCGGCTTCTAATTCCCTGTTTAAGGTGAATTGTAGCCAACCTCTCCGGTATTTTCATCGCTGTAGACTCAATTATGGTAACTAATTCGTTTCTATCGTTAACAGAACTTGAGTAAACTTCAATGAAATATGTATTCCATTAATAAAAGATCAATGGAGTAAGATCTAGAGCTCTAACATGCCAAGGATCTGTGCACATCGTGCAAGTCAGCGGTCAAGAAATTTTTATTCATTATTGTCTTTACAATCGCACCAGAATGCGCTGGTGCTCCATCATGTTGATAAAACATTGCCCCAAAATTATCCAGAGCAATGTCCGCTAGTAGATTTATTTCCCAACAATTTGGCTTTTGAGCATTTGCGGCAAATTCGTTTTCTATTAAATGGGTGCCGATGATACCAGCAAAACATTGACTCAGAATTTGGGCCGGAAGGAGGTCCGCTTACCCTATGTGGGTTAGTATCCGATGGACATTGTGGAAGTTTTTGATACCACTCCCGGTGAACTGCAATTTATCCGTGAACAGAATTTGGTCCAATGTCGCATTCCAGAAGCAAAATTCTAATCTTTTCGCGGAATCTTCTTCCAGGTGTTCTTGGACTGGAATATGATGATATGGACGTAATCTTGATGAATAAGCCTCTAAACTTTAACTGAGGACAGCTTACGACTCATCTTGGGCTCGTTTCAGGGTCTTGTTCGACGAGAGTGGTAATTTGCTGCTCGACGTCCAGAGTTTTCCGATATTTAAACTCGCAATTCCGTGCTGTGCGAAGTTACAGATACTTCCGGTTTCTCTTACTTTTCGGAAAGTCCGCGAAAATACTCTCTTTGGGGTGCATGTCAATTAGGGAATCTGCTTTCATATTCCAGTACAGCCGCTTTTTTGTTTCCTTAAATGTAAATGTTTCCATTTTTTATAATTTTAGATTAAGAACACACGTACCTAGTTTTCGATTCGTTTCTCAACTATGATCGATATTCTTCCTGACTGACCCACTTTTGTAGCAAAATTTCCATCAGGTAGTATAACTGAACATCAGGATACTAGGGTATGAACTCTAGCTAACACAAGCTAATTACGTCAATAAATCAAAATTACACACCATTACAACATTCCTATTATTTTTTTACAGCAATAGTTATTTAAAATTAATTACATGTGTTCCTAAACAAACATTTTCGACCATTTTATTTATTTGAAGATTTTCCTACAAAAAGTGCAATGAAATAATTAGGTAGTCGTAGCAGTAGTGGAAAGGTAATAAGATAGGTAACTAATGTAATAAAAATAAAAAAGTGTTATATTAATTACATGAATTTCGGACAAAATTAATTAATAATTAAGTTCAAAATATTGTTATCACTTTGGGAGTGAATGTACCTGCAATGGTAGGAGTTATATCAATAGTGCTCAGAATTTTGAAAAGGACATTATGATAGTAAAAAAGTGATGTGCATAACATGAAAAGTTGGAATTTATGAATTGCATTCCTGTGTCTGGAGTATATTGGATAATAAAAAAATTAGCGACCTGATATCATCGCGAATCGACAAAATAAATAAATATATCTTTTTCAAGGTTACAAATGTATTTCTGAGTATAAAGAAATTAAAATATAAATATATGCTTTAAGGTTCTAAATTAAACAAATAGTGCGAAATGCTTCTAAAACTTTCAAGCATTCCTCATATTAAGTAGTGTTAGTTTGGCCATCCCTGCTATAGAGCAGTGATGGCCAAACTCATACTACTTAATGTGAGGAATGCTTAAAAGCTTTAGAAGCTTTTCGTACTGTTTGTTTAATTTAGAACCTTAAAATGTTTGCAAAAGGTTGTATATTTTAAAATATTGTATAAAAACGAAAAAACAGGAAACCGAATACAGCCAAACAAGTGCATATACGAATTTAAAAGCTCAAAAGCTCACTTGCCCGCGGGCATAGGTTTGGACATCACTGCTATAGAGTATCCGAAAAAACATCTTTATAAACCAACGCATACTTAACTCCAATGTAAATCCAGAGTACACTTATGATATTTAGCTCCAACTCAATTTTATGTCAGAATATGAGTTGAGTTAGTAGCAGAGCTGTAAAGTAATTATTATTTGTGGAATTAATTCCCACCTAATTTCCATTCCTTCGAAATCGATTTTAGTTCCTTAATTCCTTTTAAATTCATCTTCTATGAAAACGTTCTCAAATTGATTAGCACTCCTACACTAAGCGAAATTGTTGTTGAGTTTGAGAAAAACATATGGAACAACCGTGATGAGCTTTTTCCAATAGGCTTTTGATAGCAAGTTCTTTAAAGTGCTTAAGCACTTCCGCATCTTCACCATGTTCTTCTGTTGAATATGTATATGAACATTGATATATTTGTAGTGTTTAAGATGAATATACTTCGTTACAAGCACTATTAAAATTAACAGAGAGAGGTAAACTAATTTATCATTCTAGAAAAACAATAATCAATTAAATGACCAAAAGAGAAGAGAACTCGTAAGTATTTTAGTAAACCACCTTTATGAAAAGAAGCTTAAACCCGGGCCTCGACACTTCGAACTATTATCTTATGGAATTTTAGAAGTTTTCCCAAAGGAAGCAAAAGTAAGTCCTTTGAAATGAAACAAAAACTGATTAAATCACCTAATTGGTACACATGTATTTCAATAAGGAAACATACTTCTTATCTAGACAACGAAAAGCAACTGACGGGCTTTTATACACGTAATTTCACAATATTATACAAAAGTTTAGACGGTTGGGGGAAGAGCCATGGAAAAGAAAACTTCCAAAAGATTTTGAAAACACTGAATCTTCTCATCAGGACTGCGAGTGGATTGTATCCTGTGAATATACATAATTCAAATTTCTGGTAATTAAGATTATACCCGCGGTTATAGTTTCAGAGGAAAATGCTGATGCACACATGATATGGCTTCAAATAAATCAAGAACCTTGGATTACGGTGGAACAGAAATGGTCTGTTTCAAAATATTTTATGAAATCCAGAAAATAATAGAGCGATGGCCACTTTACGGACACCTTCTAGGGTATTTCCTTGAAATTTCGTGTATAAAAAAATATTAATGACAATTTCTCAAATAACAGGTCGAAATGGATTTAGGTGCGTTTTATTCCGGGAAGGAGACTCTCTCTTGTTTACAAAATGGGACATGTTTGAAAAGAAAATAACCAACATTTTCGAACGAGATGTGTAAAACTTGAAGTTGAAAGCAAATAAAAATATAACTCAGGGTGAGTGCTCCAATAGATCAATGATAATTAAGGCAAAATTAATTTAATTCTCCATTTTGTAATTTCTTACAGAATCTAGATCCCTAATTATCTTTCTTTTAATTCACGCAATCTTAATTCCTACTTGTTAAACATATATTTATGATGAGGCCACTAAAAAGAATAGATTAGTGAAATCAATTGATTCAAGACTCTGAATATAGTTTCTTTCTTCATTTAAAGGCTGCAAATGATAATGATGTTCAAATATCTCAATTAACAGACAAAAAATTCAAAACGAAGTCCACAATTCAGCCTCTTATCATAGGTATTGGCTCAGATATTACATCGCTAAATGACTTTATAGTTTACATATATCCTATTAAATATAAATTTACGAATTTTTTGAAAGCACTAGATTGTTCTTTTAAACTTTACCACATCTTTGATTTGTCATATCCAAATGAATCCATTTTGGTATGGACATTTATTCAAAGATTTTTTTATGAAATTTATTTATCCGCAGATCTCAAAACTTCTAAATTGTCAACGCTTGTAAACGATTTGAAAAACTTATCGAGAACTTTGTCATATTCTTATACAAGCTATTCAAATACTACAATATCACTTATTTTCGTGAATTTTCTGAGTTGCAAAAACATTTAAAAAACGTATACAATTTAAAGCCAGATTCGCCATGCAGGTGCTGTGTTTCTGAATGTATTAAATCATTTTCTTCATACTGGTCATTTTCTAAACATTGTATAAGGGATTTTGAAAATTCTCGTAATTTATCTAACACTTATGTATATAAATGCTCTTTCTGAAGGCACACAGAATAGTGGTCAAGGAAAATCTGAATGTACAGAAAGTTACAGTTCGACACTTTCATGTGAAAATAGCTCTGCACGATATCATGGTAGTACGGCATCCAGTAAAGAAGAAGATGAAGATATTTTCCAAAAACTATTTGAATCTTCCTTAAAGTTTTCTTGCGATAGTATGTCTCATGATAATTTTACCAGAAAGGACGTATTCCATCTGCAATTTCAGATAAAAGATTTTATCACTAATCCCGTATCCACGTTCTTGAGAAACAATATTTTACTACTTGTTGAAGATGATAAGCTTCGTCTTGAAATTAAAAGACAAATACATCATTGTGAGAATCCCTTTGATTTAATTGATTCAGATTAAAAATTTTTTAAATATTTGGAAAAAAATAATTACTTTGCGAATCCAAAGATTCATACTGTTCATAGCGAAATAAGTGATGTTATTTCACACGGGGAATGACTGTAGGTAATCTCGATGTAAAGGGTGTTGTAATGCCCTTAAAATATCAATTCCGAAAGTTTTTTGAGCTGCCAAATGTTTTACAATCAACTATTAATAATAATAATATCTTGACATCTTTTGGAAATTTGAAAAATGTTGTTAACGGAAAGTTGTGGTCTTCTAAAAGGGTATCACATGAGCAAAGCATTATCATTCCATATTTTTTATATGTCACGATATGCGAACAATGTTAATTCTCATGTAAATTTATGTCGAACCTTGGCCACTAAAATGGCTATAAAATTCACAAATAAAGTTTTGTTAGATACGGGCTGTGAAAGCATATGTCAAAACTTAAAAATTTCTGAAGTTTTAAATGAAAGCAAATTTTGTAGTCTCATATTGAGGTTTCTTAATTTAAAACATCTTGAATTAAATCTATATAGATTTGTAGAATATTCAGGTACAATTTATAATGAAAATTATTCAATACCAAAGGTAGGAAAGACCGATGAGATATTTAAAGTTCTGCGGTTTTTCGAATACAAAAATATTTGGTATACTATTTGCCTTAAAATAAATTTAATTAAATATAATGAACATAATTTAAGTTATGTTGTTAAAGATGTGTGCAGTAACGTAGAAATTGCAAACATGAAAGAATTTAATAAGCCACCGATTCATTTCTACTATCTTCCAACTGGTGAATGTGTTACATGAATAAAAAGTTTTTATTAAATGAAACTTTACAAAAATGTAAGGAATTAATTTTTAAGTTTTCAATGTATTAATAATATTTGTAATATCAAATGTTAAAAATAAAATACATATAATGTGAATTCTAACACCTGGTCTTCTTATTTTTAAAGAATATATTATGCATACGTTAAAAATATGAGAAAATTTCAAGCCATATTAATTTTTTTCCTCTTCATTTTATAGCATGTCAAAGCATACGAACCCGGACAGAAAAAGATATAGGGAAAAGATTTGAAGCATCATAAAATTATTCATTTTGTATCAAGCCCATTTAGGTGAGCGATAGATAAATTAGGATTTTATGAGTTTTCGAGTCGATTTTCACATTCAAATTAAGTGAAGTGGATTCGACTTCCATAATGAAGCGGGATATTTTACAAAAGATGCATATATTTGTGAGTAATACAACACAAATATATGCAATTTTCGTAATATATATTTAACGAAACATGTCATAAACATAAAAGGTCCTACCATAAAAATTACGAATATTGTTGTACTTTTTACCACATCGAAATCGTAAAATCAACAAATATGTAAGGTTAAGCTGACGAATTCCTTTATAAAAAGTACGTAACAATAATGTTAAATCTACAAAATCCGTATCCTACATTTAACTAAATATTCCATTGGCTCGAAGTCAATGATGATTTTCGTTGATTTTATCCTTATTTTCACTAAATTTTATTGAACATTTTTCTGAGTGTACGTAGGAATGATTGTAAATCTTGAGTACACCATTTTATTATTATTATATCCGGAATCACATTTATTTAGTGGATACTCGAATATTCGACAACAAATTTAGAGGTATATAAATCGTTTTGAGGCAGAACATTTTAGAAATTTTTCATTATGTTATATTATCCCACTAATCCCGAGGGCAGACATAGTTTGCAAAACTCTATTCTGTTAAAAGACGACGGTTGTCGCCTTATTTTGCAAGATAAATGTCTCCTTTTGTAGTGCTCAAATTGCATCTTAAATAAATAAATAATTGTTATAATTATACATACTCATAGTCATAGTCGACGGTCGTGTTCCATTAAAGAGATCCCAACAACGTTCTAAACCATTGGCGGCTATTCATGGTTGTTTGTTGCCGACGAAGAATTACCTAAAAGGCCGGGTTGCAGAGTTGGTGGTTCGAAATGCATCTTAAATTGTACGTCCACTTGCAATCGCTGTCGTCAAATTTGCTGAAGTTTTTCAGTGTCTTTTTTCTAATGTTTCAATTTCTCCTAAATTAATAATAACAAAATGAGGTTTAAGCTGATCGAGTTGAATATTTTTTTATAAATTTACTAATAAGAAGATTAAGTTGCCAACTAATTGTTTATCAATTTTCATTGCAATTTTTGCGCCAATTCTCTTTTCTGTTCTTTGAGTAGAAAAAATAACGTGTCGGTCTTCCAATCCGAGGGTCCAAGTTCGAATTCCACCGGCGGCGACGCATGGTTGCTTTCTGCGGACAACTGTGTTTTTTGAATGTCCCTGTGCCACCCCCCCCCCCCCCTCTTAATCAGCTCTTGCTCCCAAGTATACGGATGTTTATCGCCTCCCAAGAAGAGAGTTATTAGTTATTGAATACTAAGCCTTCTGTTAGATAAATTTCACAAGAAACATCAATTCCCAGAAATTTATTCAAAAATCCGTTTTAAATGGAAGAATCACTTCATAGATGATATACATATATTATTCCACTTATGGCGACCTGAAATAATTTGACTATTTTCGAATTTAACTTGCAAGACCGACTTTTTGCAAATATTGCTTTCAAAGCATTTGAATAAAAACCTGAACTGCACAAAGATGAGTTTAACTAGATTTCGTACAACTCTGTAAATCTGCACAAGATCGTAAGTATATTTCGTTTATTTTAATAAAAAAAATTTTTAGAACTAGAAAATCTTGAGCACTTACCTTAAATTTTGTTTTACCTGCTCCATTCCCAACAAATTCGCGAAAACGTTCACTTTACTTAACACACGTATAAGTTAAATATTTAAAAACCGTCTTAACAAGTTCAAGGAAGGAAAACTAATAAAAAAAGAAGCAATGTTACAGAAACGTAGCTATTATATATTACTTTTAACAACTTTAAAGAGATTTAACAATTTCAAAAGGCGAGTAAACTACCCGAGTCAAGTACATCACCACAAATTATAGTAATTTCCGAGTGACTAATAAAACGAATTTTTGCATATTATACGTGGCTATGCAGTAAAACTTTGTCATAAGTTTATCTAACACATTTATAATTCGATTTATGTACAAAAACTCACGGATAACTTTTAGAATTAAGGAAAAATCACGAAATTAAGAGCGGAAACTTTTCTTTTCCTTGTTTGAAAGAAATTCGCGGAGAAATGTCAAATAATTTTTAACTTACACCGACACGCAAGAGGGGCGCTGATTGCGTTAAGAAAATTTATAGAGACACCGGCGGCATGCCAGATGGAAAGTTCTTTTAAACTAGTTGGTATTCGTAATACATAATTACATAAAAATATATTCTAACTGATATTGACTAATTCTAGTTTGCCTTTTCTTATTTGGTATAAGTATCTAAAAGTTTTAGCATATTTAGATGTTAGTTTTTTGGATAAACAGAATTGCCAATAAGGCAACTCCAAGTTCATACATTTCTGAAGATTAAGTAAACCCAGCGCCTCATTAAGGCGGAACTGCAACTGAAAAACTATTTGACATTTCTCATTTCGCATGGTGCAGGAAAGTTTCTGTTCTTATTTTCGTGGTTGTTTTTTGTTGATTTTTTCTAACTTTTCTACTTAAATTCATTGTGAAATCGATTCGAGATGGCTGGATATGTGCATTGTTCGAAAATTAGTTTTATTAGACACCTCTTCGATTTTACCGGAATTCGTGGTGATGTGTAGTTTACGCGCGTTTTAAAGTTTTTTACGTTTTTTTAAAGTCTTAATTTATAGCAAAGTTCTTATAACGTTGCCTGTTATTAAGCTTGAGATAAATTATTTAAAAAATTGTTATATTTTCCCTCTTTTCCTTAAACTTTATAGTGCGGTCTGTGATATATACATCTTTAACTATTTCAAGCAAACAGTGAAATTACCACTTTCGCAAAGTTTCAGGTGAGTGCTATATATTTTCTCGTTTTAATAAAAATTGTATGAAAATATAGGAAATAGGAAGAAAATTAAACCAATACAGTTTATTTAAAAATATGCTGCAATTTAAGATTTCGGTCATTTGTAACTCAATAGCTTTCGGTTGGAAGTCTCTGATCTTAAGCTATTAAGATCTTAATAAAGTTATTAGCAGTTATTCTTCGTAACATTATATTAGGACTTTATTATAACTAACATTACTTTTGTCTACACATTTATTGCTTACGTTCGATCTTGGTCTTTATTTTAAAAATTAGTTTTCGGGTATATATAAGTTTTAAGAAGTTTATGTAATTTTTTTAAAAGACCACTTGGAATAATATTTTGTTTGTTGTTTTTTTCCCTCAAACCCCTTTGGACGATGTCTATTTGAAGTCATTTTGTGATGAAACGTAATAGTATTAAGAAGTTCTATATGCGGAATATTACTCAAAATTATATTTGTTTCTCCTTTTAATAAAAAAAAATCGTTACTGCATATATTTTACAATGTTTTTTGGTTATTTTCTTTATGTGTAGCCACTTCCACTCCCACATCCGTCCTTCAGCGGAGAGTCTGAGCAGGTCTCGCTGTTTATATCCTCGTAGCAATAAATATTTAAGACACGCCGGAAACATGAGTTGACGAGGGTTCTAGCTCTAATGTTTTATTTACGTTTATGTTTTATTATTATGCCGTAGGCTGGAGTTCCGAAAATGGGTACCCTCTGATTGGCTTCAAATTTTTACCAGACACTCTACTATACCTAAAAGGATTTTTGCCGTCTCGAAAGGAAAGGGTTGAAAAAATTTTAAATTTTTTTTTTTAAATCCGTTGATAATTATATTGATCTTAACATAAGTATGTACACAACACGATTTTAGTTTCCGTGGCACACCGATTTGACGATGAATTTCGATAAGCACTTTTAGGACGGTTATCCTGAGACCAGCCAGACGGCCCAAATGCATCTTCGTATCCAGGGTACACCCTGACACATCTGAGCGCGACGTCATTGACCACATCTCCACACTTGCGAGTATTCCCGTTGGCATGATCGCTTGTCGGAGAATCAGCCCACCACACGGCCAAGGTGAGCGCGCCTTTTCAGCCTCTTTTAAGGTTTTTGTTCCCGACGACTCCTTTCCAGCGATTATCTCGCCTGACTTATGGCCTCCTGGATCTATTGTTCGTGAGTTTGTCCCGAGGGCTCGTCCTGGCGTTGCTCACTCTAACAATCCAAAAAACTTGTCAGCGAGGTCTCCTTCTACTATGCCAACGTGACTGGGTTGCGCTCCAAAACCTCGCGCCTGTTCTCCACCTCCAGCTCCGCCGACTTTGATGTCATCTGTTTGACTGAGACCTGGTTATGTGGCGGCATATCTGACGCCGAGCTATTTGGACCTGAGTTTCAGGTCTTTCGTCGTGATCGCCACTCCGATTTGTGTGCTCCAGTTGGTGGGGGTGTGCTCTGCGCTATTAGGGCCAATATCCCTTCCTCGGTGATGCAGATTGCTTGTTCCGGCGAATTGGAGATTTTGTGTGTCACCTTAAATTTCCCCCAGAGAAATCTGTACGTTTTTACTGTGTATATCCCTCCTGGCTCACCCCCACGTTTATATGACTTGCTGTCTGCCTCCATCAACAGCCTGAGCGATGCCTTGCTGCCCGCCGATGAGGCCGTTGTCTTTGGTGATTTTAACCTCACCACCGTCAACTGGATTCTGTCCTCGGAGTCTGAGGGGCTCTTGCCTTGCCTTACTGGCGCTCCCCAGCACATTCTGTCCCTTCTGGACACCCTTGCCTCTGCGAGTCTTACACAGTGCAGCGATGTCGTGAACGACCTTGGAAGATCACTGGACCTTGTTTTTTCGACCGATCCGGGTGGCTCGTTTGTGAGAAGGTGTCCGACTCCCCTAACTTTGGAGTCCAGCCATCATCCTGCACTTCAGGTATTCCTGCGTTTTGAGGCCCCCGACAAAGTATTTTCCTCTCTTGCGGGATGGTCATTCAACTTTAAAGCCGCTGATTATTCTTCCCTCAACGACTGGCTGCAGGCTTATGACTGGGCGAACGTACTTGCTGAGCCCGACATTGATCGGGCCGTTTGCTCCTTCTATGACGTACTTTATACCTGTTTAACTCAGTGCGTACCGGTCTCCTTTTCGCGCTCCCCCAATTCATCTCAGCCATGGATGAATAGCTCCTTGAGACACCTGAAAAACCAAAAGAATAAGGCCTGGAAAAGGTTCTGCTCCTCTAGGTGCGACGACGACTACCAGGCCTACTACAACCTCTACCTTCGTTTCTCTCTCGATCTTCAGACGTCCTACAACAGATTTCTGTCCGACTCGAGACATATTCTTCATTCTAACCCCAGACAGTTTTGGAGATTTATTAACTTTAAGCGACATAGTGATGGCTACCCTTCCTCCCTTAGGTTTGGTGATTGTGAGAGTTGTGACCCCGTCATTGTGGCCAATTATTTCGCCGACTTCTTCATCACCTCATTCTGTGATTCTGACTGTGATATTGTTTCTTCCGATTTTATCCACTTGACCAGGCTTCCTCATACTTCCCTTGAAACTAAGGACTTAGATTTTGACGATGGTGCTGTCACCGATTATCTGTCTAGTTTGTCCAACGGATTTTCGTGTGGTCCAGATGGTGTCCCATCGTCCTTCCTTAAAAATTGCTGTTCATCTGTGTCCCCTATTCTTTGTCATTTGCTTAACCTGTCTCTGTCTTGTGGGCGTTTCCCCGGTCTCTGGAAGGAATCTGTGATTATTCCCCTTCACAAAAAGGGTGACAAGTCCAACATCACCAATTGCAGACCCATTGCCAACTTGTGTCATATTGCGAAGGCGTTCGAGGCCTTAATCAGTGATGTGCTCTGTTTTCATTGTAAAACCTTTTTAGACTCTTTTCAGCATGACTTCATTAAGGGTAAATCTACCACCACCAACTTACTCGAATTCGTACATCACTGCTTGCCTCTGATTGAGTCTGGCCAACAGGTTGATTGCATTTTCACTGATTTTAGTAAGGCCTTCGACAGAATCGATCATGGGATTCTGGTTCATAAATTTCATTTGCTCGGGTTCCCACCGCTTTTTGTTAACTGGTTGTCCACTTATCTCTCTGGGCGCACCCAGCGCGTCTTGTTTCGTGGTGCCCTATTCAGTGAATTCATTGCTTCTTCTGGGGTGCCTCAGGGCAGCAATCTTGGCCCACTTCTTTTTATTATTTTTATTAATGACGTCTCGGTGCTCCTTTCTAGCTCCAAGATTCTGTGTTATGCAGATGACGCCAAAATATTCCGTGTCGTCTCCCGCGACGACGATTGTGCTCTGTTGAGCTCCGACATTCACGTTTTTCACGACTAATCGTCACGTCACGAGTAATCGTCTCCCTCTTAATATAAACAAATGTACCATAATGACCTTTACCCGCAGAAACTGTCCCATTCTCTTCGACTACTCTTTGGATGGCAGTGTCTTAAGTAGGCTACATAGGGTCAAAGATTTGGGGGTTGTTCTTAATTCCCGCCTATCCTTTGATGATCACATTGACTTCGTGGTGAGTAGGGCTAATTCAACGCTGGGTTTTGTGAAAAGGTGGTCCAGGGAACTTGACGATCCCTATCTAACTAGGCTCCTCTTTTGCACATTCGTTAAACCCATTCTGGAATACGCTTGCCCGGTTTGGGATCCCTATTTCGCTGTACATATCAACCGGATTGAAGCTGTTCAGCGTAGATTTCTTAGGTTCGCTCTACGCGACCTTCCTTGGCGTGATCCTTTATCCCTCCCATCATATCATGCTAGGCTTGGACTGATTTCTCTTGATTCCCCTGTAAAGAGACGCCGAATATATAAGATCACTTTTATGCATGATTTATTGCAGGGGACGATCAACTCCTCCGAACTGCTGAATGATACAGGCATCTCCATTCCCGCCCGGTCCCTTAGGAATTTCAACTTTCTGCATGTTCCCTTTCATCGTACGCTCTACGGCATGCACGAGCCTATCACCTCTATGTCCCGCCTCTACAATGACTACGCTGCCTATATCGAGCTGGGATGTTCTAGGCGACAACTGAAGTGCCATCTGAGGATACTTATTGATTAAGTTGGTTTAATGATTTGTATTAATTTTGTAGTCCTTTTGGTTCATTTGTAATTTTCTTAGTAGCCAGTTTTGGCGAAGCTGTTGTTAAATAAATAAATAAATAAAATAAAAAAATAAAACGTAAATAATAAAACACAATTTTTTATATCTGGCTTAGATTTCGAGATATTCGATCTCGAAATTTTAGTAACACACGATGTGGCCAAATCCTAGGGGACAACCCTTTGATGCGGTAACATGGTTTTGGCCGGAAGGGAATTAGGGCAAGGGAAGTGAGGAAACTTGAAAGTCTTGTTTTTGCATTGCTGCGAGCATGGTGGTCGTGCGGCTCAACGAATTGATCCAATTCCGTCTTGTCGAAATGGCCGAAGCGCGGACATTTTTATTAAACTTTCTGGGAGGAAAAGGTGTATTATTATTAGTTCTTTTATTAACCCCCACCCTGCAGGAAAATATATTTCAATAGTTAGTTAATAAAACAACTAAAATATGTGATCATGAAATTTTGGTAACAAATCACTTCAAAAAAATCATGACAACATTTTTTGTCACCCCTTCCCCATCGATTCAGCAAAAATCCTGGTAGGTACTGTCATCTAGTGTCTGGTAAAAATGTGACGCCAATCAGAGGGTACCTATTTTCGGAACTCCAGCCCCCAAGTCTCAATGTGAGCTGGTACATCAGCTTCAGTCAGTAGCTGATTCAAGGGCGGTGGTACGACGGGTGCAATCCTCTCCAACTCCCCGTGAATCTCTACTGTTCACAAGAATTGATATACACTAATGCCTAATTAGGGTACGTTTATCGTAGAACAAATGCGCTCCGAAATCGGTGTGAGTGAATAATAATACACAAACACACTCTGCAGCGTTTTCGCTTTTAGACATTAGCGAATCAGCGACGAGCGAATCAAATAAAAAATTTTGTTTTACTAGAGCGGAATCGCTTGTGGAAGAAGGTTATTAAAACAAAAGTGTGCAAAAAGGTTATGAAAACATAATTTCAACTTAAGAAGTGTAAACTTTATAAAGTACAATTAGATACAATGGAAAATTTTATTGAGTGCATTAGGACAAAGACACCAATATGGTATTTAAGAAATCCCAATTATCATATTATTATCAGGAAGGAAGTGAAGAAACTGTGGGAGAAAGTCGAAGATGAAACCAGGATGCCAAGTAAGTAAACAATCTATTTATTATACCACCTAACCACAAATGTATTGGGACACTTACAGTTTTTTACATGTATAATATTTATAAAAGAAAACTTCGTTACAGTAATAATTATTTCACTTGTTTTCGAAATTCTTATCACAGTTACAAAAAATTCAAATAAATAACAAAAAAATAACGAAAATAATACACATTCATTGGAAAAATAGGCAAAAAATAAATTAAATTTACTGTAGATTTATTATGATCAGCATTTCGTTGCACTACGTTTTTGTTTTACAACCTCTTTAATACGCAGTGGCATTGATTTAACCAGTCTTTCACAATCCTCGGCGGTAAAAGAATTCCAAATTTCCTTTATTTTTTCACGAAGAACTGTTCAAGTCATCCTGGATGGATCCGACTTAAGTCTTTTCTTAAAAACTACCCCCCCCCCCCCCATATGGGGGACAGAACTGGACTATTAGCGGGCCACTCCATTGTTGGTACTCCATTGACCTGCAACCAGGCTTTACTGGATTTTGAAGTATGGCTTGGTGCTCCATCCTGTTGAAATATGAACTCCCTTCAGGCGACTGAAGGAGCGGTATTGATGGAAGCACATGTTGGTATTTTTCGGAGTTAATTTCACCCTCAATATAATGGAGGGACCCAACTCCATATCCGGACATGCAGCCCAAACCATTACAGAAGCAGGAAATTTGACAGTGTGCTTCAAGCATTCTGTATGGTAGTCTTCGGAATTTTTCCGGTTGTCTTTTTACAAGTGTGCGATATTTCCGTTATTTTTTTGTAACTGTGAAAAGAACTTCGAAAAAAACACATAAAGTAATTAGTACCATAATGAAATTTACTTTTATAAATAAACACTTTTTTATACACCCATAATGTTGAAAATGAAAAATAAATGCGTCCCACTACTTTTGTGGTTGGGTAGTACTTTCGGTTCGGTTTCCACCACCCTCACATTCATTGTCGTCACCGTCATACTACATTTATATATAATAATATTGTGTAGCAGACAAATGCATTCGACAAATATTTCTGCTGCATTGATGCGTGCTTCTATGGATTTAGTTAATAGTCGCCATTTACTAATGATTATTCCGAAGGCACATTCTGTAACTTTGCGAGCTTTTGACAAAATAGTATTAAATAATGTGGAATCGTCGTCTAAGGACGTTTTTGAATAAGGTCTTAGTAGATATTTTCTCAGGGGGTATGCTTCGTCAAGTAACATAGCAAATAACGCAAACATTGAGGTACCGGGCAACTTGTGATCATCTCGTATGTCATATTTACATATTTCAATGAGTTGATGCATCGAAAATACCACCATCACTTTGTTTTCCACAGGACCCCACTTCGATTCATATAAACTTATAATTTGCAGAAGCAACCCCTTGCAAAACAATTGACTAAAATTGCTCATAGTTATAGAACATACTGCCTGAGTGTAATGGACTTTTACATCGAATATGTTTACCGATAATGCAGACTATACAGTTATGAAATCCCCATCTATCATAAATATCTTCAGCAACTTTAAGCAAATCATCTTTTGAAGGTTTTTCCATATGCTTTGAAACTAGAACATCCCACTTCTTTGACAATTTTCGCAACGGAGTTGGATCAATTCGTTGAACGGCATAACCAACATACCATGGCTCCCGGGTTCGAGACCAGATGACCCCGTGAGCTTTTATTAAGAAATTAAAATAATCCACTCCGTCTCTGGGCTAGCAGAAATACAAAAACAAGACTCAAGTTTCCTCACTTCCCTTACCCTAATTCCCTTCCGGCCAAAACCATGCTAATGCATCAAGGGGTTGTCCCCTAGGATTTGGCCATACCGTATAAAAAAAACTGTAGTAGCTCCCATGCGATATGGAATTTCAAGAGATCTGGAAGAATTTCCTGTCGTCAGATATCTGAAAAAATTTAAGAAACATTTTAACAACATACATTTGCTCAGTAAATTAAAATGAATTGCCTATATATGCTAAATGTTATTCTTCAACTATGCGATTCCTCTTGAAATTTATGATATGTATTTATATTCCTATGGATAAATGTTGCTTACATAAAATCGATAAAAATTAATCTTGTTTTCAGCTGTAAAAAAATGGAAAAAATTTCAGAGATACTTTTCGTAAAGAGTTACGGAAATGTTCAAGTCATGCCTCAGGAAGTGAAGCCACCCACAAATTTTACTTCTAAATGGGTTAATATGTACTGTAAGGCCGGAGTTGGTAGATAAATAATCGAATAGCTTATGATGGAAAGAGTGAAATGACTTTCACCAAGAGTTTATCGAAAGAAAACTTTCTGAATAGCTTATGTTTATGAAAGATATAATGACGCCACGACCGGCAAGTGGAAATCCAACACTTTATGACAATAATGAAGAACTACAAAACGAAAATGAAATATTTTCACAAGAACCGACTGGCGAATTTAGTCAAAATGACAACTCTACAGGGAACATAGAAGATCTTAGAGAGAAAAATGATTTAGTATCGGGATTTTACCGCAATTCGAAAGAAAAGCGTAAAACAAACGTACATTCGGATTTTATTAATTTAGAAAAGAAAAAGATTGCTCTAATAGAAAAGGAAAACGATGACTACCACTTCCTCATGAGTTTTCGTCAATGCATGAAGAAAATGCATCTTTCTCTTTTTCTTATCAAAATGCAAGAAGTTATTTTTGAAGTAATGTACACAGGCAACAATCGCAATCGCAACGAAACAGCGTCAACTCCTTCGCTTTCTTACATAAGCACACCAAGGGCAACTTGTCCCATCTATATTGACACAGGAGCATCAACCTCAAGTATTCAGGAAAATTCTCCCCGACTCGGAAAGCCCTTTAAGCAACTTTGGCATTTTCGATTTTTAATTGAATGCATAAAATAAATTCATCATTATTTTTTTTTTATTAATAAGAAGAAGAAAATTATGATTTTATGTTTATAATGTACATACATAACTTATCAAAAAATAAAGTTTCTTACTTCCCTTAAAGTTACTGATAGTAGTAATCGCGAAATTTTTCATGATGTTCTCGTAATTCATTATGCAAATGGTGATACTCGCCGAATGCTGACCTTTCCTCATTGATTAAAAGCCTCCTTTTTTTAATTAAGTATTAGTACTTGGTGTAACTACATTCGAGTAAAAGCATTCGCCTTATCTTAGATCGCATATTACATAGTACACACTACACTACACAAACCTTTCAACTGAAATCACAAGCGAATCCGCGTTTTTAAGTGAGCACAAGAATCGCGGATTCGCCTAGCGAAATGAAATTGGTGGATTGAGTGACTTCTCTCCGCTCCGCGCGGAGCGAATCCGCTCTACGAAGCGATTAAACACGGAAAAGCAATTCGACACGAAAAGACCCATATGTACACGAAAAATTACACAGTTACAGAATTCACTTGATTCACGAATAAAATTCCTTAGTTATCCTACAAAAAGTAAAAATTCTCATTATAAAAATTATACATAGTGTTTTACAGCACGTGTTCAAAAATGAAGGATCTGATAGATCTAGGTGCGAAATGCAAAAAATTTTACACTTTAACGTATATCTTCGAAAGCTTTAGCACAAGAGACGTTATCAATATCTCAGTTGACAGACTATGTAATTTATTTTACTGATAATAGCTTTAAAACCATTGATTTTTAAATTAAATTTTCGGAAAAAAAATCAATTTTTTCATTTCTAAAGGAATTATCTTAAAAAATTCCCTAATATTATTTAATTTTTATTTTTACATCACCAAACTTACATCTCATACCAGCTCTCGTAAGAAAAACTTCTGAATGGATTAGTAGACTGCAGGTCATAAAATAATTGTTTTGTGAACATTCGCACGGCAAGATTCTAATAATTTGTTGTACTTGGAATGGAAACCCTCTGATGTCCAGGTATAAAATGAGATGCAAACAAAGATCCAAAGTCTCTGGAAGCATAGTGTGAATATCAACGGCAATTACCAAAAAGATGGCAACCATCGAGAGATGTTTTTCAAAGAGGGTTTCAAGGGTTTCAAGAAACTGGAAGCGCTCATACAATTTCGACGCAAGCGGTGGTCAATGTTGCGCTAATTTCATCAGAAATGGAGGAGACAATTCTCGCGGCAAGCAGAACTGATCCTACTACAAGTACAAGGCGCATAGATTACAGTTGCATGTGACACCCGTACAGGAACTTCAGCCAGCCGCAGGACAAAATAACTAGTGTAGAATTTTATAATTGGATACTTGAAGAAGACTTTGATGACTGGACATTCTTGAATAAAAGTCTGTGGACGGACGAATCACAATTCACTAAATGTGGCAGAATGAATTTACATAATACTCACTTTTAGAGTCTAGAAAACCCAAGATTTGCTCGACAGACCTCGTCCCAAAGCAGATTCTCCGTAAATTTGTGGGCAGGAATTATAGGTAATCGGTCTACATTTTTTACCGGATAGGTTAAAGAGTGACAATAATTTAAAATTACTGCAAAATGAACTAATCGACTTAATGGAGGATTTACCATTGGAAATGCGAAGAAGTATGTTACATCAACATTACGGGGCGCCAGCCCATTGCGGAAGAAACGTACTCCAGTGGCAATTACAGCGGTAGGTGGATAGGGCGGCGTGGTACTTTTCCTTGCCAGCTCGTTCTCCCGACCTAACCCCACTTGATTTTTTTTAAGGGAAGAAATGGTGTACGGGTCAGAAGTTGCAGCAGGAGATGAACTCATAGCAAGGATTTTAGAAGCCAGAAATAAAACTAAATCTAGCAACAATTGACTTGAAAAGGACCATGCGAAAAAGAGCTCTTCTGTATATTCCAAGTGAATTCGAAGAAACTTAATTATCTTTAAGCATTATCCGTTGATATTCCGTGGAAGGTGTGTCCTGTTCATATAAAACGGAAGTTGTATTGGACATTTATCGAGTTATACACTATAATGCCTCTTAAGTTAAGGGGTAACACCACTCTAGAATTTTGAAAAAAATAGATTTTTTTTTTGCTTAAACAATACTTTAGGGTCATTAAAATAATATCCACTGAGTTTTATATCGAAAAAAAAATTTTGAAAAGTTTAATTCTCGATTTTACTGTAGCGTCAAGTTACAATAGCGTAAGTGCTCGTAAAACTACAAACGCGTTTTTCTCGAAACCATATTTTTCAAACTGAGAGGACAGTTTATTTCAACACCATTGCATGGATTGCGCCAAAATTTTGACAGTAGCTGTAGCTGTTTTTTTATTTAATGTAAACCTTTTTTTTTATAAACAATTTTTTGCTTATTTTTTGGACAAAAATCGATTTATTTTTTCAAAAGTGCACCATTTCTTCAAAATTTGATTTTAAAAAAAATCCTACGTACTTCTGTAGGCAATATTATATCGATTATAAATTTTTTAGATTTTTTGTTCTAGGTCTTATACTTAACGATAAATCCGTCCTCTCATGAAGGAGTTTTAAAAAAAGGCGATTTCAAAGATTGGTTCTACCGCCGCCATTTTGTATCAAAACTATAATAAAAAAATATATTTTTATACTTAAATATGTATTAAATAAACCCTGTGAAAAGAAATCCTATTCCTTTTTCCAGACTCCCAAAATAAATTGTTAATGTTACGTCTTTTTTTCGGCCGCTAGAGTGGTGTTACCCCTTAAGCAAACTCTATTAGAACTTAACAACCAATTTGTTATGACTAAGATTTAAAGCTCCTGCTTTTTGATACTTTTTAATAAGTTTGTGTAACGTTTTAAAATCAGGATTATAGCCTTAAGAAACAAATTTCATAATTTTTTACGTTTCCGGTGCATGAGGTGTAATTGAGATCAAAGATAGTACTTTTAGCGAGGCTTGCAAAATATCCTCGCGTGTTCATGGGAAAAACTATTAAACTAAGATCTTGTACACTGTAGTTTTATAAGGATTGTCTGCTCCGAGGTGCTCTCCGTTCCGCAGATCGGCATGGGATTGCTACTATTGTTTCTAAGGGACAATCTTTTTAAAAACTGATCCGCAATACAAGACATTGTCCGCCAAACAATAACAAATAACCTAATTCCCTTCAGGCCGTGCTAATCGCAGCATAGCGTTGCCTACTGGTACTTGGATATAAATATAATAAAAAAAATTACCGACTTCAAAAACCTCTGAATACTGAGTTTGATGAAAATTTAATCGGTTGATCACAGTCCATGCCCTACAAGGATTTGCGGACACTAGAGATATAATTTTAATTGAGTAATATATTTAATACGACTTCGAGCTCGTGTTTGTTTGGCAAATCCGTGATTTCCTCTAGTCGCATTAAATTCAGACTATATAACTTATTTGCGACTCCACTATCTCTGAAGCATCGAATTTTGGTGAAAGAGTAGAGATTATAATATAATATAAATTATTATAATATATTCTTTGCTTGGGTTGTCTTTCTCTCTTCTATCGTGTGTTTTGCTCTACTGTCGGTATTTCTACGGCCATAGTTCTAACGAAATTGCTCAGCCTGTTTCCTTGCCGGCACATTACAACGCTCGATGGAAGAGCTTCAAGTCGCTATCACTTTATACACTCCAGGTAAATTTGGCCTGAGTCGTACTGTCAAATTTTCTAAAAATCTAATAAAATCTGTTTTTGTTAATATCCGTATACAAATTTCATCTTGAAATAGGTTTATAAATTAGAGGGTGTGACAAACAGAGAGACGGGCGGACGGACAAATCGAAACTATGGTGGTTCCTAGTTGCTGCGGTACCCTAAAACCTAAACGTTACCTACATAAGTGTACGAATGAAGTGGCACTTTTTTAGGATTCATAAATTAATAAATTTAAACAGGTGAAAAAGAGTAATGAAAAACATTAAGCTTCGAAATTTCCAGCGGTTACTAGTGGTTTATTGTAACTAAAGTGTGATACATAAATTCTTGTGTTTACTGTCAGCTAAAAACAGCGCCTATGGTTTGGTTGTTTTTCGTTGATGCGAAATTATCAAATACGTTGTGTTAATGATTTATTTTATAAGGTAAACAAATAGAACGATATTCAAATGCAAGAGAATCAACGAAGTTCCTGCAATATGGGTAATTAGAGCCTTGGTCTCCCCGTGAAAGTTTAAAATAAATTAAAAAGTCACTGGACTGTTGTCAAAAACAAGACATTTAAATTCCTGATCCTTCCGGCCGACATCATGCTATCATAGGGTTGTCTCCTTCATAAAAAACGCAAAAAAATTGCAGCTTTTGAAGATTTCTGAACCCCTTCCCCCTTGTAGCGCGCCGTAATGTTTCGCGTTACCCCTCCCCCTTTTTATCTAAAAATGTCAATTATGTTGCGCAAAATACCGGAATAAGAAGCAACGTAAATTAAACGAAATTTCAGCCCACTTTGGCCCCAATGTGTGTGCGTGAAATTCGTAAGTTCATGGCTTGTAGTTTAGGTGGTTTTGCTTGACTGCAACTGTCGGACTCTTAGATTCTAAACTATGGACTCGTGGTACGCGGCTTATTGTGGTTAATTGCCATATATACTTCTGTGTACTCAGTGATGCGACGCTTTTCGTATGTAAAAAAAATATGTGTAGTGTAGATATACCATGTAAACAGAGCCGTGAGTCACGAGTTAAAAGTTAGGACTTTTATTTTAACAAAAACTTAATATTACGTAACGCGTTGCTTGCCTCCTCCTCCTATAACGTACCGTAACGTTTCACAAGATCCCCCTCCCCCCTAACTGCGTTACGTAATACTTGAACGGACCCTTAGTGAGTGCGGTGGACGAACTAATTGCGAATGCGATCTGTAATGTCATGGCACTGTACTTGCTTGCAGTCGGCAGTGTTAGTTGTGAGTTAGGGAATCTAAACTGAACCAGTTTGGTTATCACACAAAAACATGAGTCCGAGTGAACGAATCGTTTAAATGACTCGGACTCAGAGATTCACTTAAAAGACTCAATTTTCCCACCTCTAGAGTACAATTCAGTTTGCTTGATTTCGCTACAAAATCTCATATAAACTGCACAATTTAACTGAACGTGTATGACTGGCTTTAGACCATTCATTATGTTAATTCCCTGACTACTTTACCATAACTTGCCTACTTCTTTATTTATTGGTGAGGACGATAAGGACATTGATAGAATAATTAACTACGTTTGGGTTTTCTATCCCAGAGGTCTGTTGTTCGATTGCAGAGTTATGTCGGAATCCAAAAGAACAATAATAAAGAGGAGCAAAAGTGTTATTGTATTAGCGGTACAAGGAATTAAACCATTATTTTGTATTGTAACATTCAACTTTCTTACAAAAAACTATTAATCAAAATCACAAAATATAATTTCCATTATTGTTTAACACATCTTCTATTTTGTAAGTTTAAATTTTAATGACCCTTTTATAAGAACTTTCTGCTTTTCTCAAGAAGTGCTCCATGGATCTAACAAGATCATAATTCTAAGAAGGTCTGGTGAATACGGCTGATGTGGTATAACTTTCCAGTTCAGCTCCTGGATTTTTTCGCGGATCAATCTTGCTGTATGACGGCGTGCGTTACATACCCAGTATAAATCAACATGATATATAATATTGTATATTTCTCATTTCCTTTCATTTTCTTTCCTAAGCTCAATTACCTAAAGTAATGAAAAAACGAACAACATATTCCTATAGTATTATGCTGACTTAATGTCTACAAGTAAAAAGTCAAACACCTTTGTTTTTTGCAAATCAGGGAAATTAAAGAAGCGACAACTTTAATGTTAAATTGTCATACAGGTGAGAGTCAGTCTAATTCAATCATTAATTTGTGAGACATCTCGGAAGAAAATCTTAAAGTTCAAGTTATTTGTTTTAATTATCAGTTGAACTGCATTCAGTTGAATTTCATAAAACTGCACCGTAGACCAGGAGTATCCGAGTTTCTGGCTTAATTCGTCGATGAACTGAAGTGAATTGGACTACGTATGGGCATAGAGTAACTCAAACTAGACCGTCTGAAAATATTTTTTAAATATATATAAAAATAGTCAGCTTTTGTCGCAGTAGAACAAGTTCACTCAATTCGAGACAATGTACCTACAATTTAAACAGAGTACCGAACCACCGACATTTGCTCTGCAACTCCCAATGATCTTTTTATTGGTAGTTAATCTGTTGTCAGCAGAAAACAACCACGGGTTGCCGCCGGTGGGATTCAAACTTGAGACCTCCAGATTGGTAGGCCGAAGCGTTATCACTTACTTCACCGCTGACGCTTATTTTAGAAATGCATTAGGGAAAGAAACGGAATTTCAAAAATTTTCAGGAGAAAACCTGTTGAGTAGACAGAATAAGCGAAAAGTGAAAGAAAATATTACGCTAGTAGAGACTAATAACAGATAGATATAGCTGTCTGAAAGGTACGGTTATCGAAATAGTTCTCCCGCATGTTATCTTAAAAAAGACACAATTAAAGAAAATATTTGAGAATCAACTAATCACCAGCTTTTATTTGACACCAATAATACTTACTATAATACCCTCATAAAAATGTTTGGCTTTTACTTTCACCCTCAACTATTTCTTGTTACTCCACTTCTTTTAAGTTTTACCGCAACACCCTAACTGAATTTCTTTTAGAAATACGATGACAATAATTAAACCCTCAAGACCTCGTCGTTATAGAACACTAATTGAAATACAAAAAAAAAATGCTTCGAATCCCTCAATGCCCGTTTAGGGAAAGAACTCCACAAAGATTTTCCACAGAGTTAAATAGAAATCCCAAAATCCCTTCAACAAATGTAAATCTCCTTAACGTAATAACATTATTCCTTTAAAACCAGCAAAAAGGATTATTCGTCGAAGAACAGATTAACGCAGGCAATTTATTAAATGTTCTTAAGATAAAACAAGATAAACGTCGCTATTGTCTTAGACTGGCATCCTTTACGAGGGCATCCTTTCAATGTGTCTCGAATTTGCCGGAACCTAAGGACTTTCAGATACAAATCCGTCAAATAATGGAAGGGGTAAAACCATGTGTGAAGACAACAGCTTCTATCAGTAAATTCCTATTATTTCAGTTCAAAGATTGTTAATTAAAATGCAGAGTGTGCACTTCTGCACATCCAGCCGAGCACCAAGTTTTTGTTTTATGTCATCCCGCTGAAACAAACTTGGAACAAAGAATTGCTTCAGAGCCAAATTTTCGCAACAATATTGCACTTGTGCGTCTGAAATTGCACATCAAACACCGATTTCTATAGAGGTACAAACAAAAGATGCGCCCTGCAAACTGTACAATCGTTGCAGATAAAAAAATTTTAATAACCGCTCCCGTAAACTATAGTTGCGCTTCATTGAATGGAGGATTAATGCACTCACACTGATGGACCTTGAAGATTAATTTAAGATATTTGCAGTCTTCCTGCAACGAAAATGATGGGATTAAGGAATTATAGCGCTACAACGGAGTAATTTAGCGGAATTAAGACTAGATAAGCTTAGCAAAATGTGCCAATTTTCGGAGACATTTAGGGTGTCAAACCATTGAAAGTAGAAAAAAGATCTTACCATAAAACTAAAGACGCTGCATGTATAGCTGCTAGAGATTACTGTCTGACAAAGAACACAAAAACCTTCACAAGACTGACCATATGGCCCGCGAAACACAGTTTTAACTTCAACTGCGATCATTAGTATCACTTAGCACTAACAAACACTTCACAAAAATTTTCCAACACTTCTAATCACTAACACTTCAACAAATTTCAATTCTCTTTTTTTATTTTACATTTCACTTAACTTGCCATTTACGAATTTCTTTTCAAAATTTTAAGTATTTCACGAAAAAAAACACTTTCGAGAGTCAGAACAATTTCACATACCGCAAAGCGTGTGCGAAAGCCTCAAAAACTTGGAAGAAACTGGCAAACTTTTCTGTATCCTCGTAAAGCATCCTTCCTCTAGTCAATTTTGAATCAACTGGTGAGAAGCATGCGTGATATCACTTTCGTTTGACATGTAGCAGAAGCACGTGGTCTAATTACTACGTCACCGAAACATGTGGTCGCAGGAATTTCTCTCTAAGGCGCAGTTACAATGTCCTATAAAATTTTATAGCAAAGCTTAAGGGGAAAATGACTTTGAGATATTGGGAAATTTATGCATCAAAAGTAAATTCTTAAAGAGTACCAGTAATTTTGCTTTAATATTTTTATATTTTTCTACGAAACACTTTAACTTCCCCTTTTTTAGTAGTTCATCACCTTTCTAATTAAATTCCACTGATTAAAAAAGTATTCATAAAAATTCATAGAGTCACAATAAAAATCATGTACAATATAAGTAAAATATAAAGGGATTTTCTAGCAGCCATCCTTAGTGTAGAAAATATTTATTTTGATTTATGATTATAGTTATGTGGCTTATTCTCTTCCAAATAGGTACAAAATATTTCTAAGCTTATGATTATATGAAAAATTCAACAAAAAATACTTCATGTCGTTGTGGTAAATTTTTATATGACAAAAAGCAACGAGCGAACGAACAATAAAAGAGCCGTGTGATTGAAAGAGCATCAAATTCCTTAGCCCACCTTTTAACGAAACTCAAAGTTTGCAAAAAACTGCGCCAATATTGTCGACGAACGTAAAACTACTACTCCCAAATCCTTGGTTTAGTCAAGTTGAATTCTTCTACAAGAAAAGGCATAGTTGTACACTTACTAGTATTAAAAAGAAGATAGTTGATCGAACACTACTTTTAATAGAAGGCTAAGTCGGAATTTAAAATTTGACAATCACGAGTGGAGGAAGCAGCACGAAAAATCTTGGCATCACATACATATCAATGAATATTTGAATTAGACAAAAAGAAGTACATTATTGATATAAGTAATAAATAAGAGTGGGCTAAGGTGGCTGCCTTGAGTTACTCCTTGCGTATGTAATTGAAAATGGAACCACAAACGAGCGAACCCAGTCAACGAATAAAACCAGAGATCTGAGGACAGCTAACTTATAAATCAATATTGTGTGATTAAGTCTGACAAATGCTTTACTTAACAATAAATAAATATGCAATCAACATGTTACCAGATTCGATTGCCGAGATGCAGAATTTAGAAAGTAATAATAATAAATAATTGGAATGTAAATAAAGCATATAACATATTAGCAATCAATCGATAATTTATTATTATATCACATTTCTTGACCTTATGAAGAGGAAAAATGAGAGACGAGAACAATATGCAGATACTAGAGAACAAGAACAACTCTTTAGCAGAGAAATAGGAACACGATCTAGTTCACACGAAATACTATCAGTCAAGCCAATTAATATGTTGCATGATTGCATGGTCATCAAATAAAAGATTCTTCACTACGAACTAAGTGGGAGAAAATGACGTCAAGTGAGTAAAAACCTTAAAACTAATATTGCAATTATTTTTGAGGAAAACGGTCGTTTAAAAGTAACTAAAAGGATTTGCAGTGGTCAGAGGATCAGTACTTTCATTATCCACTAATTTTAACGAAGAAGATTACCCGACAGTCTACGCTTATAATTCAAAAATCTCCAAAATTGTTTAGGCTCGTTGCTTTAATTCCCTCAATGTATAAGGATTCAAGACCTAAGCTGTACTGATCGCCTTAATAAGAATAAATATTAAAAACAATGTTGGTTCTTGACAAGCAGAACTGCTCCCAAGCTTTACTTTTTAAGTTTTTTAATGATTCAACACAAGCAAACGAATTACACAGGTTTACAAAAAAAAAATGGGTATCAAATAAAAGGGTTCGACGAGTAGAATACGATAAAATATATGACGTCATTCTAAATATGGTGAGCGCCTTAAGATAGCGGACGCCCCAAGATGGCGGATTACCTTTTCCTTACCAAACCCTTTGACATGGGTATTAAATGAAAACACTACGTGACGTCATTCTAAATCAAATATGGCACAGTAGCTTAAATGTGAAATTGCTCTTTTTTACAATTCTAAGTCACAGTTTTTATAGCATAATGATGAAACCGTAAATGTTATTGCTGCTATTAGCGTAACCTAGGAACAACGACGAGGATGTTGCAGCTTCCGTTTTCTCACTCTACGGAATCACCAGTCGCAATTAGTTTTCCCATCTGAATATAAAAAAAATATTGGACCATAAAATGTGTAAAAAGCTAATATTGTTGAAAGAACTTCTTAAGATACTGTACGAAATAAGTGAGAAATCGCTAATATACCAACCTTCTAAGTTCGGCGCGTATTTTATTTTATTTCTTTTATGTCTGACCGGGCATAACTTCGTAACGCGTTGATTTTGATGATTCTTTTTTTGTTGGGTTGAGTATGTCGATGGTTCTTTTTCTATTGTATAGGGTGTGTCCCCCATTGTTAATAGGAGAATTACTTGGTGCTATGGTGAGGGGTGGAGTGGGGGGAGGAGTAGTCTAACTTCGTAACGCGTGGACTGATTTGGATAATTTTTTTTCTGTTGGGTAGAGTGTTCTCCCTGGTTGATACCACTGGAAAAAAATTTTGGTGGGGTGGGGGGAGGTTGAAACCTTACTTTGTAACGCGTGGACCGATTTCTATGGTTGTTTTGCTGTTGTATAAGTTGTCATACCCCATTGCTAATAGGAGAATAATTTGGTCCTATGATGGAGTTGGGGGAGGGGGAGGGGTAGAAACTTCGTAACGCCGTGGACCGATTTGGATGATTTCTTTTCTGTTCGGTACCATGAGAAAAATTTTAGTGGAATAAAGGTGGGGTAGGGGGTTAAACCTAACTTTTTAACGCGTGTACCGATTTGAATGGTTCTTTCTTCATTGTATAGAGTAACAGACACTAAAAAGTGATAAATAAAATGGTTTAAAAAAAAGTTGAACAGACTTTACAAAAAGCGCTAAAATTCATAAAATAATTTTTAATTTTATATCTATTACGACATTTTGAACTCGGTGCAAATTAAACAAATAAAACAACGGTAACAAATTCTATACATGAAAAGAAGAATCTTCGAAATCGGTCCACACGTTACGAAGTTAGACTGTCCGTGCTCCCACCACCCCACCATAAGAAAAATTTTTTTTCATTATTAATAACGAAGTATCACACTCTATACATCCAAAAAGGAATTATCCAAATTAGTCCACGCATAACAAAGTTGGGTTTCACACCCCATCCCCAACTTAAAAAAATATTTTTTAACCTGGTACCAATCGGGGAACATATCCTACCCAAGAAAGAAAAAAATAGCCTACCCAGCCCCTGCCTCCCCACCCCATTCTGTGGCCAATTTTTATCATTATTAGCAATGGGGGATGATACTCTATACAACAAAAAAATAATTATCTAAATCGGTCCTTGCACTACGAACTTAGGTTTCACCCCCACCCCCCTCCACCAAACATTTTTTTGACATGCTACCAATCCGGAAAAATACTCTACTCAAAAATCATCGAAATCTGTCCACGCATTACGGAGTTAGGCTGCCCCGCCCCCACCCCACCCTAGGACCAAATTTTTTTTACTGCTAGCCATGGGGCATCATACTTAATACAACAGAAAAATAATCAACCAAATCAGTCCACGCGTCACAAAGTTAGGTTTGACCACCACCCCCATCCCCACCTCCTCACTTATAATTTTTTGACATGGTACCAAACGGCGAACATACTCTACAAAGAGAGAATCACCGAAATATGTCCACGCGTAGGGGAGTTATGCTACCCCTTCCGCTCCCCACCATAGGACCAATTTTTTTTCATTGCTAGCTGTATACAACATAAAAAGAATCATCCAATGACATGGTACCAATCGAGGAACATACTCAACCCAACATAGAAAGAATTATCAAAATCGGTGTACGCGTTGCAAAACTACGCCCGGTCATAAATTAAAAAAAAAATTCGTGTCGTTTTTAGAATATCTTTGGTTTTGGGATTTTGGGAAGTCGGTTAAAAAGATCGTATAATAATGATATTAATTACAAAACACTAAGAGTGAACTTTATGGTCAGTGACACCATTGAAATGTGTTTAAGTGAGTAAACTAATAAGTTGTTCAAATAAAGCCATAAGTATAAAAAAGGGGGCAAAGTTTTTTTAGGTGTAGATGAGAAAAGTTAATTTACGAATAAAAAGTGAATTCCACGTACTTATGCCTAAAACGAAGACAAGAAAGGAACCTGATCAAATTAATAACAAGATCGCAAAGTAATAGTGAAGAAATGGTGACAGAATCGACTTTAACAACATTTACAACATCTTCAGCCATACCAATAGCTCAAGAAGAGCATCAGCGCCAGCAATAACAGCAGCACCAGCAATACCATCGCTTTCATTTTCGTTTTTAATTAACGAGCTGGAAAACCGTAAATAAATTTAGAGGTGACGGCGAGTATACACTGACATTATTTTTAATGGAAGTGGACACCATTCTTCCATACTTCAACGGTCATACCCAGGCGTTGAACTACGTATGTCACCGAATCATCATTAACAAAATTCTTTGGACTTTGGGATCTAATGCCAGCTAGGAACAAATAAAAGCGGAACTAATTAAAAACTTTGGGATCCAGCAAACATATCATCAGTTGTATCATCAAGTTCTTTCCGTAACAAATTATCAAGTAAGAGATTATTTTATTATGCTACAAAATATACTACTTGGATTTTTAAATTGGTAGTAGTAATTTAAATTTGTTGATGCACTTCATACACAAAACTTGCTTATTAGTTAGATGATTTAAATTTTTTACAAAAAATTACCCAACTGTTTGAAAAATACACCAAAAAACGGTGACGAAAAGGCAAATTGTTAAGTAGACAAACATCCAATACTGACCATAAGGACATTTTATTTATTTTTTAATGTGCAGCACCCTAACAAAAAGAGCTTAACTTCTTATCATCTAAAACGAATTAAGACTCCACATGCCCAGAAGTGTCAGGAATAATCATTAATCAAGATTATATTTAGACACAATTTTACCGAAATTCACTGCTAATTTTCTTTACGTCTCCCCAAGAAGACCGTTTTAGAAATCTCAAGTGTAGTAAAAAGGGGATTTTACACCGACATACAGCAGATTCATGTCTCGTAAAACTTGCAATTCATGGCAATGAAGTAATAAAACTAAACGTGCTATGATACTCTCCCAAAATGCTACATATGAGCTGAAGGTAATCACAAATTACAATGCACTTAAAGAGTAGTTCATGTTTTAAAAGTTACAAGTAACAAAAGTTAGTTTTAAAGTTTAAAAAAAAAACTTTACGAGGTGTGTGATCCAAGAATCTAGAGTTTAAAGTAACGTAAAGTAAATTAAAGGGAATTGAATGGAAACTTGGCTATTGCTCTTGTACACACTCCGGGGTCGATATTGGGAATTGTGTGAAATAAATACATAAGGAGTTAAATAAGCTAAAAATGAAGTTGAAGAAACTAAAGTTTGTCTATCGCCGGTCTGATAGAGTGAATTTGGCCCAGGAAAAAGCGTATACAACACCCCTACATAAACTCAAAATATATTATTTTCAAACCATAAAAATATTATACCATAATTAAAAGCATATCGTCTTGATATCTGTATAGCGAATATAGTAAAAAGGGAATTATTTAATTATCTCAGGGGTGAGTATTTTCATTATTTACATCAACATAAAAGGCAAAACAAAATTATTAATTAGAGTAAGTGATAGCCTGTTAGCATATTAGGAACAAGTGATAACGGCTTTCCATTTACAAATTTGAGTTCCATCGACGGCAACGCATAGTTCTTCTCTGCTGGAAACAGATTGCAATAAAAGCCTATTGGAGGTTGCATAAATATTAGAGATTCGAAATCCACCTTAAGTTGAAGGTCCACTTGCAATCGTTTTCTCGAATCGGGTGAAGTTTTCTCCCGCCCCATGCCCCGCAATGGGTTACGGGAACTGGAGAGAGGGATATTCTTGGAACAAATCTTTAGTTATATCTATTATATATTATATCTTTCCCAAGATCGCTTAAAATTTAAACCCCTAAAATTGAGGCTCTCCTCCATGTACTACCCAAGCACAATTGTATTCGTACATTTTTAAGGCAGTTGTCTTTAATGGATTGAAATATTATTCATACAATGAAATTTAGGAAAAAAAGAACTATTTTCCAACTAAAAGTAAATATATACTCATAGCTGGTATATTAGAAATACAAAATAGTGCTTTTGTACCCAAGGTACAAGTGTATTCGTACCAACTGTAACACGTGACAAGTGTATTTGTACTTGGTAGCTTAATACGACTTTTCATCTCTTGTTGCCTTAGACTTTTTGTAAATGGCCATTTATGGTACTATTTAGACCTTTACACTGGTTTGGTGTTGTTTTATTCCAAATATCTTAAATTGTACTCCTTAATATTTCCGTTGTATTTGTGTTGTTTCTTATAAAACTCCATATACTTTCGATGAGATAAAGATTTGGACTTAATGCCGGGCAATCAAATGAACGAATATTATATAGGAGCCACTATTTTGTTGTTTGAGACGTGTAACAGCTTGCTTCGAGAGATCGTTTCAGCGAACCTTAAGTAAGGGTTAGGTCGAAAAAAGAGAACATGTTCATGGCTCTACACATGCGATTTATGGGCTCGTACATACTATAATTAGACCGAGAGTGAATGACATGTAGTCAAGTCAATCTCCTTAAGCTATATGGGGTATGTCTATAAGAAACCTTATCTGCGAGGGCACGATAATCTATGTTCGAGTTCAAAAGCTGGTGAATAAAGATCAGGTCAGCAACTCTGCGTTGTACCTCTAATAATGCATATTAAGCAATCGGAGGCGATACTCATAAGGAGGAAGCCTTAATAGGTCATTCCACGGGAGGTCTCTTAGTGCGAACATAACAAGGTTCCGCTGTACAGACTCGATGCGTCTAGAATGTACAGCATTACTGAATGACTCCTAGACACAATTCTAGTTTATGTGCAGAGTGAAATCGACCTCTTTGTCTAGTTTCACACCAAGATCAGTAACGGACTGCACGCGACGGATCGGAGTATCCACAAAGCTGACTGAGGTTCCTAGAGAATGACATTTATCCAGGTTAAGTTGCAGGCCATTTGATCCACACCGAACCTTGAAGGTATTTAAATCATCCTGAATGCAGGAAGAATCATTACTGTTTCTAACGCAAGAGAAAATCGTCATGTCATGTCATGTGTGCATAGATTAAGACTCTGGAGTGTTTAATCAGGAAGACAATGTCGTCAATGGCAAGAATAAACAGCAGCGGATCAAGATGGTTTCCCTGAGGTACAACAGAAGAAGCCGCAACGACTCTAGGTGAAGTGTTCCGAAAAGATACTCGATATATCCTATCTTTTAAGTACGAGGAGATCCAGTCAAGCATCAATGGCGCGAAACCAAATTTTCTAAGTTTAAGCATAATCACAGAGTGAGGGAGTTTATCAAATGCCTTACTGAAGTCGGTGTAGACGCAGTCGGTCTGGAGACTCTGTTGAAAGACAGAGATTATGTGGGAGGTAAATTCAAGAAGGTTATTTGTCGTCAATCTACTAGGCAGGAAGACGTGTTGATTATACGAGATTAGCCCCTTACACGGCGCCACAAGTTGTGAATATATAACAGACTCGAACAACTTGGGTATGCAGGAAACTTCACGATTGGTCTATAATTTTTAATCAAGTTTTCATGACCCTTTATATAAATAGGAATTATAAAGGAACTCTTCCAAAGCGTGGGAAGTCTATCGGCCTGAAGAGACTTGCTGAAGATAAGTTCCAGTGGAGTGAGTAATGCGACAGAGCGGGACCTCACGAACGCAGGTAGAACACCATCAGGACCAAAGGAAAAGTCCATTTTAAGTTCCCTCATGCTATCCATGATAATATAACGAGATATATTGGGCAAACGAATAGAGACAGCAGGACGCTCTTAGATATGATCAAACTTTTCCAGGGAAGGCGCAATATTGCTAGAAGAAAAGGCGCTCTCGAAGAACAACGCAAAGTTATCGGCAGTATCGAACGCGTTGCAACTGGAGGACCCATTATACAACACTGTAGATGGAAAGTTGAAAAAAGTACGAGGGTCACTATGCATGTTATTGCGATCACTCTCAAGGTATTCCATGTATATTTATTTAAGCTTAATACAAGCTTACGATGAAGACAACGCCAAAAAGGTGTTATAACAATCGACGAAATCACAGTAAGCTAACGTGTCTGTACAGCGTATGTAGGTTTTCTATAGCCTATTTTTTATTGTTAAAGCCCCGAAGTATACCACGGGTGAGAGCAGCAGGATGATATCGACAGCTTGAGTGGTAAATATGAGTTAAACAGATCGTAAATCCTACTATAAAACATGGATACGCATTCGTCGATATCTTGAATGTAAAATAGATATGGGAAATCGATTAAGAGGATCCTATCTATAAGATCAGAAAAGTTCGCCCTTTTAAAATCAAATACGAACTGATCTAAGTTGGGATCACATGTACACAACGTAAGTTGGGATCACCAGAATGATGACCATCGTAGCAGAAAGAAATGAAAATGGGTGGGTGTAAACTGTCGATAGGGGAAAAGTTAGGAGAAACCGATTCGACTATATTGTTAATCGAATCAGAAGTAAAGATAAGATCTAACTGCCTTCCCATAGAATTCTTTACACCACTCATTTGGTGTAAATCAGAGGAGGAGATGGCGTCAAGAAAATGGGAGTCTTTGGCAGCAAGACAATTGAAGGGAAGGTAGTCGTCGTCATCAGCGTTGAATACCCACTGAATGTTGGGTAAATTAAAGTCACCAAGAACGATGATTTCGTCCTTAGGGTTCGTCATGCTATTAATAACATCTAAGCTAACAATTAAAATGTCGAAAAGACTTCGACCGTCTGAATCAACGCAGTTTGTCAAGTTTGGAGAGCATTTGATCGAATGGTTAGCTTTTTTTCTTTGTTAGATATATTAATTCAACTGACAGGTCTCCCAAGTGAATAAAAGTTTTATTATTCTAAATAGTTAATGAGTGCCACAATATCCAATTACAACAGCAAAAAGAGAAATCTATTTTATATACTAATTCCCGCATGGCTGACAGCTCAATATACAATTACAGTTGAAGCCCCACTTAATTCATGTTTACCAATTAAAAGGACGACTGCATTTGCATTAATTTCACTAATCGGCTAAAATTACGAAATAGCGAATAAGCGCTTGTCACTAGGTATATTGATTACCGAGAACTCTAGCAATAACCATGAATAAACCTTTACAGCGCTAACAAGTTCAAAGGCATTCATTATTTGAATGGAGCTGTTTCCTAAATAGTTATCTCATGTAAGCTATATAGAAAAGGTACATTTAGGGCAGATTTGTGTTATGTCAATCATCAATGGCCCAGAGGAAGGTGTCTTATCATCCACCGCCACCACCGTATCAAATTGAGCTGACCCCAATAAAATCACTCATAATCACACTCATCTATTTGGCTGTGTTTTTGCCAGGTATATTTCCCATACTTAGGTGATAAAGTGAATAGTAATCGAAATATTCTGTGGGGATTTGCTCCTAAAATAAATAGCCCTCATTTCCGCTTGAGATTTTTACAACCACCATCAGCTGCTTATGACAGAACAAATAACGAACTTTTTGTTTTCTATCAAGTCACCCCAGCCCTAGGTAAGTTTCGACCTACAAGTGATAAGTTTATTTGAGAGGTTCATTATAACAATATTGGCTCATCATTTTGGTAATTAATGTTGTCTTTCGTAAGGTTGTTTGTAACCACCTTCAATATTTTTCTTTATCAATTTCTATTTTTCTTATAATTTGTCATTGCGTTCCTTAACTTCATTAAGCCCACACTTAATTGATCAATAAATTTGTCTATTATTTCTTTCTTTTTCCTCTAAATTAATAAAATTGAAGTGTTTGCCGTTCATTTCAAAAGTGTTATTTGATAAGCTCACAGGATTATTTATTTTGTCTTTTAAATAAAACACTGGTTGGAGAACAAAGAATGCATTTATTAGTATAGAAGTGCAACTAATTTATGGTATAGACTGTGATCTAAATTACTAGCTCTGTCAATGCGTCATTGTATTTCCTAGTGTAATATAAATATGAGCTAATTTCGGTGTTCTCATTCCTACTTCTTATTATTTTTATTATTTTGCTTAATTTTTTGAGAGTGCCTTTTCTTCGGATAACTTTGACCCTCGTGTGAATAATTTTGATCACATTTTGGATCGTCCTGCTTCATCCGATTTTTTGCCGTTTATATCACGGGATCTATGCAAGTTATTGATCATGAAAAAATTCAATGAACTTAAATCGGACTTTTCTTCTGGTCCAGCCTTCGTTAAGTCCTGTTCCGATGCCTTTCTTTATCCATTAGCCATTCTCTTCAATAGGTCCCTTCAAGGTGATAAATTTCCTGCATTTTGGAAATGCTCTTTCATAAAAAGGGTCATAACAATAAATTATCTTGCATACCTAAATTATTTGAATCAGTAGTGTATTCGCAGCTTATAAAGCGATGTATTGGCTTAATATCTCCCAATCAGCATGTGTTCTTGCCCGGTAGATTAACGACTACTAACTTACTTCAATTTACCTCCCACGTTATTTCTGGCTTTCAGCGAGGCATGCAAACTGGCTGTATACGCACGGATTTCAGTAAAGCCTTTGATAAACTCCCTCACTCCGTAGTTATATTTAAACTCGGGAGGCTGGGTTTCCCCCCTGTTTTTCTCGACTGGATTTTTTCCTACTTAAGAGACAGGATATATCGTGTGTCGCTCCGTGGCTCTACCTCTAGAATCTTCAGAGCTTCATCTGGTGTACCACAAAGCATTTCGGCCCTCCACTATTCGTTCTTGCCATTGACGACATTATTCATCTGATCTCGTACTCTAAAGTTGTAATCTACGCCGATGACATGAAGATCTTCTCTTGTGTTAAGGATGGTGGTGACGCCGGCCTTATTCAAACGGACTTAGATACGTTTCTGGAGTGGTGCGAGCATAATGGATTACACCCCAATTTTGAGAAATCTCTAGAGGCAGTTTAATCTTAGGATTTGTTAAGCTTTGGTCTAGAGAGTTCTCGGATATACCAACAATGATTCATTTGTAATGCTCCTTAGCTGTCAGAAATAAGGACACCATCTTAAAGTAATAATTATGGTTTAGGTCCATCTATGTTTACTAATTCGTCCTTTCCATTTATGAAAACTTTGAATACTTTGTCTTTTCTTAATATTATTTTGTGAGGCTTGGAATAAGGCGGTTTTAGGCTTCCTTTATAAATTGCTTCTTTTAAGAATACATGCGAACAGGTTTTAATATATTGCGGAATAAAATTATTTTTTTTTTTCGTAATCTTTTGGGTTCACCTCGTATCTTCGCTATTGATTCTTGAATATATCTCTCGTAGGCAGTAGTGTGTCCAAAGTTGACTGATGTACAGGTGGCAAACAATTCGCCAGGTAGTTTTAAAGGCTGACATAAAGTAGTTCAGCCGGTAAAAGATCGAAGCCTTTCACTATGGCTGAACGGATGTCTAAGATAATTTATACCTTTTTTTTTCCTTTAGTTGCCGGTAAAATCTTTTAATCGATCTCTTAGACTGAGGGTGATATGTTATTGTCCTTACTGCCTTAAGTATTTGAAAGTTCTCTGAATATAGAGGACTCGAATTGTGATCCCTAATCAGTGCTCATGGTTTTAGGTACGCCGTAACGTAATATCCAAAGTCGGACAAAAGTGTTGCATATTATCTTAGTATTTCAACTCGCTATTATTAACAGTAAGGCACATTATCGGCTGGTTTTAACAAAGAAGTTGTTACTCAGTTTTTTCACTTGCTTGGAAAACTATACGATGAGTATAATTTTGAGCCAGATAGAGTGTACAATTGCGATGAAACTGTAGTGTCTGTTGTTCCGAAATCAAAAGAAAAAAAATACTTACAATGACAGTTCGAAAACAAGTTGGTTCATTTACATCTGTTGAAAGATGCAAAACCATAACTGTTGAGGTTTGCTTTAGCGCCACCGGAAACTACATGCCTCCAATGTTTATATTCGGAAGGAAAAGAATGGACTCAAACTTAATGATAAATGCCTTTACAGGCTCATGGGCTAAATGCAGTGATTCAGGGTGGATCAAAACTGAAATATTTCTTAAATGGTTTAAGAAATTCATCGAATTTTCTGGAGCTTCTAAGGAACGACCTGTCTTGCTGCTACTGGACGGTCATTCAACACACGAAAAATATAGACTTGATCGACGAAGCACGAACAAATGGCGTCATTCTTCTCTGTTTTTCGCTACACACAAGCCGGAGCCACTTGATGTTGCTTTCATGAAGTGACTCAACATCAAGTAGCAGCGCTTGTTGGAAAATCTTTCATACAAGCAAGTTCCTCCACATCCACAACCAAGTTCCTCCACATCTGTACCTACAATTTCAACGCAACCCAGCTGCTCATCTTCTTTTGTTTTAACGAGTCCAAAGGAATTGCTGCCCATCCCTCAATCATATCCAAAGAGAAAGACAGTTCAGCAACGCTGAAAGGCCGCCATTCTCACGTCGTCACCATATAAAAAAGAATTCGAATAGGCTATTGAAAAGCCTAAGGTGAAAAAGAATAAACCTGCCGAAAAACAGAGCACTGCAGAGAAGAAAAAAAGATTTAGAAGCCTGCACCTAAACGTGCAAGGAAGCCATCATCGTCGGAGGAAGCGTTGAGGAACAGGACACCCAATGCCTGTATTGCTCCGGATTTTATCTTCAGTCAAAGGAAGGGTGGATTTCTTGTCAAGTATGTGGACAGTGAGCTTATTGTACCTGTGCAGGTGTTGATGACGATGATGAAGAGGCTGTACATATTTGCCCAGATCGTAGAGCTGCCCAATCAAAATAAAGTTAAGTCCCCATCTTACCCACTAGTGGCCCCATCTTACCCCATACACGGGGCGTGATGGGGAACTTACTCTGTTTTGATAAAATTTTATGGATCTCACAAATTTACCAATTAAGGTTCCTTTTATAACTGCTATTCAGTAAAGATATATATTTTGTTTCGTTACTTGCTAATAAAGAATTTATTTTATAAAAACTCAATGTTTTATTTTCCTTCTAAGCTTAAGGACCCGTCATACCCCGGGTTCCCCTATAAATTTTTTTAAGTTAATTTTAAAATGGTTAATAAGTTGTCCTATCAAGTGCCTTCGAAGTAATCAATTAAATTGGATAAATATATTGCTAGTAATTCCCTATCGAATGTTGAATATTTCTTTTCCGTTGGTTGTGATCTTTATGAAAACTAACTTAGTGGTTCCTAATGTTTGTCATTTACCTTCTGTTAAACAACTCCTATTACATCACGAGATGCATCAACCCAGAAACTTAGTTTTGTTGTTGCAGTTGGATGGACTAAAAGAGTAGGTACATTGTTCTAGGTTTGTTTTGATTCTTGTAAATCTTCGCCAATTAAAAGCCTTACTGTATACTTTGACATCTTTCTTTCTTAATAAATCGAATAGGGGTGCTGCCAGTTTGTCAAGATTGGGTATAAACCGATGGTTGTTAACCATCCGTAAAAATAGCTGGAGTTGTTTGGGCGTTTACGGTGTTGGCAAATTTTTAAAAGTTTCGACCCTTTTGGGCGAAGGCTCAATCACTTATTGATGACCGAAAAAGTCCAGTTCTACAACTCAAAATTCGCACTTTTCTGGTTTCAAAATTGATGCCATACTGTTAAATTCGTGTGAAAAGGAGTCGAAGATGTTGTTTGTGTTCATTTCTGGACTTGCTACCGTCGTCAATATATGCGAACGTAAAGTCAAGACCAGAAAGAACTTCATTTATGAAATGCTGAAATATCTGTGCACCATTTTTTCGCCGAAAGCCATTCTCAAAAATTCATACAGCCCAAATGGGGTTATTACAGCTATTTATAGACGTCCTCAGAGGCAACTGAAATCTGATGGTAGGCTCTGACTAGGTCGATTTAAAAAAAAAACATTGTGTTTATTGTGCAGTCATAGATGTTCGAGAGGGGATATTTGTCGAATATTGTAACAGCATTAAGTTGTCGACCATGTGTAGAGTGGTCTCCAGCTCGTGCATTCCTTCTTAGGGAACAGGTGTGCAGGAGAAGCGACTGACGACGAGGTTGGACGACATATGCCTAGCGTTGTCGTTATTTCGAACTCCTTCTTAGCTATGGCGTATTTTTCTAGGTGAAGTCTTCTGGCTATAGCAGAGGGGAGTGGTCCTTAAGTATTAATGTGGTGAAAAATATTATATCTAACTGTAGCATTAAAGCAGAGAGCTTTAACGCACGCCTTCTCTCCAACAAACTGCGATGAAGCAGGACAAGTGTGGTACGGCACTTAGGGACTATAGATGTTTCGGTCGCTGTGTCGATGAGGTAATTGATTTTTGAAGTTGAATCGTAGATCAATTAGTGACATGAAGAGCCGGTTGGCCGCATACGAAACACTCTTATTTAGTTTTTTTGCCTGATCATGGGAGTTGTCACATGGAGTGAGCATTTTTGCCGTATACTTTATGATGTCAGCATATTTTGTTTTGAGATACTTGTGAGGGGCTACGTGAATGCAGACGATTTGTGTGAAAATTTCTTCGTTCTGATCTTGATTGCCAGATTTCTAGGCGTTTGAGTCGATCAGAAAATTATGAAGCTATCGCCTCCGGCAAGCGATTCGATTTGTCGAAAGAGTTCCAAGGATATACAGTCCCCTACTTCTACTTAATGTAAAAGCGCATAGAGACGTCTTTCCTCAGGATATTGAGTACCGGATAAGAGCATTAGTTTCAAGTGGTCATATCTGTTTTGTTAAGGTAGATTTTTTTTAAATATTGGCGACGATCTCCATAGGGTCAGGAGAAAGGGAAGCAACGAGATGATCATATTTGTAATTCCTTTAACGCGAAATTACGTATCAACTTTTATGAACCAGAAGTCTAGCCTAGAACTCCAAAAAGGCGGTATTTATTACCCTCACCGATTTTAAATTATACTAATTGCGCTTTAATGTGTATAAAAATAATTATCTTTCGGAAATCTGAAGCCTTCGTCACGTCGTCATATTTCGATTACAACTTTGCCATCTGTGCCTCTCCTCGTGGCATGATGATGATGGTCCTACATTTCAAGTAATATCTTGACGAGTTTGAATTCGGTTGTCATGTGGAGGCAAAAATCCAATTAAATCTGTTGCATTTTTAATAATCAAAATAAAATGGATTTTCATGAATTTATGTACACGTGGGCACTGTTCCCTGGTGATTGATATGATTCGTTAATAAACTTTGTCTGATTAGCTAAATTGCAGTTTTGTTGGGTTTTAATTAATAAATTAGTTCTTTTATTAAACATTTGAAACTTTTAAACAATTTAATTTTGTCTTTACTGCATATGCTATATGTCGTCGGTGATTAGATTAATAACTTTGCTACTGCACTCCGTGATACTGTTTAAATATGTATTGAAACTTTCACAATTTTATCAGTTTTTATTTTTATTTTTGGAGAAACTTTTTTTTTGCTTATTGCTTTCCTGTCGGGGTCACCATTTAATGTCTTTTAAATGAAACACTGGTTCCAAAAAAAAGAATGCTTTTGTTAATATAGAACTTCACAGTATCGGAGTTAAAGTGCGACTAATTTATGATATTGAGTTTCATTTAACTTACTAGCTCGGGGAGAGGGAGTTATTCTGAACTACTACTGTATCCTTCTCTTTTTCTAGTTCTCGTAACCCCTTGTGTGCCCCATGCAAGAGAAGAACTTCACCCAATCCGAAACAACGATTGCATATGGACCTAGAATTTAAAGTGGATTCTGAACCAGCGAAATTATCTCTGCAATCCCCATGGCCTTTTTATCGTATTCTCAGCAAAAAACAACCGTGGGTCACCGTCGGTGGGATTCGAACCTTGGAGCTCCAGATAGGTATACACGTTATCACTTTTGCTATTCCATTGTTTTTAAAATTTTTGTCTCTCTGTCTATCTGTTTGGCCGGGCTAATCTCGGAAAGGGTTAATTCTATTGCAATGGGACTTTCACCGGAGGGTACAATATTTTCTTAGGCTACTTTTGGTACGGAGAAAAGATAACACTCCCGATGCCGTTAGATACCGCGATAGTGAGAAACCCGTAAACGTGAGGATGGGAAGGAAGGAATACTGGGATCACTGAGGGGAGTAATCACACTCTAATTATCATTGGATACTATGTGGTTAAGACACATCTAGCACCGATAATGGTGGTGGTTGTGGGAGGGGAGTTGTGACATCTATAAATAATCGGAAACGCCACTCAATTCCCGAAAGTTCGAGCAACGCCCCGCACAGGCAACTATAATGCCACCACAAAAGTGAAGGCGTCTGAACACAGAGGGAATTAAAATGAAAAAATATCGGAAATGGTAAACTGTTTCACAATCTGCAATCAAATTTGATTTGAAGGGCTTAAAAGTGAGAGCGGTTTTGAGCTAAGAAGTTAACTGCGTTGGTCGGATTTAGATAATTTTTTGTTCTTGTATAGAGTGTGTTCCCTCATTGTTGCTTCAAGGAAACAATATCACACCAATGTTGGTGGGGGGGGGGGGGGGGGGGGGGGGGTAGGAGGGGAGCTAGGAGGGTTAGGAATGGAACTTTGTTAAGTGTGAAGCAATTTGGGTGTTTTTTCAATTAAACAATTTCATTTAGTTTTATAGGGTCTAATTATCGAAAAATCAAATCATTTAATCGAATTTTCTCCTACTTCCTTTTTATAGGCTTTCGCGGTTGCTCATATTCATTTGCTAATATTTTCGGATTAGCCGCGTAATCCGAAAATACTTCCCTTTAACCGTATCTTGGTTTCCAATGAAATTCTATTACCAATTAATAGCACACTTAAATCATACAATGCATTTGCCCACGATATCATAACCAAAATAATTTTTCATGATGCTGGTGGTCTTGTAGGCCTCAAGGGTCGAACGTGGGTCGTGATCTAGTTTTATACTTGTATTTAGTACCGATATATCCCAACAGAAAATTAAGGGTTCTATGAAATTAGACCTAAATTTTTTTTATGGTGTAGTTAAAGTACCGGGAACAATCCTATGATGCGTTTAGCATGGATTTGGTCGGAAGGAAATTAGGGTAAGAGGAATGAGGGAAATTGAATGTTTTGTTTTTGGATTGCTGCGAGCGAAATGGATTTTTTTACTTTCTTATTAAATACTATGGGGAGACCGAGTCTCGAACCCTCGAACATTGGTGTGATGATCTTGCCACTCAACCAATTGATCCAACTCCGTCTCCAAAAAGGTCTTGAATTTGAAATTCCATGATCCAGGTAAATATTTCAAAACTTGGTTTTCATAACAGTGAATAGTAACCCGTGGTGAGGAAGCACCTAGTTAAAATGGCAGATTGACCCCACCTGCAGACTTTTTCTAGAGGATGATGAATGTGAATGCCCGGTAGTGGCCGGGCGCAGATTTAGGCTATTAGGGAAACCAACCGGTATCGAGTGAGCTAAGTGACTGCCAACTGCGGGAGTTGTTGAACCTCTCTTTGAGGCCCTCATACCTGCAATTCAAACCAACTAACCAACCTGTGTGTAGCGCAACAAAACTCATATGTTTTAAATTCTGAAAAAGATATAGATATGCATTCTCTATATTAAATTCCTGTTGTTCTTAAGATTAAGCGAAATAAATGTAGATATAATGAGTAGACAATGGTGATTCAATTTTACGATTTCCACACACAACATGAGCTTTAAAGTTTGCATCTATTTGCGTATTTTAAAAATGTTCCTTTCGTTTATAGCATCAATATTGCAAGGCCTTTTCTCAGGCAAGTTAGTACAGTATTCTACTCATCCAACCCTCTCATTTGATATCCATGTCAAGGTGGTTGTGAAGAAAAGGTAATCCGCCATTTTGGGGAGTTCGCCATATTGGGATTCGAATGACGTCATATAGTTTATTGTATTCTGCTCGTCGAACCGTTTCATTTGATACCCATGTCAAGGGGGTTCTGAAAGGGGTAATCTGTCAACTTGGGGCGGCCGCCATATTGGATATAGAAACAACATTAGGTAAACTATATTACATTGTCATCGGATCTCCATAAAAACGCAAAATTTGAGCTCAATCGGATATTGGGAATTGGGTCAAAATCGTCTCGCAAGATTTCACAATGGACCGACAGGTGAAACTTATACTATATATAGCTTATAATAAAAAAGACTAAAATATGCAAAGGACTTCGTGACAAAATCTGAGCAGTTCTGGGAAATTAACTAAAATGTTTTTAGTTTTTATTGACGTCATTTTTATGCATTGGAATCCCCACGGAATCCGAGGAAGACGCCGAATTGGACGACCGCGCAACACATGGAGAAAATCCGTCGAGAGGGAAGCTACCCAGATTAATAAATCGTGGCCACAGTTGAAGGCGTTGGCGCAGAACTGGACCAGGTGGTAAGTGCGTGTAATAGACGCTCTATGCCCCACAATTGGTTAAAGGAACCAGAGATAGATCTGTATGGTGCAAAGAGACCGATTACAGCTTTGAATTCCAAAAATTTAAAGCCCACAATAAAGCATGCTGGTGGCGTTCGCGGCGGTATTCAAACATGTCTATTGTGAAGTTCAACACATTAACTCTTACACGATTACTGTATTTATTACACACTTTCTTGGAGAAGGAGTAGAAAAAATATTATTGTAAATATCTCTGAATTTTTTGTCTAAAAATTAAAGTAAATGTTTTAATTTTTGTGGCTTTAAGTTTTTAGCGATAGTACGCCTAGTAATTGTGAAAAGCTGATTTTTAGGGTCATTTTATAATGTTTAGTAAGGACACACAGGGGTTTTATAATCCAGAATATTTGTTGAACTCGATATTAAAGCTTCCCTTCATAGAAAGTTAGGATTTCTTACAAATGTACGAAATTCATTAAGTAGATATTTTTAAATAAATGGAACTAATGGATCCATGAATGCTTTCTTTTTGATTGAGTACGATTGAATAAATGAGCTTTTCTAGAAATGATGAAATTCCGTTTACAGGAGTCTCCATCTGAAACTCATTTTTTAGCTCTCGATTGAGCTTAAGTGCGTATCAAGCAAAAAAGCAGAATAAAGAATGAGCTAGGAATGCCAGTAATCGGCTAATGAGTTTGGCTGTCAATAGGCTATTCTCCTAAAGATTTTGTGCACATAAAATCTGGACTTTGATTAATAGCTCAGAAAGTGATATGCAAGCTTCATTAAAGGTTCACAATAATTTATCTGCTTTATTTATCTTTTTCTTAAACATATAGCTCCGATATTTAGGCTGTAAAGTGAAAGACAGCTAAAAGATGTGTATTTATCTTTAACCCACAGTGTGGCAAGTAGACGAAGTTGTCATAAAGGATGGGGCCTAATTGATTTGAGGGTAGTCCTTTCAGTTGCGGAGCCTCCAATCCTCGAACTTCTTTATAGCTAGAAAATTGTCTAGATACATTTTATAAATTTAAGTTAAGAAATCAAATTTTATTATTTTTTTTTATTAACTTTGAATGTTTATTGTTCAATAAATCTGGAGAAATTAAACTAATCCACTCCGTCTGTGGGCTGTTGTCTAGTTCGCAGCAATGCAAAAACAAGACTTAAGTTTCCTCACTTCCCTTACCCTAGTTCCTTTCCGGCCAAAACCCTGCTAACAGAGGGTTGTCCCCTAGAATTTGGCCACATCGTGTAAAAAAAAAATAATAATAAACCGAATTCAGGGTACCTTATACCATCAAATATTTAAAATGTTATAAACAAATAATTGTTTGTGCGGATGACTATGAAAAAAGGGTGAAAATATACTTTTTTTTTTCAAAAGAGTATGTTTATGGTACTCTAAATTTAATGTATTTTTCAAATTTTTTTTCCCATTTGATTTCAGATAATATGCTGAGCTTGGAGGATAGTCGCCAATCGACGATGCTTATGAAGAGGCCCTGCGTTCAACCTAAATTTTCATACCTAAAAATTTTTTTCAATTTAAAGTAAGGAGTTTTCTTAACAAATGAACAAGGAATAAACCCACGAAAATCGTAAAATTGTAGCTAAAAACCCTTAGTCGGTATATCAATATCAATTTACCGTTTTTTTTTTACCAAGAGAACTAGAACCTCCTCTTAAATGTACAGCACAAACTGTCCACACTAACCACTGCACTTGGTAATAGTTTTTAAGTCAATTTGCATTTTATATCACCATTAAAACACTTTTTAATTTCGCTTACAATCGCAGTTAAAGCCAGCCAAACTAGTTTTGGGAAATAAGTTCCCTGGAGTTCATTCCATCTCATTTTCTCTGGAACATCCGTTCTCACCTGGAAAAAACACTCTCTTGTATACTATTCATATCCGCTATCGCAATTCCTGTTTTGTTTTTTATTCTAAGGTAAAAAGACTAACAAATTCATACAAAAATATTGCATGAGTTTAATGACTCAGGCATAAATTCTTCGTTATAAAACGTTATAAAAAGCTTAATGTTACAAATCTTGGCTTGGAAGGAATTCTGGTCCTCAAGGAGTGACTCTGATTATCTGTCCTATTCTGTTTTGCGTAACAAATATATGCCAGACGTCAATGCATCGTACAGTGACTATTTCGGTAGAATCAAGAATACTTTGCGTAGTGAACCTAAGCAATTCTGAAGATTTGTGAACTCTAAGCGTAACTCTGTAGTAGTGATCCCTTGACCATTGCTAATCTTTTCAGTGATTTCTTTAAGGATGCATTTTTGGAAAACCCTTCTGATATTAGTTTTAGTGATTTTACTTGTATAACGAAGCTTCCGCTGCCTTCTCTTTAATCCAAGGATTCTATTTTGGATGACGCTATAGTAGCTAAACATATTTCTAAGCTAACTGACAATTTCTCGAGTGGCCCTGATGGCATTCCTACTGCTATCTAACACGATGTGGTATGTCGTTTGCCTCTGTCCTCTCCTTCCTATTTAACTTATCCATCCGTAGTGGCGTTTTCCCTCAGTCTTGGAAACTTTCTATTATTATTCAAACGCATAAAAATAGTATTTAAAAAAAAAAGTTGAACCGACTTCACAAAAAGGGCTAAAAAGCATAAAATAATTTTTAATTTTATATCTATTACGACATTTTGAAGTCGGTGCAAATCAAACAAACAAAACAAATACAACAAAAATATTTAATCGTCATTTCTTATGATCCCCTGAGCTGAAACGTTCAGGGAGTATTATTACCTTCAATTGTGGTACTGTAGTTGTTTTATTTGCTTAATTTGCACCGACATCAAAATGTCGTAATAGATATAAAATGAAAATGGTTTTATGCTTTTTACCGCTTTTTGTGAAGTCGGTTCAACTTTTTTTTTAAAAACTATTTTATTTTTCACCTTTTAGTGTCTTCTACTCTATACAACGAAGAAAGAACCATCCAAATTGGTCCAGCCGTTAAAAAGTTAGATTTAACCCCTTTCTCCACCACCATTCCATAAAAAAATACTACCCCTCCCCCTCCCCACCACCACCATAGGACCAAAATATTCTCCTATTAGCAATCGGGGATCACACGCTATACAACAGAAGTAACCATCCAAATCGGTCCACGTGTTTCAAAAATAGGTTCCCCCATCCAACATAACCCAACCAACATTTTTTCTCGTGGTATCAACCAGGGAGCATACTCTACCCAAAAGAAAAAGAATTATCCAAATCGGTCCACGCGTTACAAAGTTAGACTACTCCCCCCACCCCACCCCCACCATAGGACCAAATTATTTTCCAATTAGCAATGGGGGATCACACTCTATACAAAAGCAAAAGAACCATCCAAATCAGTCCACGCGATACAAAGTTAGGTTACCCCACCCTCCAAAATTGTTTTCTCGTGGTATCAACCGGGGTCAACTAAATCGGTCCATGCGTTACGAAGGTAGACTACTCCCCCCACCCAACCCCCATCATAGGACCAAATTATTTTCCAATTAGCAATGGGGGATCACACTCTATACAACAGCAAAAGAACCACCCAAATCGGTCCACGCGATATAAAGTTCCACCCCGCCCCCACACCCTTCCAAAATGTTTTTCTAGTGGTATCAACCAGGGAGCATACTCTACCCAACAGAAAAAGAATTATCCAAATCGGTCCACGCGTTACGAAGTAAGAGTACTCCCCCACCCCTCACCGTAGGACCAAATTATTCTCCTATTAGCAATATACAACAGAAAAAGAACCATTGAAATCGGACCACGCGTTACAAAGTGCCTGCGGGGTGCCTCAACACCTGGGTCCTTTATTAATCAATATATACATCAATGATGTATCCCTAAGTCCATGACACTCATGAATTTCATGTTATGCTGATGATGCCAAGCTATTTGGTTCAATTTCGAATGATCTTGACTGCCATCTCCTGAACTTTGGCTTGGGCGCCTTCTGCAATAGATGTTTCGTCAACTGCCTCCCTTTAAACGTGTCCAAATGCACTATCATGTCCTTTTTCCGTACAAGAAACACTCGGCCCTTTAGCTACTCCATGGATAGACACACGTTAAATAGACTTGACAAATCCAAAGACTTGGGGGTCTTGCTTAATGCTCAATTCTCTTTTCACGATCACATTGATGCTGTTGTTGGTAAGGCTAATGCTGCCTTGGGCTTCATAAAGAAGCTGTCTAAGGAGTTTATTGATCCCTATATTACTAGAATTCTAAATTGTACATTTGTTAGGCCAATTCTTGAATACGCTAGGCCAGTGTGGCCTCTTTTTTACGGGGTCTATGTTAAGCGCATTAAGTCATTAAGTCCGTTCAGCGAAGGTTTTTAAGGTTTGCTCTGCGCTATCTTTCATGGAACAACGATCGTCTTTTACCTCCTTACGCTGACAGAATAAGCTTAACGCAAGAGCTGTTTTTACGCTCGAATGTCTATAGGGGGCTATTAACTCTCCTGAATTGCTAAAATGTTTTAATATAGTGGTACGCTCCTTGAGGAGTCATGACTTCGCGCATGTTTCGCATCACCCTACTAACTATTGGCTGAATGAGCTAGTTACAGCTATGTCTCGTATCTTTAACTCTATATATGTATGATCATATGGACTTTCACTTGTCAAAGGGCTTACTAAAACGACAAGTTTTGTAAGTTCCTTTCATGTAATCAGCATTTGATGAATCCTAAATAAAGAAATAAATATATAATTGTTATCATGACCTACATTCAATATAGGAAAATATGAATATGTTTATATGACCATGTGGGGTTACAGATTAATAATAATCTTATCTTAATTAATTTACGGATACTTAGATGCAGCATCCTGCAGTACCTCAAAGTTCTTTAACCAACTTTGTATTTGACTTTTATCAACGACCTTCTATTTCAAGCTATTGTGTGTTTGCACGAACTTTCATTTTAGTCCGGCGCAATGAAGAGGAAGGGGGGAGAAGGGTTTTATGTATGCAATTTGGGGTCCCCTCGTTAACTTATCATATCTTTATGTTTTTCGGCACGGAGAATCGATTTTTCGAGGTTACCAGGCTCAAAAATGGTTCCCTTTAGAGATATGGCCCGATTTTAGTCAAAATTGGTGGTTTTCCTAAATTTTCCGGAAAAATAATAAAATTTTCAATCATTAACCACCTTTATGTGAAAGATCTTTTGATTTTAAATAATTTGTATCTCTAGCATTTATTTCCTACCTCAAGTACTACATTAAAGCATTGCTGGTTTTTGTTCACTTGCGTATATTTACTATTACGTTAAAAGCAAAGAAGCATTTCTTTTCAAAAATAGAGTGAAAAAAATACTATAGTAGCATTGAAGTATGAAGTATGTTTATTATTTTGATTATCGGACTCAATACAATAACTTCCCTATATATCGGGAAATTAATAACGGTCGTTATAGACTTTTATCGACTGTTAATATATACAGGGTGTTTCAGATCTGACGTTCGAAAATAAGTGTGGTGATAAATCTCACCTACACAAAAATTATATGACAGGGGGGAGGGCAATCTCAACCGTTTGGGAGTTACAGGGTGATTCATAAATTTTAGTTTTTCATGGTATGCACATTGCTCTTTTATTTTTATCTTCTGATCTACCCAACACAGTGACATCAAACAAACACTAGAAAACTACTATTCCAAAATTGTCAATAATTTTGATCTAGCACCTACCATTGCAGGTACAGTCATTTACAAAAGTGAAAAAATGGTTTATGAATCACCCTGTAAACGGTTCAAATCCCCCCCTCTCCCTCCTTCCATACAATTTTTTTGTTTACCTAGGTGAGATCTATCACCCCACTCATTTTGGTACGCCAGATCTGAAACACCCTGTATATGATAGTTTTGCAGTTGTTTTTCTGATGGTGTACTAGTAGTAAGAAACGTGAGCGTGCTTTTCTCATAATTAATTTACACAAAGAAAGATTTTGTGGATCAAGTAAACGATATTCTTCTCAATCATCCTTTATTAATATTTGACCAGAAATACATAAAGTAATTAAGTGCCCCTATTGTACTGGAAGGAATTGTATGTGTGAAACTAGTGCACATATGTGCGTACAATTTAGTATTAAAATGAATAATTTTCAGAGATTACATCCATCGTGTGTGGGTACAATGTGAAATAATTATCATTTTAATTAAAGTCATTATATCAGCTTCCGTGGTGAAATCATCAGAAAAGCCTTTCATGCCAAAATGTCGACACACACGTTATTTGTTATTTTTGTAGAAATTTAAAGATTTATTAAATGTACCTATCCAAAGTGTTTTTAGTTTATTAATGAGGAAATTATTCTGTCGATTTGATGCTTTTAATAGTAGGTATGTGTATTTTTTTTCATTTAAATTTAAATTTATTTTGTGAATGCATTCAGGGTTAATTTCCACCATTTGCTTTTATATCCAAGAACACTGACATTATTCGAAGTCGAAATCCTTTTAGTGAACCTCCAATTTTGATTAGAGAAATCGATAGAAATAACTTCTATAATGACTGAAGCAAGAAAGCAGTCTCTTGCAAGTTTTCAATCTCCAACCGTCTGATTGACGTACGGAATTAGAAAACTCAGAATGGTATCTTTAGGTATTCGACGATTGCACGAAGCAAATGTACACGCGATTGCTAGAAGACAGTACCATGCAATGAGCAAATTTTCCTCTTTTATTTTTCAGAAGAATTTATTTCAAAAGCAATTTCAAGCTCAAGGTAAATATATACGAATATATGGTTAAAACAGAGCCATAGGGAGGGTGAGGGGAGTTTGGTACCCGCCTCCGGTGCTTACATGTTGTAAATCCGCATTAGCTTTCAAAATCACATAAACTTACATTTAACACTTTGGCTGCCAACAGCTTCACACAACTCATTTCACCAACGGCGCCAGGTGTACAAGACATAATCAATAAAGGACTTGGAATAAGTTTTTTTAGTGAATTTATTAACTCACCGACTTGGCATGGATTTTTATATTTCAATAATATAATTATAACATATCCGATAATAGCATTCAATTTGTTAATCAATAAAAGTAATTTAGCGTCGCATCGTGATTAGAAAAGAATACTTCATGTTGGCAAAAGCATCATTTTATGATTCTTCAAAAACCGTGGATTAGTTTAGGATTAGGATCTAGCTCACGCAACTCAATCTCGTTCAGTTCACATAGCTTTAAGGGCAGAGCAATTGGTCCAAACTTTCGACGTTAATTAAAAATGCTTTAATTCAACGTTCTGGTATTCAATCTTTAAAATATATTTGCCTTTCTGTTGAGAAACATTTACTACATTTTAATAATTAAGTGAGCGTTCCACTGACGAAAGCTACGCACCTAACGCACAAAAACGTTATTTCTACTTGAAGAAGTGAAGTAGTGCTTTTATCTTCGGGTTGTGCCTGAGAATTGTTTTCTCATTTTTTGAGCTAAGGTTTTCTGGTCTAGCGGAATGAAAATTTTGCAAAAATTTTCCAATGAAAACAAAATATATAAAAATAAATGATTGCACAGGCCTGCGAGATTTTTCCCCCTGGACAATGAATAATTCTTTCCGAAGTAATTTTTCCCGTCGAAACCGAATCCGGGCTCAGAATTGCTCTATCACGTCAGGTTTTTGAGATATTTTAACCTAAAAGTGCAAAAAGACTGTCATTTATTCAAGTGACCATAAAGTTTTCGTATACAGAAATCTGTAAAATGCAAAATAGGTTGTGGCACAAATACAAAATGGCGGCTCAATTAAAAACTAAACATCTAACAAATAAAATGAATACCTTTTTTCAACTCTCTAAGTATAGTACAAATTTAGGTAAAAACATAAAAAATAAATAAATTTTGTCAGCGACCTTTACTAATGTGTTGCAACATAACCTCAAATATGTCAAAAAAGAGTGTTTTTGCAGGTTTAGGTTAGAATATCTCAAAAACTTGACTTGATAGAGCAATTCTGAGCCCCGACTCGGTTTCAGCGGAAAAAATTACTTCGGAAACAACTCTTCATTGTCCAGGGGGATATTTTTTTCAAAATTTCGTAGGTCTGTGTTATTACCTATTATTAAACCATAAATCTGCTGTTAAAAATATAATCAAGTTGTCGACATTAACCGTGAGTCTTGTGAAGATTTCTGCTATAGCAGTGTTTAGCTGGGGTGCGGGTGGTGGTCGGGGTGAAACCTAACTTCGTAACGCGTGTGATGATTATTTGAATGATTATTTTTGTGTTTATTTTTCTGAGTATAATACCGCATTGCTAGCATTGAAAAAAATTTTGTCCTAGGGTAGAGTGGGGTGGGGGAGGGCTAGCCTAACTAAGAAACGGGTGGACCGATTTGGATGACTATTTTTTGTTGGGTAGAGTAGCGAATCCAAATAAACTTCTGCAGGGGTGGGGATTGGGTGAAACCTAACTTCGTAATACATGGACCGATTTAGATAATTTTTTATTTGTTGTACATAGTATCATCCCCGTAACTTAGTAACATGTGGGCCGATTTGGATAATTCTTCTTTTTATGTATAGAATATGTTACTCCTTGATACGACAATAAATATTTGTAAAGTGAGGTGGTATGCGGAGGGGGTTATCCAATTTCTTAATTCACATACCTATTTGGAGGATTCCCTTTTGTTGCATACAGTATGATCTGTATGGAAAAATGTTGACCTAGTGTTGGAGTGGCGGGTGGCGTTACCTAACTTTGTAACGCTTGGACTGATTTGGAGGATTTTTATTGCATAGACTATCTATTTGTATTCTGACAAAAATTGTGGCTTATGGTGAGAGTTGGATAATGGGCGGCGCCTAGCTACGTAAGGCATAGACCGATTTTGATTCGGTTGTACAGAATACGTTTCCAGATTGATAAATGATAGCAATTTTGCACCTAGAGTGACTACGATGATTTTCTGACTAATTGGAACACTAGGGTCATATTACGAATTTTCTAAAGTAACCTCACCTAAAGTGTAACCGTGACTAATTTTGTAATATGTTGCCGGATTTGGATAATTTTGTTAGTGCACTACTTCTTCAACTTAATGCTTTGTTCGTACGAGCAGCATTCTTCGAGTCGTATATATGAAGACACTAAAAAGTAACAAATAAAATAGTTTTTTTAAAAAAATTAAACCGATCTCACAAAAAGCGCTAAAAAGCATAAAACCATTTTCATTTTATATCTATTACGATATTTTGAAGTCAAGGTGCAAATTAACAAACAAAACAACTACACAACCACAATCGACGATACTATATAAAACTGCCTAAACTATTTAGTTCACGGGATCACATAAGAAAGAATGAATTAAATACTTTTACTGTAGTTGTATGTTGTTTTGTGCATAGCTGTGAAGTCGGATTAACTAGGCTTTTTAAAAAAGTATTTTATTAGTGGCTAAATTCTTAATATGAACCACGGATAATAAAATATTATCATCCGTGGTTCAATGACAACGGCAGGGAATGTATGTAATGTTAGTAATGTTCCAATTTAAGGCCTTGATGATGGAGGACGATTTTATCTATAGGGCTAGGAAAAGATATGGTGGTGAGGAATTAAAACGGAATTTCAAATCGATATGTAATTTAACTTCTGCCGCAATTAAAAAATATAAATAGAATTTGTATATATCTCAGGGATAACATTGGATTTTTGGTTACCAGACGAACTAAACTATTGCTGGTTCATCGATTTAATACCTTGTATTAAAAAAGCGTTAGCTTATATAAAATCTATATAAGTTCTTTTTCCTTTTATTTTCTTTGCTTGCATTATTTCCACGATTTTCAATTTAAAATTTTTTTTCTCTTACTCTTAGGTACTCTTTGGATTTATCAATTTACTTAATTTATAATTTACACTATTCTTTAATCCTTGCCTAAACTAAATAGGAGTATGCACGTATTAATGAGTTTTGTATCTCAAATGTGTATTAAATAAAGATTTATTATTCTTATTCCTAAATTACAATTTAATGCTGTACGCCGTAAATGCCCACAAGGTTTTCTTGTGAGAAATGGTGAATGTTTTATTAAAAACTGTGTAAAAATTGATTTTTTTTTGGCTTTTGTGCGTGAATAAAAAATCGATATTATTAACAATTATTACATTTTTTAGTTTCAAACATAGCTACATAAATATGCTACAATTCCCTGAAGAATAATTAAATTTACCGATCTTTTCCACCAATCAACGTCACAAGCTCAAAAAAAGTAATTTTTGTGAAATCTAGTTAAATTTTTTTTTCCTTTTGCAATAAAATATTAAAATCTTTTAACTTACCATTAACTTGCAATACCTGAACTATAGAGGCAACCTTCCCTTTCATCAAGTAACCCATTTTCTAGCAAAGCTCCACGGGTCGCAGTAAGAGTATTGTTTCGGGAGTTTTCTTCAGTGTAGTGTATTGATTTGTGATTATATTGAAAACTACTATGCATTAAATTAATACTTCTTATTTAAAACAGGAAGTAATTTTTATAATTCAAATATTCAGAAACTATTCACTTAACTAATTAACTTAATTATAGGAATTCGAACCAGAATAAGTATGATCTAAAACGGTTATCGCTGCTGCTATTTTTCGGAGACCGATGGTATGCAATTTTCTGCAGCTGTATGATAGGGATCAGCGATGTTGACAAAACATCGATATTGACATCGATTTAACATCGATGACTGAACATCGATGATCGATGATAATCGAACTGAAAACATCGATATTCCCTAATATCGATGTTATATAGAAGAGGTTTATAGAATGGCGTTCAAAAGCGTAAAAAGGACAATAAACTTGTGTTGTTTTTTTTATTTTTTTTTGTGATGTAGCAAGAGCACAGTTAACAGCCCTGTGATGCGTTTTAGCATGGTTATGGCCGGAAGGGAATGAAGTAAATTGAGCGTCTTGTTTTGATATTGCTGCGAGCTAGAGAAATGCAGGGAGACGGGTGGACTTTTTTATGATAGAAAAACTCGTCGGTAGGCTGAGGCTCGAACCTGCATCCAACGACATCTTCAATGAAAACTCTAGGATTTGTCCACCCTATAAGAAGGACGAGAGGAACGATGAAATTAACTATTGATCTGTTGCCAATATATTTGGAGTTAGCAAGGTCTTTGAGCCTGTGTTATCTGATATCATTTATAGTACCACAGAGTAACCATTCTGTACCGTTATTATTTACCATTTACATTAATGACTTACAGCTTGCTTCACACAAAAATCTCATGTTATATTAACGACGCGAAAAAATTTCGCACTTTTGCTGATGACAACGACTGTACTTTGTTTAATTCAGACATGAATATCTTCCACTCTTGGTGTTTCGATAATTTTCTTTCTCTGAATAGACAATTATGTATTATTGTCATATACTCATTAATTTAAAAATATACATCACAATTATTATATTAACGGTATAATATTGTAACCTTGACTTGGGTGTAAATTTTAACTCGAAGCTTTTTTTCGATGACCACATGGTTGATAAGACAAATGCAGATTTGGGCTTCATAGAGAGATGGTCTCGTGGCTAGGGATGGGCGATCTTCGATTCGATCTCGACGGATCGATCTTTTAGCCTTCGGTCTGCCGATTTTTTAATCGATTTTTCGCTGGACCGATTCATCTCGAATCGATTTATTTATTTTCGATTCTCGTCCATTTAAGACAAGACGAAATGCGCTAAAATAAAACTGAACAAATACACTTAGAATTTTTTGGCATCATCATTAATTCCTGCAAATTTAAAATTTCGTATCTAAAAAATTGTTGATGTTAGATAAATAATATGTTAGTGTCATCTGTATCAGTGAGTACCATCATCGGTGGGAGTTTGTCCCAAAGATTACTTACAACTAGATAACCGGCTCCCTAAATTACCCAGCTAGTCTTGAAAAAGTAACACTTTCACCACAGTAAAACAAAATTTATCCAACTTTTAAAGTCATAAGAATATACATGCAAATAAAGAGTACAGGCAATGTGCAGTCATTTACTCCTGTCAAAATGATTTGAGAGAATCACTCACCGCTGTCACAATTCTGTTCTCATCCGGGGAGAATCACAGACTCCTCTCAAAAAAGTACCGCCAAATCTTGTAGAAAAGTAAAAATATACCAAAAAGTACAACCAATAAAAAGAATTCATTAATTTTTCACTACTTTGTTCGAAGCCGTTCATCTAGTAGTGAGTAATCTTTGGTTTGTCCTTTATTTCTACATCAAGGAAAAAATAGGTATTTAAGGAAACATCAAAAATAATTAATTTTTAAATTTCCCAGGATTACAGAAACTAATCTTTAATCTAAACTTTAAGATTTTCAATAACCATCTTCATTTTGCAACGTCTCAAAATTGAGTTGTAAAAAAAATAGAATCGATCTGGGAACATCGATCTTTTTAGGGCGATTAATCGATCTTCGAAATCGGAAAAAAATTATAGATCGATCCCCCATCCCTACTCGTGGCTTTGCTGATTCATTCGTCACCAAGACCCTTTATTGCTCTTTTGTTAGACAGATTCGATAGTACGTTTCTCCGATCTAGCCATCATTTTATTCATTTCATAATAATCGGATCGAAGCGTTAAAATGTATGTTTCTGAGATTTGCGCTTTGTAGCCTTCCAAGAAACAATCCTGTAATATTGCATCCTTACAAGAATAGGTTAACGCTTCTTTCCATGGACGCGTTAGAGAAAAACGGCTCTGCGATTCTGTACAATTCATTCCCAAGAGCTACTTAGCTTTTTCAAAATTGTATTTCCTTATCGCCCTCTTAGGAATTATGGCTTTCTTTACATCCCTTGCTGGCGCACTAACTGCGCTTCTAATGAATTCATTAGTTCTCTGCTTTCTTTGAATGATCATTGAGATGAACTTGACTTAAACTTGTCTAAAACTCAAATGAAACAAAATAAGGTGACTACTCAAGTTGCATAGCCAGCTTGTTTTATGTCACCTCTTTTTTCTGATATATCAGTTTTATTATTGTATTTACTTGGTTTGGTAGGTTTTACTCTTCTATAATTGGCAGCGAATGCTAGTCTTCAATTTTAAATGAATATTCAAAATATTGAATTAAGTACGCTTCAGTTTTTGTTTGCCAACATCAAATGTGTCGCCAGGGAGTTGGTAAAAGGCCTCCTTAGCTGTTATATCCGCTTGTTCGGTCGGCGCATAGTAATGAATTCTTTTGATTTTACGTACCCTGATCCGTAAACTGCCGATGATAATTCACTCGGATATTGGTGAGTCCAGTAGTAATTAGCTGGCGAATTTATTTAGCAACAAGCCTAGACCTTCTTCTGTATATAATTCTTCCTGGGGAGAGTATAGCAGCACGGTTTCAGCACACTCGTAACACAGAGTTTTCACGTTCGATAGCCCGATCGTAGTGCGATGTTATAGCCAAAGGTCGTCATTACAAAATCGGTCCGAGGTATTCGAGCCGTACTAGACGTTTCGTGCGGATTGGTTGGTTTTCGAATAAGCGGGTTACAAGCCCCTACCTATTCTATCCCAGAAGGGGGGCTGTTCCTTGATATTTTTTTATGCATATTCTTAAAACAGTCATCGAAACGAATTCAAAACACAAGAGTAAATATCGATATTAATAATACTTTTTCATTTCCGATGAAAACGGAAGTGCTATCAAGTCAACAGTAACTTAGTTTGAATCCACATCTAAAATTATATGGAAATCCCAAATTTCAGTTTTTTTATGAACCATTTTAGCAGTGGATGTGCTTAAGTTATTCAGCGGGCTTGAGCGACATCTTACAAATGTTCTATGAGACTTTAATTTTGCAAGAATTAAACAATTAAAATTAAGATTTTTTTAGACGCAGCCTAATAAAGTGAAGTTATTCTCCCGCCCCATGCACAAGGGGTTACGAGAACTAGAGAGAGAGAGAGATTCAGTTGTGGATTATAAATTCGAATTCAAAAAGTGGCAAGTGGTATAACTTACTTAACTATACTAACTAACTTATATAAATCTTACGAAAAAAAATCAAACGTAAAAAGTTTAAAACTCTGCTGTTGAGGAAAAGCCAAAGGAATTAAGCTTTTATTTGTCACCGATTGACACCGATTGTTTCAAGAAATTTATAATTTATTGCTTCGTTCGAGTTTTGAATTTTTGCTTAAATTTCAATCGCGCCGAGCATATTTGTACATACTTTGATAATTTAAAGGAAATCTTGTTCATCATATTAGTAAAAAAGTATTTCAAGTTTCAGTCACCAAACGCCCTTACATAAAAGCACATATAGCTTCTGATTCATTTATGGATATCCGAATTAAATATTATAGGTATTAAGTATAAAATCTTAAAAGCAATGATATAGCGTAGAATAACATGCTGAAGTTTTCATTGGGGATGGTGCAAAACGTTTTCTATTGAATTGTTGTGTTAATTTTCAAAGGTCTTTGCCAGTGGTGGATCTATCGATGTGTGTGTGTGTGCGGGGAAGGGAGGGGGGTGTTGTATTCACCTTCCCCTTGAAGACCGTATATTTTTTCCTTAAGGAATGTTCAGAAAAGATGTCATTGCTGAAAGTATTTCATTCAAAATATTGAACGTATAAATTTTTTATCAGTAGCAACATTTGAACGTCTCACCAATTCAGTAGGATTTTTCAAAAATCTCACCAAAACTCGTTTTGGTAACGTCCGTATACCAAATATCGTCTAAATAGGTCAATAAATGATAGGATGGGAGCACTGTGACATAAAGTCAGATAGACGAAGGTACAAACCGAAACTACACCGATTTCTAGTTGCTACAAAATTCGAAAACCAAAACTACATCATAAACGTCAACAAATTTAACCCCCCCCCCCCCACCCCGCTGATAGGTGCATGCCTGACACACCTAATGTCTTAATAATAAATTTCGATGTAAAAATCCCCCCATTGTGAAATCCTAGAACCGCCACTGGTCTTTATGCTATAAATCTATTTTACAATTACTAATTGTATAAAACAGTCAAGTTTAAAGTTATTTCAAATCTTTTGACATGCCTATAGCTATGATTCATTTACGCTTATGATATATCCTCGAAAAAATCGATAGATTTTCAAGAAACATTTGTCATCATCACTCTTCATTGCATATATTCTTAACGGTTAATGCATATTCTGGCGTTTGAGTAAGAGAAATCGATTCAACTGATAAAGCAACTTTAAGCTTGCCTTAACCAATATGTACTAAGCAGATGAATGCACTATATACATAGAGCCATTAATCACATCAGTCTCGAAGTTGAAAACTCCATGTCAATCCTCGGGATTACTTGCAGATTGAGTAGCAAATGCGCCTCCATTTGCAGAATTATCGTAACTTATCTTCTCAAGCTTTGGCTTTCTTCGCTTTCACGTTAAATGAGCGAAAAACTATGAAGTCGCGTTTACCGACCAACACCTCACTATTTCTAGCTCGTTAACTTTTATCAGACATATTTAAGTAACTATCTTCGTGAGCATAGTATAAATTAATACTAAAAATCTGTAATATACATACCTATCCAGAACATAGAACGTATGTATGTACGCATCCACACATAGGGACAAATGTAAACATTTCTGTTTAGGATGTGTTTGGATAGCCTCCCTCCTACGAGTTTTGAATTTTCGCCAAACCTCCTCAACTAATTTTGCACTTGGTGAACAATATCAGGACGATTATAATAACAATATCCAGGCCAACTTCCTTTCAGGATTCGAGAGTCTGCACAACTTTACAAAGACGATATGTATGTAGGTACACATTTGTTTTTATTAGGGCGAATGATTGATTCTATATGCCACACTTTGATGTATCGATGGGGCTGTTCCAGCGGTTCTAGGTCATGTGTCTTGATAGATTGTTCTGATGAACTCTAGTTATGAGACCAACAATATGGTGAAGATAAATTATGGGAAATTTCCCTGCTAAATAAAGACAAGATGAGGATGTTAGCTGCACCACTTTATTAATTATCAATAGTATGTATACGAAGGCTTTCAGAGATAACACAATTTAATGCTCCAGGGAGCAAAAGATATTGCTGCAAATTTGCTAGTTATCAATATTGTCAAGGTAATAGCAAACTCATAGAACTGTAAACACAAAGGTCCGGTGAAATCACTTAGAATATTCTTGTAAGGTTTTCAAGAGGAGGAACTTTTAGTTGATTGATTGAGTCTAGACAACTATGTTTCTTTAGGTTTGAATAGAGGGGTTTGTAAGATATATATAGTTTTTTAAGAGCTTTGCCTAACTGATAGCAGATATTAATGTATTATATATATATATATCTCAGCGTCAGTGACAATGAGTCTTAGGGCACACTTTAACAGGATTTGATAATTTTTTCATTGAGCCCTAATCCCGGCAGCGATAATTTTCTTAAATACTTTTTATGTTAAGTAAATGTTACAGCATAGGGCCCTATTTGCACGATTCCATGTAAAGTTAAAATTTTCAGTAGAAATTATTACATACTGCTGAAAGTGATTTTCGATCAGTCTTATATTATTTTATTATGATGCAGCCAAAGCCAAGGAGCAATCCTATGATGCGTGACCATGTTTTTGCCAGAAGGAAATTAGGGTAAGGGGAATGAGAGAATTTCAATGTTCTGCTTTTGCGTTGCTGCGAACTACACAACAGCCCAGAGATCTAGTTGATTGTTTAATTTATTTTAAAAACTCACGAGGAGACCGAGGCTCGAACCCCGGAACCATAACGTGGTGATCGTACCAATCAATCAATTGATAAAAATTCTGGGAAGAAATACGGGAAACCAAAATGTTGTTAGATGTGGTTATGAGTGCCTTTATAATGAAACAAATTTTGGAATTGGGGCAGAGTTATTTGGAAATTTTTCTTGAACTATTTCTGCAACAGAGTTTTAATTTTCATTGAAATTACTTACAAAAGCCTAGATTATGGATTTTTTAGATATGAAAGAGAAACTTTTTACGACTCGATTTTTCGTTCGGTTACACATGTATGGCATACTATGTAATTTCATCACCAATTTGGACTATTATTTTCTTGTTGTAAAGAGTACGTATGTTCCCACATTAGTACCATGGCAAAAATTGTGTGGGGTGAGTGGTGTATGGGGAGGGCCCGGTACTTCGTAACGTGTAGGCCGATTTGTATGATTTTTTTTATTTACTAATAGTGTGTTCCCTCATACTCTCTCTCTCTCTCGAGTTCCCGTAATTCCTTGTGGGGCATGGGACGGGACAACGATTGCAAGTGGACCTACGATTCAAAGCGAATTCCGAGCCACTGACATTATCTCTGCAATCACTATGTTGTGATAGGGTAGGGTGGAGGGGGGGGGCATCATTCTGTGTGGCCCCGGCAATTTACCTCATCTATATCCGCTTTCTACTAGCATTGCAGAATTGTTGATGGAATGCTTATAAAGTTATAGCTCCAAATATGCGAAAACCCCTGTTACTCTCCTGATGTTTTAGGTTTCTAAAGCAAAAATTTTGATATTATTAGTGTTAGTAGGTAGCAAGAAAAGTCTAGTTGTTTTCGTCGCTCATAGTCGCTAAAAAATTAATGTATTTGTGTTAACCTATAAAACCACTATTATATGATTACTCTTGCATCCGCCATCGTACAAATATTAAAATTTGACAATAATGGTCTTCTTTGCGATTTAACATAACTTAACTATCAATTATAACAAAATATGTAGTGCCACATTTTAATTAATTATACATTTTAATTATTATTAATTTTTAATTAGCTTCTTTTGTAACGATAGTCTAGTAATTCGGGGTGAGGGGGAGGCGCTTTTATAACGACTTTGAAAACAAACATCTCGAGATTGAAGAGTTAAAATTAAAATGTCCGAAAACATGTTTTGTTTTATTTCAGAAGACCTATCTAAAGTTAGCTACTAGTTAGAATGTCATAATTGTAAATAAATACAGAATTTATTGTTGGAGTATGTCTTTTGCGTTCATTTTAAATAACATAAAGAACTGAAACCTCAAAAATTGTTTATTGAATAATTGCTTTAACTTTCAATTGGAAGGAATATTCCTTTGTGTTTACATTTTGCTTCTATTCCATTTATTCCGGCGCGTATTCTGTTCCTTCTATTCCTTCCGCGGAATGAATAAAGAAATACACCCTCTATGTGGTATACCTATCTCTACGAATATGCGTTAATTTAACGCAAACCACAGCCTGCTCTATTAATGCAAGCCTGGAAGCTGACAGAAACAGCTGAGCATTGCTGGTGCAAACAAGCCGAAACTTGCCACAGTAAAGAATAGGAAAAGGTGGGGGAATTCTAATTTTTCGTACTTACAAATGTTCTGAACATTGTGGCCGCGGTAAAAAATTTCTCATTTACAATTTTCATATGTTTTAATGGGAAGATTCTCCCTTCTGTTCGTTTTGTTGAAGTATTGAGGTTCGAATGCGCCAATAACATCAGCATTTCTCTTTAGGTTTGGTTACTACAGTGTGCAGTCTTATATGTGTGCAAGGTGTAATGTGAGTCACGGCTTAACATTAGGTCTGTTCCACCGATTTTCGTGCACAAACTTTCCGTGTAAATACTTACTCATATGGTGGGAGAAAAAGTGTATACAAACCAAAAAGTCGAGGGAACATGTTTCATGCAAACTCGTAAAAATCAAGAAGAAGAAAATTCACGGAATGCACGGAATTTATTTAAACCGCACTTCTAATTATAAATTGTTAATCTAATCAATTCTCAATCACCAAATTTTGCTTTATTAATGACTTTATTCAATTCACTTATTCACTATGAAACAGGCACTCAACCTAAGCCCACTTTCTAAACAAAAACACCGAACAGCTGTTTGTACTTTTGCAAGAAAAGATGACCGATCATGCACCAGCTAAAAAGTTTGGGTAAGTTCGTGCAGCAGGGGAACATGTGACGTCGATTTTATCTCCGCCATTTTTCCTGGCACGAAGCGCTATGGAACGCAGAATGTGTAAGTGCGTGCATATGCGGGATCCCGCATTCTTATCAGGGAGTAGACCTATTTTTATTAGTCGAGACTCGGGGCTCGCTAAAGGCCATTCTAAATCCAAAAGTTCGGCTTGGTCGTCGGCGTTGTCCTGGGCTTTACAGCTCAATTCAACGCTCATATTTCTACATTGGAAAAGTTCAGCGTGATTTTTGACAGGAAACATATTGGAACGTCATTTAAAGTCACTTCATTTTGTGTTTGAAATTCGTTTATTTGTGAAAGTATAGTAATAATATTGGAAAATATAGACATAATTCTCAATTTTTACTTTTTTTTACATGAAATACTTGTCAAAACAATTTTCAAGTGAAGGAATTGGTAACATTGATTTCGGTCATTAAGTTGGCCCGCCTGCTTTTTCAGCGTCGGCTTTGAAATTTCTCAAAGCTGGAACTGACGACCGAACTTTTGGATGTAATTTTAATTAAAAATTAATAATTAAATTTGTTCCGTGACATTTGTTCCGTGACAGCAAAAGCAGAGGTTGGAAAGCACAAGAGTACTTCATTAACACGTTAAGTGCCCGATCGTTTAGGAACACGAACATCGGCTTTGGCAAGGTCTATCACTGGAACCTGAACCTGCAATATTAAGAAAAGAGCACCTAACCACTCAAGCCAAGAACAGCCGCATATAGCTGGGATGGGCAATTGACCTCAGAAAGGACAAGTGACCACCCATAAGTTGTGCTTCCCTCATTACCTCCAGCTAGGGATGGGGGATCGAACTGAGATAATCGATTCAGTACGAAGCGATCTGTAATTTTTTCCTGATTTCGAAGATCGATTAATCGCCCTTAAAATATCGATGTTCATAGATCGATTCTATTTATTCATTTCAATTTGGAGAAGCACAAATTTTGTTTCGCTTTATTAGGCTCAATTTGTCATAACTAGCAAAAACCGGTGGACTTCACATGACAACAAATTATATTTTCTTTAACAAGTGATTTATTTTGCAATTCTAAGGAACTAAAAATGAGTGAAGATAGTTCAGAAGCCCTTGCTCCAGACTGAATACCATATAGCGGAAGGACGAAGTGGGCGGAACTATCACTTAACACCTAACACCTATCCCAGTTAGCAGCGAGACATTTTCAAGGACCTAAGAGTTAACCAGGGATACACTAAAATTGAATGCTACCGACTACACTGTTTGGCAGTATAGGTGCTCATTGTACGCGGTGATACACAGTACGTTTACATGCTTACTTCAAGTAAGCTTTAAGTAAACTTCGAGTAACCAAAATATCATGTAAACGCGCAATGACTTCAAGCTTACTTCACTCAAGTAAATGCCAAAATTTTGTTTGATTGATTTGAAATTTATCATGTAAACGTGACTTGGGGACTTGAGAAAATAAAAGCTGAAAATTGAATATATGAAAGAAAAATTAGCAGAATATAGTAAATAAAAATTATGATCGGTTTTGCGTTTTGTGCTTTATAGGTTTATTGAAGTTAAATAGCAAAAGGACAACACAATTTCACAGCAGAAAACGGCAAATATAAAAATTCATTTCAAGAAGTAATTGAAGTAAATCAGTCAAAAACCCTACTTGAGTTCCGCGAAAATTTCAATTCAAGTACTCAAGTATGCATGTAAACGTACTAGGTGATAACACGACCATATTTTAGAGATCTGAAACGCATTTATCTAACATTAACAATTTTTTAGGTACGAAATTTTAAATTTGTAGGATTCAGCTGTTCAGTTTTATTTTATCGCGTCGTGTCTTGTCTTAAATGGATGGGAATCGGATATAAATAAATCGATTCGAGCTGAATCGGTCCCGCGTAAAATCGATTCAAAAATCGGTAGATCGAAGGCTAAAAGATCGATTCGCCGAGATCGAATCGAAGATCGCCCATCCCTTCCTCCAGCCTCAGAGTGCGGCATCTCGCCAAATGTATTGCATCTACGGAAGTGCGTTCATCTCGTCTTTTCCCTGTGTCATTAAAAAGGCGTCAACGAATTTGGCGTCCGCCAGTTGCCCCATATCTCCCCAACACACCAGCACCAGCCTCTAGTCCCCGCCAGGGCCCCAATATCAAAAAGATAGGTAGTATTAGTTCTTTTATACGTACAACAACAACAAGAAAATCCCCACCAAGAAGAAAGAAAAAGGAATCTGATAGCCTAAGGAAGAAAATCTTCATGTATTGACAACCTCAGGTAACAAAAAGAAATTGTCCTCTCACAGTGTTGATTTGTTGCCAAGAAAAAAATATTAAACGAAAGTATAAAGTCGCAGTTAAGATTTTTCAAGGAAAATATATGTAAATGTAGATTAAATTTAAACTAATTCTCTAAGGATTAGCTGCTGCTTTAGAAATATATCCAAGGTCAATTTAAATTTAAACAATGAAAGCTGGTGTCGCGTTATTTTCTAATAGAAAGATCATATAATGTACAAAGGAAACCCTAAGAAATCGAAAAGAAACCAAAAACTTATAGTAGAAACCGTGTGTATACTTATCCGTATATAGTCTTCTTGGACGAGACGATTTTAGCTATAGTATAATAGTATTGTTTTTATAAAATTAGTTATTTCTAACAATATTTGTGGTTTCTCACCAAAGTCTACTGACCAACGACTAGAATAAGATACGTATTTATAAGTTGCCTTAGGAAATTTAAATTCATGCAGTAGTCCCATGTTAGCTCATCGATTAAATGAATTATTCACTGGGCGGAGATGTAGTTGGATCAACGCGTTGAGCTGCACGACCTCCATGCCATGGGCCCCGGGCTCGAGACCAGATCTCCCAGTGAGCTTTTATTGAGAAATTAAAATAATCCACTCTGTCTCTGACCTTACCCTAATTCCCTTCCGGCCAAAACCAAGCTAACGCATCAAAGGGTTGTCCCCTAGGATTTGGCCACATCGTATAAAAAAAAAGTAGGTACAGAAAAATAGACTTCTTGTAAAATATTGCTATATTTATATGTTGGATTTAAAAATTAGATATTGTTGGCATTAACTTAGACATACTTGAAGAATGAACTTGGAAACGTTAGTGTAGTGGAATTTAATAATGGAGGATTGAAATTAAGGTTAAATGTAAAAAGGAAAAATATTTTTTCTTTTTTTAACGGAGAATTCTGAAATTGTTGGCTATTTAAATATAGTAATGGTAGAAATGTGATTTAATTTTTTTATTTCAGGAACCGCCAGGAAACTCTTCCTCGCCTTGCCTCCCTTCTCCCTGCATCCTAATGTTTTATTTTTATTTAAACTGATTTTTTTTCAGCATTATTTTTAGGTTGGGCCTGTACCCTAGCCAGGTACAGGGATGGCGTAGGTTAGTGACTGAACCATCGCTAATGGGGGTAACTTTTGCTTTGCGATTTTTTCCAAGATGGTTAAGTATAGCTTGGAGTAACAGGTGACACCAGGCCTGTTGCTCTTCCTTTTCATCTGTTCTCTTGTGATTTTTTTTCTTTGTGGCAGACCTGAAGGAAGGAATCCAAAACCTTATTTCGCCACAGGCACGCGGATTTCTGTTTGTTGATGTGCGATGATGTTCAAGGACTCACACCCCATACCGACGAGCTAGGACGTGCTGCCAGCTAGCGTGCCACTTGAACATCCCGCTGCAACTTCACGTTGCTCCCACACACACACACACATTATAAAGGATTGCCTAATCTGTGGTGAAATGGCCAAAATGTCATGTCATGTTTTCCGGGCTTGTATCTAAAAGAGAGTTTTTGTTCGCTTTAAGTTTCCTTTGAATGTGTGTTCTCTACATTAGCCAAATAAAAAAGTAATAGCGCAATTTTTAAGATAATCTTCCATTGAAATGAAAAAATTTTATTTTTTATCAGTAAAAGCACTATTGTGTTACTTGTCAACTGAGATATAAATAACGTCTGTTTTTTTTTATATACGATGTGGCCAAATACTGGTTTTTTCTCATCGTAAAAAAATTTCTAAAGATGTAGGGGGTCTATCCCCCAATTTTTTTCGTTTCTTACCTAGAACTACCAGATCCCATATTTTAGCAAACGCACTCTGCAACACCCTGTATTGATAATTTATTCGTTTTCCTCCACACTTATACTTATTAATAACTTTAAAGTCCTCGTACTAAGAATAGCTTTTATAGCTCTACCTAAACTAGCCAGTGCCAGATTTAATTGGATCAGAGAGTGGCATCTTTGAAATTTATACATGTTATTTGCACAAAAGCTTATTGTTTAATAAAACTAATTTTTTTCGATTTATTCAGTTATTGTCAACTAGTTTACTGGTAAGGCTATAGAGTTTATTTTCCCTCGTTTTATTAGACTTTACTGATTCCTTACATGATTTTACTATTTAAGGTCATATAACAAATTTTTCCTAGGTGAAAGAACCAATTTTTTCTCCATTATAGAACTAATTTTTCACTGCAATTTGTCAGGTTAACTCGTGACTCACGGCTCAGTTTACATGGTATATCTACACCACACATATTTTTTTACATACGAAAAGAGTCGCGTCGCTGAGTATACACAAGTATATATATGGCAAATAACCCAAATAAGCCGTGTATCATGAGTCCATAGTTTGGACTCTAAGAGTTCGACCGTTGCGGTCAAGCAAAATCACCTTAATTACAAACCATGAACTTAAAGTGGGTTGAAAGTTCGTCTTATTTACATTGCTTCTTATTCCAGTATTTTTCGCAACATATGTAATTGATATTTTTATTTAAAATAATCATGTGAGTGTTAAGAAACGTTTGGGGGGGGGGGGGGGTGAAACGTTACGGCGCGTTACAAGGGGGGAGGGGATCAGAAATCTTCAAAATCCCTGACCTGTCTTATGTTTCAAGTTTTGAAGAGGATATGCAAGGTAAAAAAACTAAAAGGAGGAATTTTCGATTTTTTAAGGGGGCCTCCACCAATTTTCAGACTATGGGCCACAAAAATAAAAATCCGGTACGTAAACTAGCATCGCATACACTATTATCTACTTTTAATGGGCTGTTGCGAAATTATTCTTTTCAAATGAAACTTAATTGAATATTTGAGCAATACACGTTGATTATTATATTTCTTCAGGTTCAAAATTCTGCCGTCTTAAATATTTTGTGCAGATCGTTACTCGAATCTTAAAAATTGCCTGAACTTTAACTAAATAATAAATAGAACACATCTATTCCTTACATTTCATAAATTTTTTCTATTATTTGAAAAGCAACCAGAAGCATTTGTCTTATCCTCCACACGATTGTAAACTTTTATTAAATAACTGCGTATACAACTTTGTAATTGTTCCCAACTCTCGTCTAAATAAATTTCCTTTATTATAGGAGAAGAATTCAAAATTACGTTCATGATACGAGTCCGCAGAAAAGCGATATCTCTTGAGCTACGAAAAATTTAGGAGTTCGTAAACTGAAACTTTCGAAATTTTAATATTAAATGTCTCTTCTGGTGAAAGAATTTTAGTTTTCAACCCAAAATTAATTTCACAGCGAATAACTTTTTATTAACTTTTGTTTGAAGTTGTTTCCTGCAACATAGAAAATGTCGAAAAGGATGCCTTTCTGGAACTATCTCAAGCTTCCCGGGACAGATGTGGTGAAAATAAAAACAAGAACTTTCTATGAACAGTTTAAATAAGTTCCAAAAGCTCATTGCACTTACCTTTATTTCTAAAACAAAATTATTTACGTTTAAGTAGTACCGAAGCGTAAATAATTTATTCAGAAATATACACTGCAGTCGGAAAGTGATTAAACTTTCAACCACCAACACCAACAATAAATGAAAAAAGAGGGGATAAAAAGCTAATTTCATTTGGAATAAATGCATATATTACTATTAGTTCTAATTCAAAAAGTCAAGCTTAAGAAGTAAACTTAAATAGAGTTTTCATCAAAGTATCCACTTCGAGCTTTAATTATTGCCTTACAAATACGTGGCATTCTGGCAATAAGTTTCTTAAGTTGGTTGGGTTTATTTATTTATAAACAGATTTGCCCAAGCTAGCTACTACAATAAAAATTAAAAAATTTACTGTAACAACTAAAACTAAACAGTATTTAAAAAAAAGCCTTAATTGGTATTTCAGCTGCCTAGGTATTTCAACAATCTAGTTCGATGCAGTCTGAGTATTCGTTAAGAAGGCGTGACATCGACGGAAACGGCTCATGCATTCCGTAAAGTGTTCGGTGGAATGGAACATGGCAAAATCTGAAGCTTTTTAAAGACCGGGCCGGGATGCAAATACCAACATCATTGAGAAGTTCGGGGGAGTTGATCATTCCCTGCCAAAGGTCACACAAAAAAGTAATTTTAAAAACCCTGTGCCTCATTTCGAGTGAGACGAGCGAACCTAAGAAATCTGCGCTGGATGGCCTCGATACGGTTGATGTGGACAGCAGAGTAAGGGTCCCATACCACGCAAGTATATTCCAGGAGGGGTCTGACAAACGTGCAATAGAGGAGCCTAGTTAAGTAGGGGTCGTCAGAAGTAATGAGATATAATTAATAAAGATGATGAAGAGTCGAGGGCCAAGATTACTGCCCTGGGGCACCCCAGTATCTTGTGGTCAATTCTGTCAAAGGCCTTCACAACTTAGCAATGGGTCTATAATTGGAGATGTCAGACTTGTCGGAAAACTTGTGAAGGGGAGGGGAAACGGCCGCAGCATAAAGACAGTTTAAATAAATAACAAAGAACATGAGAAATCTAAGAACAGCACCTTTTCAAGAAAGACGAAGGGATACCATCGGGCCACACGCAAATCCGTCAGGCAGATTCGACAAGTATTCAGCGATTGTGGCGAAGTCGAAGACTAAGTCCCTGGGTTCAAGGGAGTGGTGAGGAAACCTGGTCAAGTGGGTAAAATCCAGTAAAACCGTATCACAGTCAGAATCACAGAATGATGTAAGAAAGAAATCAGCAAAAAAATTAGCTACAACATTGGGGTCGTTGCTTTCAAGATCGCCGAGCCTTAGAGAGGAAGGTTAGCCGTCGGTGTGTCGCTTAGAGTTAATAAAACTCCAAAACTGTTTGGGGCTAGAATTCTGAGCATATCGCAGACTCAACAGAAATCGGTTGTAGAATATCTGCAATTCGCGAGAGTACCGAAGAAAGAGGCCGTGGTTGACCTGGTAATCCACGTCGCTCTTAGAGGAGCAGAATCTTTTCCAGGCCTTTGCTCTTTTTAAGATGTCGTAAGGGGCCGTCCATCTAGATCTGAGACGAACGGGGGTAACCAGAAGAGAAGACCGGTACACATTGGGTAAAGCATATATAGAAGACATTATAAAATAAGCAAACAGCCTTGTCGATGACGGACTCGTCGAATAAATTCGCCCAGTCATTGCCAGACGCCAGTCATTGAGGATAGAGAAGTCAGCTGCCTTGAAGAGAAAAGAGCTGCCGCCAGGCGAAGGAGAGAAGTAGCCAGCGGCCTCGAAGCAGAGGAGAACCAGGAGTGCAAGAAAGCTAACGATCTAACGTGTGGACTGATTTGGATGATTCTTCTTTTAATGTGTAGAATATATTGCCTAACTTCTACCACGACAAAAATTTATGTGGTGACGTGGTGTGTGGATGGGGCATGTCTTAATGCATAGACCTATTTAAATTCTTCTTTTTTGTTCTACAGTATGATCCTCCATTGCTACTATGACGAAAAATGTTAACCTAGAGTTGAGTTGGGAGGAGGAGTAGAATAACTGTGTAACGAGTTAGATGATTCTGAATGCACAGACAGTTTGTATTTTGACAAAAAATGTGGCTTGCGGTGAGATTTGGGGGAGGGACGGCGCCTAGCTTCATAAGGCATAAACCGATTTTCACAATGTTCATTCTGTTGTACAAAATACGTTTCCTAATTGATAAATGATAACAATTTTGTACCTAGAGTAAATACGATGATTCTCTCTTGCCTTCGTACTAGGACCATCGCAAGAATTTTGTATCTAAAGCGAGGGTATGAAAGGGTAACCGTAACTAATTTCGTAATACTAAAATGTGAAAAATAAAATAGTAAAAAAAAATTTACCGAATTCACAAAAAGCACTAAAAGGCCTAAAATATTTTTTAATTTTATATCCATTACGATATTTTGAAGTCGGTGCAAATTAAACAAACAAAACAACTACCCAACCACAATTGAAGATAATATATAAAACTACATGAACATTACAGGTCAAGGAATCATAAGGAAAGACGATTAAATACTTTTGTTGTAGTACTCCGGTAGTCCCTGAGTCCTGCCATCATCCTGCCTTACAGGTACTTTGTGTTTCGATGCTGTCGAAAGCTTCTCATCTACCTTGTATGGCTGTTCCTTCAACTTTAGGTTATTGTCAATGATTGGCTTTCGGACTACGACTGGGCTGCTGTTCTGACGAAGCCGGATATTGACCAGGATGACCACTCCGTTTACAACTTCCTTTATACCTCTTTCAGGCAGTGTGGTCGGATCCCTTTTTCCTCTTCTGGGACCTCAAGTTCGCCGCAACCCTGGATTGATGACCATTTTAGATACCTCAAAAATCTAAAATGTTATTATTGGACAAATTTCTGCTCATCTAGGTGCGATGAGGACTACCTGGTTTACTAAGACCTTCACCCTCGATTCTCCTTCGATCTACAGGCGTCATACAGTAGGTGTCTTTCTAATTCGAGATCCACTTTGCTCAATAATCCCGGACAGTTTTGGAGGTTCATCAAATCTAAGCGACGCAGAGATGGATACCTCCCTAAGACTGAGTGACCGCGAGAGCCTATTGAGGTGGAAACCAAATTGCACAGATTCCTTGGGTTTGCTCTTCACGGCCTCCCTTGACTCGACCCCACCTTCTTATTCTGCCAGGCTTAGTCTGATTTTCTGATTTTCACGCTTGAAAAGAGACGCAAGGTCTCCAAAATTGTTTTTTTATATGATCTGTTGCAGGGGTTGATCAAGTCTGCGAACTACGTATTAGAAAGAAATATCTGTAATGTAATACAGAAGTTTCCTAAATTTTTTTTTTATTTTTCTGTGACTTCCTTCATTTATTTTAAAATAAACAACCCTTTAATGCATTAGCATGGCTTTAGTCGGAAGGGAATTTTTTCTAAGGGGAGTGAGGAAACTTGAATATCTTGTTGTTGCATTGCTGCGAGGTAGATAAAGCCTAGAGACGGAGTGGCATTTTCAATTCAATTTTAAAAACCCACGGGGAGACCTGTTCTCGAACCCGGGAACCATGGCATGGTGGTCGTTCCGCTCAACCAATTGATCCAACTCCGTTGATGGTTTGGGTAATTTTAATGACTACAGAAAAATGATTTCTACCATTACGCCATTTGGCATTTATAACACTAAAAATTCTTTCACTGTATGTAGGTTCCGCAAGATTAGATAGAATAAAATATAAAATTAAAAAAAAAAACCTTTTCAATCGAATAATTAAATGTCATAAAATCCCCCAAAACTCACTACGAATTTAACAGCCCTTTCATAAAGTAGTTCGCCTTTCATAAAGATCGCTCTAGGTATAGTTTCATTCAGATTTATATTATCATCGAAGTTTTTTGAGGAATCACAAAACCTGACGATTTTCTATAAATAATACTTTTACCAAAATCCTTTTCGTTATATTTAATTCTTTTTGTAAAAATAAAGAAACGGACGTCCTTTAAAGAGTGACAAGGACAAGGTGGTTGAAAAAACCTATTCGTTTCAAAACCCGTCAGTTTGCAACGCTAATCAGGGGCTGTGCATTGTTGCTCGTCGTGATTTTATTCAATGAATTTGCTTCCCTAGTTTTCTATGCTTTCGTGCGCATTGTTTTCTGCAATTCTCACTCTGGTGCATTTCATACCAGTTAATTCAAAATTTTCTCTAAAATACTCCATTTCTGAATCAGTGATATTAATTAATTTCATATTTCTAGTTTCATTGTCAGAAAAATACAAAGAATTCAAGGGGACATTTTGAGTTTTTCTGATCTGAATAACTTGCACCTATTAACATTAACACGACGCAATAAAGAACAAAGTAGTCGGAAGAGGAGGTTATCTTAATTAGGTCGGCATATAGCACGAATAGTATGTGTACATTCATCCATATAAAAGAGTAAAATTTTGATATGCCAATGCCTTCAAATAATATTTGAAAGCGCCAACAATTGTCTGTTCACTCAAGGTAATCACCTGGTACGGGCTATTCAATACTCCGTTAATATTAAGCCAAGCATCATAAATGTCAACCGCAGAGTGGAAACTTAATATTTTAGGGACTTTAATTGAAAAGGTGCGCACAGAACTGAGGTGAGTCAAATTCAACAAACAATAACTTCCATTACAAATCGCAATAATCCCTTCTTAAAGAACCTTCGTTTTACCGGAGCTCCTTTTGCGGCGGGTTAACGAAGTTAATGTAAGGGCGAGCTAATAGCCTCCATAACTTTGGATTCGAATAAGCTTAATTTGTTCTGGGTCAAAAGGTAAGGATTTTGGGTTTAGCTCCAAGTAATAATATTCTGACAGTTTACAATTCAGAGCTCTTGACGATTTGTTTTGTTAAGGACGAAATAATTGGTTTTTATTTTTTTTTACACTTTAGAAAATTCTTTAAGTTAAGTACTAAGGATTGTTATCAAATTTTCTCACAAATATTTACTTTTAACTATACGAGTATATTCCAAGATCTTGTTATGGTTTTATGATGTGATGTCAATCTGAAAGAAATGAGATAATTATTAAAGAAAAAAAAAAGGAATTCGGTGTTACCTGTTGTGGCGTCCAATGCTGTTGATTCCTAGTTGAACTCTTGATGCTGCTCAAACTTTTTGTTACAGGTAGTACCCAGCGAAATAGGATGGACCTGTGATATTTCGGCAAAGGATGTAGTTCGTCAGATTAATATCTCCATAAATTCTAAAAATAACCACGTTTGATAAAAAAAACAGCGTTAGAAGTACGCAATCGAATAATACACAACAGACCGATGGATCAGCAGGATCAAGTCATGTGAAACAAGAGATCGTAGAACCAAAACTGAACTGGAGTACCCCTTACCCCAATTCATCCTAAATTTTGCAAAAAGGAGAAGAAGTATTATTGTAATGATTTATGTCAAGCAAGTTAGGTACACGCACGCAGAAGGGTAGAATCTATGGAATTAGAATAAAAAAGTACTCTTATCTCTCGAATGTTCAGTAAGGAGAGAAAATTAATCTATTCATGCCATCCAGACCAGTTCCAAACCAAATGTATCCCTAGAAAAGGGACAAGAAAAAAAGTTAACCTTAAATCGAAATAATCCCAAATTGTGGGAGGTACTTAATATTCTCGATGAAATAAGGAAACTACGGAAATCGTCTGCAACCCAAAGTCAACGTTGATCGAGAAAATTTCTCATAAAAATCGCGGTAAAAGGAAAATTTGCCACAAGTCAGCAGCTGTAAAGGATAACCTATTTTTGAAGAAAATGGAATATAAACGACGCGGAAATTCGGTGTAATACAAACTAAAAACAATATTGAAACGAACAATTTGAGATGAAAATATAAGAATTAATTTTTAAAATTGTTTAACCGATTGGAAAAATCAGCCATGAACATAAATCTGATTCCAAAAAATAGTTTTTAAAAAAAAGTTGAACCGACCTCACAAAAAGCGCTAAAAAGCATAAAATAATTTTTAATTTTATATCTATTACGACATTTTGAAGTCGGTGCAAATTAAACAAACCAAACAACTACAACAAAAATATTTAATCGTCATTTCTTATGATCCCGTACATAAACGTTCAGTTAGTATTATGTATTATTGTCAATTGTGGTGCTGTAGTTGTTTAATTTGTTTAATTTGCACCGACTTCAAAATGCCGTAATAGATATAAAATTAAAAATTATTTTATGCTTTTTAGCGCTTTTAGTGAAGTCGGTTCAACTTTTTTTTAAAAACTATTTTATTTTTCACTTTTTAGTTTCTTCTACTCGACAACGAAGAAAGAACCATCAAAATCGGTCCACGCGTTAAAAGTTAGTTTCAACTTCCTACCTCACCCCCATTCCACTAAATTTTTTTCTCATGGTATCAATCAAGGAACATACTCTACCGAACAGAAAAGGAATCATCGAAATCGGTCCACGCGTTACGAAGTTACTACTCCTCCCCCTCCCCCACCACCGCCACAGGACCAAATTATTCTCCTATTAGCAATGGGGGATCACACTCTATACAACAGCAAAAGAAGCATCCAAATCGATCCACGCGTTACAAAGTTAGGTTCCACACCCCTTCTCCCACCCCCATCCCAGCAACATTTGTTTTCTCGTAGTATCAACCAAGGATCATATTCTACCCAATAGAAAAAGAATTATCCAAATCGGTCCACGCGTTACGAAGTTAGACTACCCCCCCCCCCCCACCCACACCTTTCACCCAAGGACCAAATTATTCTCATACTCTATACAACAGAAAAAGAACCATCGAAATCGGACTACGCGTTACAAAGTTAGGTTCCACCCCCACCCCGCCCCCATCCATCCAAAATTTTTTTCACCTGGTATCAAGCACGGAACATACTCTACCCAACAGAAAAAGAATTATCCAAATCGGTCCACGCGTTACAAAGTTAGACTACCCCTCCTACCCTCCCCCCCCACCCTAGGACAAAGTTTTTTCTCCTATTAGCAATGGGGGATCATACTCTGTACAACAAAAAAAGACCCTCCAAATCGGACCACGCGTTACAAAGTTAGGTTTCATCCCCACCCTACCAAAATTTTTTTCGACATGGTACCAATCGGTGAACATGCTCTACCCAACCAGAAAAGAATCATCAAAATCGGTCGACGCCTTACGAAGTTATGCCCGGTCAGACATAAAAAAAAACAAAAAAAAACAAAAACAAAAAATGCGCGTCGAACTTAGAACCTCTTTGTTTTTGGGAAGTCGGTTAAAAAGGGCAGAGTCCAGCGGTTAAAGAAGGAAGATCAAAGAAAAAGGAAGAAATTGGTTCTGGATAGGAATTTTATAGTTCGGACGGAGTCCTTTTGATATTTTTTGTTTTGTTGGATTATTTTTTTTCTCCTTTTCCTTTTTAATTTTCTATATATTTTTTTTATTGTACGTGCGCGTATTTTCCTTGTGTCAGACTCGGCCTTTATTTTCATTCTTCGATTCAGTTTAAATGAATTTAACATTTAAATTAAATTTAAATTTGTAGGATAGTAAATTCTGAAACCCGATTTAGCAATCAAAACAAATTTAAATTTTTTTTTTGTATTACAGATTCTATTTATTTTTCATAAGGGAATTGAATTACTGAATTTTAGAGATATTGACGATTAGAGTTGAATTAATATAGTAGTAGCGTAGTATATTTTCACAATTTTAAATTCGGTTCATTTGATAATTTAATTACTTGTTAATTTGCCGAAAATCTGTGCAGGTAGTTATTTTGAATGTCTGCATTAAAATAAAATTTTATAACGTTTTGTCTTCTGATCAATTCGTTGTTTCATTCGAGTTCGTGGACTCAAATAAAACCACGTAGCGCCCAATCACTCCAAGGTAAACATAAACATTTAACATTAAAGTAACCCTCCCTTCGCCTGAGCTAACTTATTACTCCTGAAGTGGTAGTAACAATATCCCTCTTTTGTAAGCTGGAAATACTTTCTCCAAATCTCTACTTCAGAGTTCAATCTTGCTTACGATATTTTGCAACAATTCATTTAAAGTTAAGGCACCACCTGACGAGCGTAGTGTATTGTATATGTAGCATGTAAAGGAGAGTGTTTAGAGGTTAGCTAAACTTAAAGGTTTAAGAATTGTCTGTCCTGATGATGTGTGTACATGCCTCTGTGTATTATAGCGTGTGTATAGAGTTAGAGACATTTTTTTTAAATAATTTATTTTTTAAATTAAAATTAATTTTTAAAATTATACGGTATTTATTTAGCCATACGTATTGATGATATCAATTTTTAAGAGATATCCCTCTCTCAAGTTTCCGTAAGCCCCTGTGAAGAACTTCAGCAGATCTGAGCAACGATTTCAATTATTTACAATTTAAGGTGGTTTCTGAACCAATGACATTTTTCTTTAAACCCCCTTGGTTGGTTGGTTGGTTTAAGTGGCGAGCGTCGCCATCATGGTAACACTCCAATTAGCATTATTATAGCAACATTTTGATGTCACAATCAGTTAGACACGAAGCTAAGAAAAATGTATTCAAACCCACTAATAATTGGCACTTTGTGTAATATGGATATGTCGAACTCATTTAAAATAATGCCAATACTCTAACTCCATCGGAAACTACCCCCAGTGCAACCATAAAAATTAAAACCTGTTTCACACTTGTTAATGCGAAAATCCCTTTAGTATTTAATCCTAAAAACTTTTAGTTAGAAAGTTTAACATTAAATAATTTGTTTCTACACCAGAATAAAAAAAAACCGGTAACTTTTGTTTAAAAAAATACTTATACACAGAAGACAAAAACAAAACCAACCTCTCAAATCTAAATTGTCTAAATTTTAATTGAAAAAAACGAAGTAACCCCGGAAATTTCCGTTGTTAAAATATCTTTTCGCCACCCTGAATACACTAACTTTTTGTCCGCTTAAATTTATTGAGTAGGGATTGAGTATTTTCTAAAAATAAATCCAATTCTCTACGTGCATCAGAAACCAATTCCTAGAGCAACCCTTAATCTTGAATAATTTTTTTCTACGCTAAAAACAAGAAAACCCTGCTAATTTTTTTGCTTAAATATTTAAACAGTATTTTTTAAAAGTGGAGTGAAAAGTATGCTTCAACTTCTCTAGTAGAAAGAAATAATAGGGGTGGTTTCCGATTCACTTGGGGTCGCCAGTACCGTCACCGAAATAAGGTTCTCACAAAAAGAAGTACAGTCATTTGCAAACTATTATATTTAAAGAATTCTTCTGTCGCATTGTTGTCGATGTTCTGTTCTCGGGTAAAATATATATAGGTTAACGCGTAATAATCTCTTTTTACTAAGAGAGAAAAACAGTTTTTTTTTAATAAAAATAATACAATGGAAAATTGAAATTAATGAAATAAAGAAATTTGTGTCATATTTTAAAACAAACTAACTGCCTATAAGGATTGTGGTCGGTCAAATAGGGAGCTAATAAAATAGTTTTTAAAAAAAAAGTTGAACCGACTTCACAAAAAGCGCTAAAAAGCATAAAATAATTTTTAATTTTATATCTATTACGACATTTTGAAGTCGGTGCAAATCAAACAAACCAAACAGCTACAACAAAAGTATTTAATCGTCATTTCTTATGATCCGTAAGCTGAAACGTTCAGGTTGTATTATGTATTATTTTCAATTGTGGTTATGTAGTTGTTTTATTTGTTTAATTTGCACCGACTTCAAAATGTCGTAATAGATATAAAATTAAAAATTATTTTATGCTTTTTAGCGCTTTTTGTGAAGTCGGTTCAACTTTTTTTTTTAAAAACTATTTTATTTTACACTTTTTAGTGTCTTCTACTCTATACAACGAAGAAAGAACCATCCAAATCGGTCCACACGTTGGACGTTTGTTTTAACCCCCTACCCCACCCCCATTCCACTAAACTTTTTTTCTCATGGTATCAACCAAGGAACATACTCTACCGAACAGAAAAGGAATCATCGAAATCGGTTCACGCGTTACGAAGTTACTACCCCTACCCCCCAATTTATTCTCCTATTTGCAATGGGGGATCTCTATACAACAGCAAAAGAACCATCCAAATCGATTCAGGCGTTACAAAGTTAGGTTCCATCCCCTTCTCCCACCCCCAACCCAGCAACATTTTTTTCCCGTAGTATCAACCAAGGATCATGCTCTACCCAATAGAAAAAGAATTATCCAAATCGGTCCACGCGTTACGAAGTTAGACTACCCCTCCCCCCCACCCACACCAACCTCCATAGGACCAAAGTATTCTCCTATTAGCAATGGGGGATCATACTCTTTACAACAGAAAAGGAACCATCGAAATCGGACCACGCGTTACAAAGTTAGGTTCCACCCCTACCCCCCACCCCATCCCCCCAAAATTATTTTCACCTGGTATCTCCCACTGAACATAATTTACCCAACAGAGAAAGAATTATCCAAATCGGTCCACGCGTTACAAAGTTAGACTACCCCTTCCCCCCTCCCCCCACCCAAGGCCGAATTTTTTTTCTCCTGTTAGCAATGGGGGATCATACTCTGTAAAACAAAAAAAGAACCAGCCAAATCGGACCACGCGTTACAAACTTAGGTTTCACCCCCACCCAACCAAAAATATTTTTGACATGGTACCAATCGGTGAATATACTCTACCCAACAAAAAAAGAATCATCAAAATCGGTCGACGCTTTACGAAGTTATGCCCGGTCAGACATAAAAAAAAAAAAAAAAAAAAAAAAAAAAAAAAAAAAAATACGCGTCGAACTTAGAACCTCTTTGTTTTTGGGAAGTCGGTTAAAAATTAAGTAGATCGTTAAAAGGGTTATACGCAGCCAGAAGGCGGGTCGCTGACAAAATATATTTATTTTTCATTTTTTTTACCTAAATTTGTACTATACTTAGAGAGTTGAAAAAAGGTATTCATTAATTTTTACTCGACTTCCCAAAAACAAAGAGGTTCTAAGTTCGGCGCGTATTTTTTTATTTATTTTTTTTATGTCTGACCGAGCATAACTTTGTAACGCGTCGACCGATTTTGATGACTCTTTTTTTGTTGGGTAGAGTATGTTCACCAATTGATACCATGTCAAAAAAATTTTTGGTATGATGGGGTTGGGGGTGTGGTGAAACCTAACTTTGAAACGCGTGGACCGATTTGGATGGTTCCTTTTTTGTTGTAGAAAGTATAATCCCCCATTGCTAATAGGAGAAAAAAAATTTGGCCTCGGGTGCGGGGAGGGGGATAGGGGTAGTCTAACTTCGTAACGCGTGGACCGATTCGGATAGTTCCTTTTCTGTTGGGTAGAGTATGCTCTCTGGACGATACCACGAGAAATAAAATGTTGGTGGGGTTGGGGTGGGGGAAGGGGCGTGGAACCTAACTTTGGAACGCGTGGACCGATTTGGATAGTTCTTTTGCTGTTGTATAGAGTGTGATCCCCCATTGCTAATGGGAGAATAATTTGGTCTTATGGTGGTGGTGGTGGTGGTGGAAGGGGAGCAGTAGTAACTTCGTAACGCGAGGACCGTTTTCGATGATTCCTTTTATATTCCGTAGAGTATGTTTCTTTATAGATACCATAAGAAATTTTTTTTAGTGAAATGGAGGTGGGGTAAGGGGTTAAACCTGACTTTTCAACGCGTCAACCGATTTGTATGGTTGTTTTTTCGTTGTACAGAGTAGAAGACACTAAAAAGTGAAAATAAAATAGTTTTTAAAAAAAAAGTTGCACCGGCTTCACAAAAAGCGCTTAAAAGCATAAAATAATTTTTAATTTTATATCTATTACGACATTTTGAAGTCAGTGCAAATAAAACAACTACAGTACCACAATTGAAAATAATACGTAATACTACCTGAACGTTTCACCTTACGGGATCATAGTTTATTTACAAAATCATAATTATATAGTTACTTAACAATAATTAAATATTTTAAATAAACGTCAACAATGACCCGAGGTCGTCTGTCGAGTTGGAACGCGTAACTACTATATAGCTTTTATTACCAATTAAAATAAGTGAGAGAAAAAAATACAATTTGCTATTTTTTTTAAAGTTTGTGCAAGACTTTTAGAATTAAATTAAAGTAAGCCAGTTATGTACTAGTACATGTAACAGAACTTAAGTAATATAACAATGAATAAATAAAATGGCAAGAAACAATGCAGCGGTAATAATATTTTACATTAAGAGAGATCTCTAACAATTCCATAACGCAATGGAGAGGCAGAAAGAGAAGAATAGAAAAAAGAAAAATACCTAATTGTTATACTCTTCTACCAGAAACGATCTATATTTCCAGGCTTCTTTATGTAGTAAATTGAAATAGTGCGTCAAAGTTTTCTCCACTCAAAATGGCTATAACTTCAGTTTCTGTAAGATATACTCTATCAAAGGCCAGTACTCCTAATTCTTAAAGAATAGGACATATTGCAAAATAGTGCATGAAGTCCTCGTCCTCTTTCAGGTTACATAATGTGCAGGTGGGTGCATCCGCGGCTCGCCAAGGGCTTGCATTCAGTGGCACCATTCCACTCCGATACATTAAGATGAGCTTAATCCTTTGTGCAGTATAGCTGTCTCTGATATAGCTTATTTCCCCTACGTTATAATTTAGTTTAGTGTACAAGCCATGCCGCACCGTTTGCCTTGCCCTCTCTTCCATCTTCGATGCCTTTCAAAGAGATTCCTTCTCAGTAATCGAGTATAAGACGGGGTAAAAATTTTCCCACCCCTGCCAATTCATTTCAAGCTGCACATCATGCTTATCGGCCAGTTCCAGCCATTCCCCAAACCAGTATATTTTCTTTTCAACAATCTTTAGAGCTAGTACGCGAGGGAGTCTATTTTCTCTGTATGAGAATAATACTCTAGTCGAATTGAAATTTTAGGGTTTTAATGTATAATCCAGGGAGGCCAGTTTCTAAGGCAAGTACGTAATTAGGAGTTTTGTCAGGTAGCTGGAATAACTTTTTCAGGAAGAAACGTTGCAGAATCTCAACAGTTCCGTACTCCTTAAATCCCCACACCTGAGCACCATAGCAAAGCAAGGATTCTGAAACAGCTTTATACACTCGTAATTTTGAAGAATGGCTTATTTCAAGTTTCCTCATGAAATCCTCCAGGTGCCATTAAGTGTTTCCTGTTATGGAAAGAGTCGGAGTCAGGTTTATTCCCAAATATTTGTACTTTTTAACTATTTCTATATTTGCTCCTTCCCAGACCCAGTCCTCATCACTAGCTGTTCCGCCACCGCTTTTTCTAAATATCATTATTTTCGACTTGTCCAGATTTACTATCAAGTTCCATTTCTTGCAATAATGTTCCAAGTTATTTATCATTTTCTGTAGCTATGCAGTCTATTTAGCCAACAAAACCAGATCATTTGCGTATAATAAGATATTGGTATTTACTCCATCTATTTTCACACCGCCCTCTATGTGATATGTGATATCGTTTATGAACAGTGCGAACAACAAGGGACTTAGTAAACAGCCCTGTGTGCGTGTAAATTTTTTCGGACAGCTTTTCCCCATCCCAAACTTGTGCACTTGTATTCTTATACATTCCCTGTAAACATTTTATAAACACATTCGATAGACCAATATTGTGTAGTTTATGAAATAAGGCCGCTCTATCTCGAATGAAGTAATATCTCCAGCTGATATTATGCAAAGCAAAGCAAATACAATACAAATACGAAAAACCCATAATCGCAGAGGTAAAACTACAAGGATTACACCATATTTTTATAAATATGAATTAATGAACACTCAAAACAATTTAAATAAACGACTTAAAAAAAAAACAAAACGTTTAACAACATTAACACGAACTGCTAATGAAGAAAATTGCCTCTACTGTCAGGAGGAATATTTAAAAGACTAAAAGACGGCTGGGTGAAATACATTATATGTAGTGGATGGGCTCACGAAGGCTGCACAGGTTGGGAGTCTGATGATCTGGTTGATTTTCGATGTTATCATAGCAATTGATTCCTAGAGCAATATCGTACAGAGTATACGGTTTTGGCCATCCCCGGGGTAAAATCGGAAAATTTTGAGGTTTAGCTTTACCTTTTTATTTGATTTTAAACTTAAGATTATCGAAAATGTTTATGTTATGTTCCTTATTAAATACTGAAACAAATTTAATGGTTAAAATTTATTTTTTATTTTAAATGATTGAGCTACAGAGAAATGAGCCTAGCTATACGGTTTTGGACAGGTCTCCGTTATTACTGCAAATTATTTGCCTAAACAATTTGCTCAACCAAATATTTTAAAAACAATTTTATTTTTTAAGAAACACGTCTGAAAAAGTGTTTACATGTATATAAGTCTTATAATCCCAAGATTAGCGTAATCCAGGAACAACGACGTAGATGTAGTGAGTTACTGTACCCTTGTTACAACCCCTTCAGGTGAACAATAGACTAGCTCAGGAAAGGGGCGGGTTAAAAAAATTACATGTATATATAAACAATCTCACACTTTTGTAGTTGGTCGCCACGTAGTTTTGTTTGAGTCAACGAACTCGAATAAAAGCAAAGAAACAAAATCACGTCAAACGTTATAAATATTATATTCATAAATAATTCAATTACGGAAGAGAAAGGAAACTTTAATGAACATTCTCGGTAGCCGTGATAAATAAAAATGTCAACGTCTAATAGAAATTAAACCAATTCGAAAAAAAAGAAAACTAACCAAATTAAACAAAATAAAAATCAATCCGAAAAAGAAAAATAAAGTAATTAGATAATCTAAAAATCAATTCCAAAGAGAAAACTAAATAAATTTAATAATCTAAAATCTAAAGCACCGAATAAATTCAATTTCAAGAAACAAAAAAATTAAACTTGAAATTCAAGGCCGAGTTATTGCAGGTAGCTTGGCACACACTTTTCACACCAAAACCGAAACGTCTATATATGTAGATTTATAGAAATAAAAGGAAAAACCACACTTATCTTTTTAGTTCCTTTCTGTTTTCGTTAAACTTCTGCCGGCTCCGATTCGCCATCCAAAAATCTTCCTTCCTAGGCACTGCTACCGTTGTTTCCACCAACAATGACGAACACCTTGACTTTGACTAACGTTACGCCTTCACTTTTAATATAATACTAGCTGCACTTTTCAAGAAAAACTGCCTGCTTCACCTACCAAAGCAATTGATTTTATGTAATTTTGCCCACTATTGGAAATCCTTTCCATATTTTTCCAATCAGGACTATCTTCAGCGTTGAATTTTCCAATCGGTTTGATATTCTAAAATAATATTATTTATATTTTCAGTTGATTTTGTTCCTTTTAATCCAACTTTTACCAGGATTATGCCAGAAAAATTCTCAGGCTCTTAGAAATTATGTTTTTTCCCAGAAAATTATTTTTTGACAGTCACTGGCACGTGCAAAAATTTTATTATTTTAGGGCTTTCGTCCAAAATTTTATAAATCAACATTAGCTTTGGGTTACAGGAGTTCTTCAGCATATTTTCGTTTTACCGGAACTATAAAGTTTCTAGTGAAATTTCAATATATCTTCTTTATAGGTTATCCTTGGTTTATTTTCGCTCTTCCATTCATATTAGGCTGAGAAAAGATCTGGATGGGTCTAATTTAATTCGTTTCGTTTCTATTAATCAAGCGATAGGCATGGTTTCCCTTGTGATTGCCAAAAGAAAATTTAATTTTCAAAGTGTGCATCACCTACCCGCCTTACCAAAATCTTGACAATATTTTATATATTTCAAAATTTGTAATAAATTGCCGTGATAAACGCAGTCCAATCCCGTCCAGTATGGCTATTATGTCGTTGAGTTTTGATTTCTAAATGTAAATCGGTCGAATACGAATTTCGGTTCTCACTGTCTCCTTTTGAAAATATCCTTAATTGAGATATTTAAGGTGTTGTGAAAGTGAAGTTCATTATTTCTTCTTTGTTAAGTGTATATTCCATTGAATTATTTGAATTGATTCCAACATCTAGGTAAGTGGTACTATTTTAAATTACAACTTCCTATTTAGCTATTGCCAATTTGTTTCAGTTTTCTTCACAAAAAAAAAGGTTCGCCACGAAGATGATTTTCGATTCTCCAGCCCAAATACAACTGACCACACTCGATATTACCTGGAATAGAGGATATTTGCAGCATCAAAGATTCGATAATAGCACCATAAAACCGGAACGGTAACCCCCTTGTATACGATGTGGCCAAATCCTAGGGGACAACCCTTCGATGCGTATGGTCTCGAACCCGGGATCCATGGCATGGTGGTCGTGCGGCTCAAGGATTTGATCCAACTCTTTTGGGGTGTTTATTTCAACAACTACTAATTTGGAATAGTTTTAAGTAATCCTTGCCCACCATTATTGCAAATTACATTATCAGTGTCTAAAGTCGACTTTGTCATTTTCATTTCGCCTTGATTGTCCCTTTTAATTGTACATTATTATGGAAAGATACCCTTCTGAAAGTAATGACGTGTTTTGGCGGTTTATAGGAAATTTGATTTTCTCTACAATACCGTATTAAACAAATGTTTTTTAAAAACTGGAAATGGCCCCTTTTGCATCTGATAGACACAAATGACAAAATTTAAGAAATATTTTTATTTAGATTACAAAACAGGTCGAAGTGCCTCCCCCCCTCATCCCCTCTCCAAAAGGTTTACTAGGTTACTTGACCTAAATTATATTATAGTATTATACTAAAGGGTTTCATTTGCGCATTTTAAAATATATTTTCATTTCCTTTTATGACCCATAGTTTTCGACATAACAAAAAAGAAAACATTATTCAGCTTTCCTGTAAAAGTCAGGCTCTTGCCAAAGTCAGAAAGAGGGCTATGGGGGAGTACTTCTTTGCAAGCCTGAAGGC